>JAYKQN010000006.1:27215000-27795000 GCA_036785175.1 Eupleurogrammus muticus | reverse complement strand
ATCCCTCCTCTGTTTCTCTTCCTGAGGGTTATTCTGTTTTTTTTCCCAGTTAAAGGGTTTTTTAGGGAGTTGTGTTGCTTTTGTACAAACTGTAAAACCCGCAAAATCTGTGATTTGTGATTCTGGGCTACAAATAAATTGAATTGAATTGAATTGAATGTTGCATGCATGTTTTTCCATTAGATAGTGTTAATGGTCAACTTTTGGCCTCAGGAGTAAACTCTTGTAATATTCTTAGTTTCTACTCAGGCTGCACAGGACTCATTGCCTTCAAATGAATGGCACAAATTTGATATAAGTTTAATGTTTAGAATCAGATAATGATTTATGTATGTGCCTGAAAGAAGTTGCATGTGTGTGAAATATAGATTTGCAAAATAGAGTGAAATCAAACACACCGTGAATCTGGATAAAAGTTGATATTGAGTTTTTTTTTTTTAACAAGCACATTGTGCAAACAAATTGGTATTTGAAGGGTTAATATCCTAAAAGGAAACTGTCTTTTATAATTATGACAAGAACTGATGTTGGTTAAATGGAGTAAAAGTAGCAAAAAAAAATGTTTTTTATTTGAATTGTATTTTTATTTATTAATTTCCCAAGCCGGGCGACACGGTGGTGCGGTGGGTAGCACTGTTGCCTCACAGCAAGAAGGTCGCAGGTTCAAGACCGCCTTGGGCCTGGGTCTGGGGCCTTTCTGTGTGGAGTTTGCATGTTCTCCCCGTGTCTGCGTGGGTTTTCACCGGGTACTCCGGTTTCCTCCCACAATACAAAAAACATGCTCAGGTTAATTGGTAAACTCTAAATTGCCCATAGGTGTGAGTGTGAGAGTGAATGGTGTGTGAATGGTGTGTGTGCCCCACGATTGGCTGGCGACCATCTGGGGTGTATCCCTGCCTCTCGCCTTAACGCGCTGGGATAGGCTCCAGCAGACCCCTGCGACCCCGAAAGGGAATAAGCGGGATAGACAATGGATGGATGGATGGAATTTCCCAAGCCATAAATTGACCAGTAACACTAACAACTGAAAAACACTAGAAACTATTAATTTTAACTTCTGGTGCAGAATGAAACCTATTCTACTTAAATTAGTGTAGTTCCCGTAGGAAGTATGCTTTCCTATGCAATTACAGATGTTGAGTGATTACACTTGAAAGTTTATAAGAACAGCTGTAATACATAAATCTATGAGATCCTACTCAACTCTGAAAGCTGAGGTGGATCTGACAAAAAGTCAGAGAGCTATGCCAGCCACACTCACACACGCAGGTGCCTTGCATGTTTTAAAAAGCACACTTTAATGGCTTTAAATTAGCCATTTTTGGTTTTAACATAACCAGACTCATTAGTATATAACTCATATAAAATAAGAATTGTTGTGTTTATATTACCTTGAATTGAGCATTTTTTATCTACATAGGGAGCCACCATGTTTCTACAGTAGCCTAAACAATGAACCTAAAGACTCCCTTTTGCATTTTTTTTTTGGGGGGGGGTGTTCTTTTGCACTTTCAGTGTAGTTTGTCACAGTAATTTTATGTTTGTAATCTGAGATGCCACCAGACACCACATACTGTACCTTTATGTACATCATCTGTAACAAAACATTTTCAGTTTCACAGAAATTACTCTACTACTAACATAAAAAAAATAACAGTGTTTGATAATAGTAAATATATACACTATGTGGTAGAACTGCATCATTAAACACAGTACAGTGTGTCACCTACACACAGAGCTTGATTGAAGATCACAATCAACCCTTCTGATAATAAAATAACTACTTCTGCCCAGAAAGGATGTGTTAACCACTTTGCTATGCACTGTGAATGTAGAGGCCCAGTGTGTGTGCCTGTCAGAGATAGAGAGCAAGAGGTCTGCAGGTGTGCTGTGTGTGTGTCTGTGTCTGCGTGTGTGTGCGTTTGGGGGGGGCATTCTCTACTGGTGCTGGAGCAGAACAAACATGGATTAGAGCCACGCCGCCATGCAAGTACTAACAACTCCTCGTTCATCTGCAGCCACGCACACGCAGACACGCACATGCACACAAACAGGCAGCTGCTGCAGCTTACATGATGTCAGGGCCATTATAGTCATGTAGTAGGAGCAGGCAGACAGACAGATGAAAGGCCTGTCATTTAAACAGATTGAACTTTTTGGAGACTCATAATCGCTGATTGACAGACAGGTTTACTGCCTCAGGCCTGCAGGCTGCAAGATGTTTGACTTTTATCATTGATCTTCAGATATACCACAAAAATATATATTTTGTTCATTATTAAATCATAAAACCCATACCATGATAAAAAAAAATATTGAGACAGAAAATGCTGCATGTCTCACTCAACAGGCATGATTGAATGCAGATGTTGTGCATTTGGGATCAGCGCAATCCAGCAAGAGTTCACTCAGAGGTTTTTCCTGATAACATTCACAGGAATATGCAGTGTTGTGCATGTACACCTGTGACCTGGCTGCTCAATCTATCACACGTTTGCCCCACTCTGTATTTAAACTATTTCATTGCACAATTGAAGGAAGTGACAGGAGTGCATTTCACCCGGATTCCGCTGGGATCACATGTATCATATGAAGATCATTTGTGTGGTTGATAAGAAGCATTTCCAAAATTATTCAGTAGTTCTGCAGACAGAGCAGATCTGCAGCTCTGGGAACCAATAGAAAAAACAACATCTGCCTATAGTGTAGTTTTTATAATATCTGTAAACCCCTTAAAGTCCAGTGGCAACTATAGTTGCAGATGTCTATGACATTTGCTATTCAAAATAATATGAACATTACTCATACATTCATTTTTTTCCAATGATATGATAATCAACAACCTAGAAAAAAGTTTGAAGCAAAAACGTTAAGTTTCCATGACCTTCCGATTATATCACATCATCTACTTCCTGCCTCTTCCTCCTTAGAACATGTGAGAACATGGTGACAAACCCTCCCAGGAAGAGTCATTTTATTAAAATGATGTTTTTCAACCATGAGATGTATATACATATCTATTTCATAACAATGCTATTTTTTTCATAGCAGCGCAAAATGTACAGTGAAGAAAACAAGTATTTGAACACCCTGCTATTTTGCTATTTCTCCCACTTAGAAATCATGGAGGGGTCTGAAATTTTCATCTTAGGTGCATGTCCACTGTGAGAGAAATAAACTAAAAAGAAAAATCCAGAAATCACAATGCATGATTTTTTAATGATTTATTTGTGTGATATAGCGGCAAATAAGTATTTGAGAAAATGAATGTTAATATTTGGTACAGTAGCCTTTGTTTGCTATTACAGAGGTCAAACGTTTCCTGTAGTTCTTCACCAGGTTTGCACATACTGCAGGAGGGATCCTGGCCCACTCCTCCACACAGATCTTCTCTAGATCAGCCAGGTTTCTGGGCTGTCGCTGAGAAACACGGAGTTTGAGCTCCCTCCAAAGATTTTCGATTGGGTTCAGGTCTGGAGACTGGCTGGGCCATGCTAGAACCTTGATATGCTTCTTACGGAGCCAGTCCTTGGTTTTCCTGGCTGTGTGCTTTGGGTCGTTGTCATGTTGGAAGACCCAGCCACGACCCATCTTTAATGCTCTGACTGAGGGAAGGAGGTTGTTCCCCAAAATCTCACAATACACAGCCCCAGTCATCCTCTCTTTAATGCAGTGCACTCGTCCTGTCCCATGTGCAGAAAAACACCCCCAAAGCATGATGCTACCACCCCCATGCTTCACAGTAGGGATGGTGTTCTTCGGAATGTACTATCATTCTTCTTCCTCCAAACACATTTGGTGGAATTATGACCAAAAAGTTCTATTTTGGTCTCATCTGACCACAAAACTTTCTCCCATGACTCCTCTGTATTATCCAAATGGTCATATGCAAACTTAAGACGGGCCTTGACATGTGCTGATTTAAGCAGGGGAACCTTTCGTGCCATGCATGATTTCAAATCATGACGTCTTAGTGTATTACCTACAGTAACCTTGGAAACGTTGGTCCCAGTTCTTTTCAGGTCATTGACCAACTCCTGTCGTGTAGTTCCGGGCTGATTCCTCACCTTTCTTAGAATCATTGAGACCCCACGAGGTGATATCTTGCATGGGGCTCCACTCCGATTGAGATTGACTGTCATGTTTAGCATCTTCCATTTTCTAATGATTGCTCCAACAGTGGACCTTTTTTCACAAAGCTGCTTGGCAATTGCTCCGTAGCCCTTTCCAGCCTTGTGGAGGTGTACAATTTTCTCCCTTGTGTCGTTGGACAGCTCTTTGGTCTTCGCCATGTTACAAGTTAAAGTCTTGCTGATTGTATGGGGTGGACAGGTGTCTTTATGCAGCTAACGACTTCAAACAGGTGCATCTGATTAAGGATGATACATGGAGTGCAGGTGGACTTCTAATGGGCGGACTAACAGGTCCTTCAGGGTCAGAATTCTAGATGACACACAGGTGTTCAAATACTTATTTGCCGCTATATCACACAAATAAATCGTTAAAAAATCATGCATTGTGATTTCTGGATTTTTCTTTTTAGTTTATCTCTCTCACAGTGGACATGCACCTACGATGAAAATTTCAGACCCCTCCATGATTTCTAAGTGGGAGAAATAGCAAAATAGCAGTTCAAATACTTGTTTTCTTCACTGTAAATGGTAAATGGCCTGAATTTATATAGCGCCTTTCTAGTCTTTTCGACTACTCAAAGTTTCCATTCACCCATCCACACACACTGATGGCGGTGGCGATACACAAAGCCGACCGCACATCAGGAAATTATGCGTTCATACACCGACGGAGGCAAATCGCGGTGGCTGTAGCTCTACCTCTGAGCTATAGCCACCCCTGTAAAGAAAAAAATTAGATATTTGTTATTGACTCAACTGATATAATTATGTGCATGACAACTTTGAAAAATAGGACAGTATTGTAAATGCAGCTTTTTGGTTCAGTAAAAGTAAAAAGTAATTTTCTGAAATCTTCCTCCACCACCTGCTGAGGAACAAAACCAACAACTTAGGAGCTAAGCTCCATCTGCTAAAGTAAACCAGCTGCTGTTGAAAACATGTCTGAACTCATAGAGACACACCAGCCCAAACCAGCTGCCGCTCAGCCAGAGAGAGGGAGGGGGACAGGGGCCTGAAAGGCCAAGGTCAGCAGGGGCCAGCATTGCTATGGTAACATCAGACACACACACACAGGCAGACACACATACTACAGGGCTACCACAGCACTGCAGAAATTAAATCTTACCAGGTAAAAACATCTTGCTTTTGGAACAATTAGTCCAATATCCAATTGAGTTATCTTGACCTCGCTTATTCTTTTGTCAGAAAATTTTGTTTATTTCTAAATGTTTTTCTTGATTTTGGTTTATTCGTTTTTGAAGAAAAATTTAAAATTGATTGATGCATTTATGAACGCAATATTACTCTATCTCTCAGTATTGGAGTAATTGTACCAAAAACAAGATGCATAACACTTGGTGAGATTTGATTTTTTAGCAGTGATAACAGGGTGAATGTTGTCAAATGGATCAGTTTAGTATTCCCCTCTATATCCTTTAGGTATATTTTCTCATCATGTTTCAGAAATCAGTGAGTTGTTTGTTTCTCTTAGCTGTTCTAGTTACATAAAAATAAAGCTGTAAAACTCCAATATTTAACCAAAATGCAACAATGAGAGAAACATTCTTTAAAATGAATCCAGATTTATGTACTTTCATTTTTCTTCTTTTTTACACAAATTATAATTTCACAGTTCCTCATATTTATCTTGACTCTTATAACACTCAATGAAACCTGAAGGGGCCAAATTAACAACAAATTTCTGCCTCTGCTATGACATCAATATTTCAACATTCACAGACAAATTTCTGCAAGACAGGTAATTCTTGTCTTTTAATTTATCTGATTGTCTACTACAGAAAGTTTATAAAGTATGCAAAACACTGAATATTTTGCTGATGGAAATCCCCAAAAATGTCTAATTTCAAGTTTTGACACATGCATTAATGGGATAGTTAGGGTATTTTTAAGGAGCCTAGTTGTGCAACACTATAACCATAATGTCTGCCTCATACTTTTTTACGAAACATACACAATGACCTGCAAAACACAAAACACACTTTAGTACATTAGGCACAGAACTACATCATTGTCACTTCCTTGTAATTCCAATGCACTAATTGAATACCGCCATCAGGTGTACAAACACAAGCTTAACTGTAGACCCACCAATCAAGTATAAGCTTTATACTACTGCAGCAGGTGACTTCAAATGAAAGGAATGAGAAGAAGAAGAGTGTGAGTGAGGAGGAGTTTTCATTTTTTTGTCATTTTTTTCTTATTATGTTTTTATGTTTGTCTGGTATTAGCAAAGCTTACTGGGAAATGATGGCTGTATGGAAACAAATACATTATACTCATCAGTCTGCAGCATTTTCTTAGATATTAGTGTATAGTTTTAACAAGAGTGTTCCATAATGTAAAGGATAGGAAGTGTTCTGTAGTGTTTATTTTTAAATGGGGATCAAGCAATTGAAAAATACTTAAATAGATTGTTGTTTCTACTGAGCAATATGTGCATAACAAACATGAATTATAGTTTTCTCATTACAATATTTCATCTATCTGCATCTATAAGCTAAAGCAGCTAAACTAGCTTTGTAGCGGTAGCTATTCATGGACATAATTCCCCCTATCCGTTGCATTGAGTGGGCTCTCTACAGCTTCATCTTTACCCTAACCAAACCTCAAAAAATGTTTTGTTTGTGTATGTGTGTGTGTGTGTGTGTGTGTGTGTGTGTGTGTGTGTGTGTTGTGTGTGTGTATTGTGTGTGTGTGTGTGTGTGTGTGTGTGTGTGTGTGTGTTGTGTGTGTGTATTGTGTATTGTGTGTGTGTGTGTGTGTGTGTGTGTGTGTGTGTGTGTGTGTGTGTGTGTGTGTGTGTGTGTGTTTGTGTGTGTGTGTGTCAGGAAGATGGAGGGGCTTGCATTTTCAAGCAGCCACTTGTCCTGATAGAAATGAAGCAAATCGAAAAGGCAGAAATTCAGTGCCTTCACATCCCCTTCCAACACACACACACACACACACACACACACACACACACACACACACACCAACTTTACTCAAGAGGAAACCTTGTGAGATACAGAAGATTTGAGGTGGTGTGTGGGTGGCTGAGCTACAACAGCTGTATCTGCAGACCATAACTCTGAAAAGCATGAGTCACCTCTAGGATTCAGTTGGTGAAAAACAAACTGTACTACTGGGATTCTTGCAAACTTCAGAATAAGGGCTGTGATTAGGGAAGCAAAACTCAAACAATTTCATTCTCACATTTATGAAAGTAGAGCACCACACATAAATATACAGGTATATACATAGCCCTCAATAGTGACCTAGGACTTACTTTTGGACTTTTATTTTAAAATGCAATAGACAAAAAACAAAACACACAATAAAACTAGGGATGCACCGATGTGAAAATTTCGGCCGATATCAATATCCGATATACATATCTGCAGTCACTGCTGATATCGATATTTGCCGATATCGATATATGTAGAGAAAAAAAGTTTTCTGTAGTGTCACAAATTTAGTACAGACCAGAAAAAACACTGTACATTTGAAAAGCACAACAGTGCTCTTTATTTAAAGGAAGGCTCACTGTAAAACTGTCATGTGGTAATCTGAAAACTTGGCACTAGATAGTTTAACTTTCTTAAAAAGATTTAGAAAAAATAAAAAAAACACTATTTTTTTATTCTAGGTGGATTATTTAACATGTAATAAAAAATATCACAGAGTTGTGCTTTTTTGATATTGACTTTTAAATGAACAGAAACCAACATGAATATATATATATATATATATATATATATATATATATATATATATATATATATATATATATATATATATATATATATATATATATTAGAGGAAGTACGGCCGAGCGGACCCGATGGAGCTCCGCGAAGGCGGCGACGTCGGCGGAGGCGGCGGAGGAGGCGGAGGCTGGCGGCCGCCGACGTGAAGGCGGCAGGACGGCGTCCGACACCCCGGAGCAACGTTCCGCGCATTGTTTTTGTCTTTTCGGGCGATGCGATGTGACGGAGGAGCCCGCTAGGACCAGCTAGCTTAGCGCGTCGCCGAGAGACACGCAGACAGTGACCCAACTAACTGTAGGTTTAACTCTGCACATTGTTGACATATCGGCCAGAATTTGTTGAAATCGGACCGATACCGATAAGTTAAAAAACGTGACATATCGGCCGATATATATCGGTAGGCAGATATATCGTGCATCACTAAATAAAACACGTTTATCTCTCTGTTCTTCCTGTGTGTGTGTTACATGATACGAATACATAAATAAAATTACACTTCAAAAACAGAAAAGTGTTGTAGGTTTTTGATACTTTTCTAGTTTGTTGGACAAAAATGGACATACCGTAAAAATAAATAAATACAGGCACTTTCATTTAATTATTATCATAAAAATGGGCTAGAAACACCTCTAATTGAAGGTCATTACCATCACCTTACACTTTAAGAAGAATAAATACAAGTGTGCATCTGAAAGTATTTTTTATTGTTGATGCGGAAAAAAAACTCTCTTCCTCTGGATGCACTTTATTTTAATTTATTGGTTTATTTAACAGAGACATTGAACATTAATAAAAATGCACCAGAATTAGTCAAGAGGCAACTTTTACCGTAAAAACGTCACCGTAAAAACTGAATATAATTTCAGAGTTTTCAATAGCACAAAGACTCGATACAAGTAAAAATACAATAACACAAATGTGTAGATGAAATATGTGAAAAGAAAAAGAAACTTAAAGAAGCACCATGATGCTTTTAATGCTGCTGCTTATTTGTGAAAGGAAGACAACTTTATGCACTATATGTGAATTATTTATAAAGATTCAGGTTCATTCAATGGTGATCACTTACACACATACATACACACACACAAGCAGACATACAATTTGTCATCCATGACCAGGTCCAATGAAGTGGATGAAGGGCTCCCCTCTGTCTCTCCAGGTTACAGATTAAGGAGGTCAGGGTGTTAGGTGAAAAATGGAAACCCAATGCCACCCACCTGGCTGCCCTTCCAACACAAACACAAACACACAAACACACACACACACACACGCCTACACAAAACACTCAAGCTGCAGTGATTCACCCAGTTGTGACCAACTGCCTACAGGAATATTAAGTATCCGATTAGAAGCTCTCACGCACACATACACATACACAATAGCACACATGTCCAGAGGCATTTTAGTTGTTTTTTTTAATTGATATCATGCTTTTAATCAGTTATGTGTTTGCATTTTACAAATTGCACTACTGTAATTTGCATCTGACAGTTGTGATGGCTGGGTTTGTCCTGCAGGGGGACACTCTCCCCACACATCACATCTCCACAACACTGATTTTATAGCTTAAGATATGGGAGGTACAACCAATTCCTCCTGAGTGTTTTGTTTTGCAGAGGCTATTGGTCGATTGCTATTGATCCAACCAATCCATTCATGTTTTTATTCCAGAAAGAGCCCCAGAGCCTACAGAGAGATATAGATATTTATGTAAACCAGGACATGTAACTGTAGGTAACAGAAGCCTGAGCAAGCAACCATTACACAAAGAGAGGAGGGGGGTGGGGGCTCACTCTAAACCTATTAGTACTATAAAAGATACTTAGTTGTAATGATGGAAAGCCACTTAGCACTGGTGTATTTACCAAGAGGATCAACCAAGGAATGGTTAAACAGGCCTGATGGATTAACTCAGGGCAATACTGAAATATTGACCAGGAGAGGAGAGGAGAGGAGAGGAGTCTGGTGGGAGTATGATGGGCCATCTCGGCCAATAGTTAGTAGTAATTTAAAAACATTGTAATTGTTTGCTGTTTGTTGTTCTAGTTACTTTTCTTTTTTGCTTTGTATATGTAAACTAACATTTACACATTTTTGTTTATTGACTTTCTTTACTTTATAACACCGTTTTTTGTTAATTGTTTACCTTTACCAACATACAGAGGGCTGAGATATAAAAGAAAAGTCTAACCCATATTTGTCAGACACAAAATTGGCCAATAAAGCTGATTCTGATTCTGAAAAGATGTAATCCTAATTGATGGCACAATGAAGAAGGTGGATACAGATACACATATGTCAAAAGTGAATGAAAAGACAACACTTTTATTTCCCCTGTAACAGTCAGTGATATCATTCAGAGCAAAGGAGGTTTTGTCAATCACTTATTGCATTTCTTGTCCCAGAACTTAAGCAGGTCTGGAAATTAAAATGGGGATTTATAACAATAAGCTAATGTATAATACCTGTACTGTTGGTGAATATTAGTGCTACATCCTTTAACAGTTGATTAATCTGTCAATTATTGAACAGATTAATTGATTAGTTGTTTGGTTCATTAAATGGTGTAAAATGTTGATCATTGTTTCCCAATGATTCAACCTAAAGACCAGACCAGTCAAGACCAACGGTCCAGAACCCAAAGATCATCAGTTTACTATTATAGAAGACAAAAAAAAGAAAATGATAATAATAAGAGAAGCTAAAAACAGAGGATTTTGACTTTTTTCTTTCTAAAAATGACTCAAATCAAACAATTATCAAAATTGTTGGGGAGTAATATAATAGATGGCATCTAATTTATTAATCGACTAATCATTGCAGCTTGACTAAGATAATATAACACAGTACCTAGATGGATTGATATCTTGATACATATCGAGCATACATGTTTTTCCTTGTCTTAATTGCTTCATTACAGTGAAGCAATTAAGCACAAATTGTCTTTTGGTTCATAAGTTATAAAAATGTATTAGTCTATAGCTGGTGCTAAATATTTTTGTCGTATCACACACAAATGAAAAAATGTAATTAAACTTTCATTTTAATTTTTTTATTGATCCCAGAGGAGAAATTCTGAGAACAACTGTGCAAGCCACAGAGGCTCAGAGTGTTGCTGTTGCTTTGTGAAAAGTGAAAGTATATACCATGATCTGCTTCATCAAAACCCCTGAGTTCAGCTTTGGAATATAACTAAGTACGTTAAGGGCTGTAGCTCAGAGGTAGAGCAGTTGTCCAACAGTCAGTTCGATTTCCGGCTCCTCAGAGTTGCATATCGTTGTGTCCTTGGGCAAAATGCTTAACCCTGATTTGTCTCTGATGGTGTGTGAGAGCATAGTTTCCTGATGTGCAGGTAGCTCTGTATATCTCCTCCGCCATCAGTGTGTGTGAATGGGTGGACACTTGTAGTGTAAAGCTGAGGGGTGGGAAAGACTAGAAAAGCTATATAAATGCAGGCCATTTACCATCTCCGTTTACAGAAGTACTGTGCTACAATTTTGAAGTACTTTACCTCCACTACATCGCAGAGGGAAACATTGTGTTTTCTACTCCACTGCATTTTTCTGGGAGCTTCACTTTTTTCATAGATTCAGGTTTGCCTCAGAAGATAATATAAGAAGCTTTTAAAACACATAGTTAAAGCTAAAACCAGTGGCTTCAACCTTTTAGTCTTTGACATCTTACAAACAGCAGTGTAGTCGGTTGTTGTTGATTGTGAACAGCTACAACAAATAGAGATATGTCCCCTCTGAACTTCTCACATGTTTTTTTAATACATTTTCAAATGATCCACCAAATTAAACAGTTTTATAAAGTTTTAGCAACAACTTAGTTTGTTCTTCTTTCTTTTCCCATTATTGATCTCAGGACCCCTCCCAATTATCTGCTGACCCTTTGGAGGGGCTCGACCCCCATGTTGGGAACCAGTGGACTAAACTATCTAAGTGTATATAACGTAGTTAAAGTAGCTCCAGCTCCAAAAGTAACATGTTGATGCTGCAGATTAATGAGAAAAATAGATATAGAGAAATAGATATATAGATAAAATAGAATAGAGAAAAATCTATCAGTCATCGACCAAACCAACACTTTACTGCAGTACTTTTCTACATTGACTCAGAATACTGCAAGACTTTACTACATTTACTCAGAATACTGCAATACTCTAAATACGTCTACTCAGAATACTGCAATACTTTAAATACATTGTCTCAGAATAATGCAATACTCAAAATTCATTGACTCATAATACTGCTATACTCAAAATTCATTGACTCATAATACAGCAATACTTTACTTTTTGGTACATATTGGATGGGCCTTCTTCCAGCCCTGCTTGATTTCCAGGGTTATCAGCCAGAGGAGGATCACAGTCGATACCATCAACATGCAGTCACCTCGCTGACTTTCACATGAAAGGCTTCCATCATGGCCAGCTGTGGCGTGGGAGATTCCAGCTGCTGCTGCCGTGATGGTGTTATGTAAGTCAGTAACCTAGAGATTATCCTGACAGTCACATGGGACAACTGCTGAGCTCAGGGCTTGCACAAACACAAACAGATAGTGGATTACTTGCAGGATAAGTTTATGACATTTCTGCTTTTTCCGGGTATACGGAAAAGAAAACCAAATAAGGCACATTACACAGGCTATTGTGTTTGAAACATGAGTTGGACTTAAAGCCAAGTGCAATGGTACAGTCAGTTCCTTACTCTGCTGACTCACAGAGTGGCTGAAAGCTGACTTAATCCTGGAGATAAATGCATGTTGGTGGATTTTGACAAAGCTTCAGTGTGTTATTTCTATGGAGAACACTGGGGTGGACCGTCACCTCACATCCTGGATTCTGGACTACCTCACCAACCGTCCACAGTATGTAAGGACACGGGACTGTGTATCCAACACAGTCGTCTGCAGTACGGGGGCCCCACAGGGAACGGTCCTGGCTCCGTTCCTCTTCACCCTCTACACTGCAGACTTTGCCTTCAAGTCACCAACCTGCCACCTGCAGAAGTTCTCCGATGACTCTGCCATCGTTGGCCTCATTGAGGATGATGACGACAGGGAATTCAGAGAACTTACGCAGGATTTTGTCAACTGGTGCCAGCGGAACCATCTCCAGATCAACACGGGGAAAACCAAGGAACTGGTGGTGGACTTCCGTAGGCGGGTATGCAATCCCCCGGCACCAGTGAACATCCAGGGAATGGACATTGAGATGGTGACATCCTACAAGTACCTGGGTGTTCACCTGAACAAGAAACTGGACTGGACTGACAATACAACTGCTCTATACAAGAGGGGCCAGAGCAGGCTCTACCTGCTCAGGCGGTTGAGGTCTTTTGGAGTGCAGGGGACACTCCTTAAGACTTTCTATAACTCAGTTGTGGCATCAGTCATTCATTATGGGGTGGTCTGCTGGGGAGGCAGCATAACAGCTGCAGACAGGAAGAGACTGAACAAGATCATCAGGAAGGCCAGCTCTGTCCTGGGGTGCTCCCTTGACCCAGTGGAGGTGGTGGGAGAGAGGAGGACGATAAGGAAGATATCATCAATGATGGAAAACCACCTCCACCCCATGCAGGACACACTGTCTGGACTGACGAGCTCCCTCAGCAACAGACTAATCCATCCAAAGTGTCTGAGGGAGCGATTTCGGAAGTCCTTCCTTCCTGCAGCTGTCAGACTATACAACAAGTACAGCTCTCAGTAACCCCCCCCCCCCCAACATAAAAAATGGACATTGTATACACAGACCAGTGCAATACATTCATACTTATATTTATATATATCTGTATATATCTGTATATATCTATATATTGTTTTTAATTTAATTTTTAAATTTAAATTTTTCTTTTTTTTTTATTTTTTTAAGTTTTTTGTAACTTTTCTAACTGCTGCTGTAGCACTGTGAATTTCCCCACTGTGGGACAATAAAGGAGCTATCTAATCTAATCTAATCTAATCTAATCTAATCTAATCTAATCTAATCTAATCTAATCTAATCTAATCTAATCTAATCTAATCTAATTTAATCTATAAGGCTTTCTTTTCTGATAGAGACGGAATAGTTGATATAAGTCTGCTGATATAAGTTACAAAAGTGAGTCTATTGGGAAACATCCAAAAACATGCGAAAACAAACTTGTTGGATTTTTTTTACTTTAGGAGACCAAAGAGAGAGAACACAATTCACTGCTGGTCAGCTGCATCTATTCATCTCCTATATATAGCTGTTCATCATGATTTTGCATTTTGCCATTGATGGACGTCAGCCCTTCAATTTTCTTTTTCCGATTGTATGTAGCAGCTCATTGAATTGATTAAAGGGGGCCTATTTTGTCATTTTCAAAGTTTAATATTTCAATTTTCCTGGTCTATTTATAAAGAAAATAGCATGTTTTTTATGATTCAAAAGCAGCTTGTTAGAACTGTAGCAGCAATACAGTGTGTCTTCTCACACACTCACTCTGAAAAACCTTTTCCCCATCCCCTCCATATTGAAACCAATGCTCTGTTTGTGATTTGTGCTGTTTGTGCCTCACACTATCAGAATTGTCCCTCTCCTCAGAGAGCCAACACTCTGGAAGTAGGGGGTGGCCAGTATTTTTAACTTCCACTCCTGTTGTGACATCAGAACAGGAGACATTCCTAAATGGTTTGTGTTCAAAGCAGCATTACAGAGGAGGCCAGACCACAACAGAATGAATGGATGGTCTTAATTCTTGTGTGTGTGTGTGTGTGTGTGTGTGTGTGTGTGTGTGTGTGTGTGTGTGTGTGTGTGTGTGTGTGTGTGTTAGCAGGAACCAAAAAGGTCCTTAATATTTACACTCAAGAACTATTTTTTGTAATGATAGGACACCTTTAAATGTAGACAAGTCTGAGCATTTCTAATCTGATCTCTCAATCTCTGTCTATACATAATTGATTGACTACTACTGCAACCATGTCTCCAAAGAGGGGACAGGAATGGCAAAGCCAGTAAATACTAGTCAAGTCTATTCAAGTCAATTTTATTTGTGTAGCTGAAATTCACAAATCATAAAATGGCCTCAAGTAGCTTTACAGTTGGTACAGCAAAACAACATCCTCTGTCTTTAGATCTTTGATTGAAAAAGGAAAAACTCCCTTCAAATTCTTTAATGAAGAAAATGGAAAAAAGGAGAAAATTCAGGAAAAAACAACAAAGGAGGGATTCTTCTTTTAGGATGAACAGTTTATATGAGATGCTTTACAAGAGTAATCCTGCATAGCATGGCTGAGAGAATTAGAAAGAAGGGATAAAAGCAAAGACACATGCTGGAACCAGCTAAAAGAGTTTTATTTTGTGTTAAAATGCTACTTACTTGTGGCTCTATGGAAATCATTCAGTAAATCAAAGAGACCATGAAGGGCTGAAATGTAAAGGCTTTTTCTCTCCACTCACCAAATTAAAAAAAGGGCCTAGTGTGCAATCTCTAGGTATGACTCAGGGTGCTGCATTATCATACTGGAGGCCTAACTTAACAATGTAATACCACCAATGCAATATATAATATGGGGTGCAAGTTCATGGCCAATTTACCACAGTTCATGATTTGATGAACAATAATGTTCTGAATTGCACAATTGTGCAATTGCATTATGTGTAGAATTTGAGTTAAAAAAATAGAGAAACAGGAGTATTGATATTTACAGTTGGGAGGAAGGCAAATATATTTTCTAATGCAGGATTTGTATTTTAATGTTCACAAATAATGACACAATGGAATCCAATTAACACACATTTGCATTCCACATAATGAGGATTATGTTGACATTTGATGGCAAAATGGCCGTGCGTTATTTAGGAAGATGAAGAGTGTTAACCTACCTAATTGGGTCTTATCATTAACGAAAAGAATGTCTATACCCGGGAGACAAAAACAAAAAAATCAAAACATAGTTAACTACCATGTATGTACTTAGGTACAACAGTTTGAAAAAGTAGCAAATTTTTGCAGCTGCATTATATAATTATATTCAGAACTTTATGAATGTTGGGTAAAGTTATGGTATATATATATATATATATATATATATATATATATATATATAATTTTAAATTATCTAAAACGATTATTTGTACCTCTATCTATCTATCTATCTATCTATCTATCTATCTATGAATGAATGCAGCAGGCAGCCAGGGGGCGTAGGGAGGCCGCTGTGGAGCCGCTCGTGTCCGCACTGAGCCGCGTTGAGAGCGGGGAGCGCCGGTCGCTGAGCTGGCGTCTGAAGCCTCTGGAGCTGCTGGCAGGAAAACCGGTCGAGCAAAGCGGAGATGTAGCGTAGCTCGCCGGGACTTCTTGGCCAGTCGTCTGTCACTTCCACGAGGCGGATTATTTGTCTGACATCACCGCGAAATGGGAATAATTGGATTGTTTTGCGCACACAACTACATCGTATGAACGCGTCGCGTAATGCGGCCGAGGTGAAGAGCCGCCTCCGGGGGGGAAATATTTAGGGTTCGGGACGGTTTTTGTTGGAGTAGCTAGTTGCTAGCGCTGCTAGCGGCTGTTTCGGCTACTTGGGTCGTTTTCTGCAAGGATGCTTCGGTGGATACGACAGCAGCTGGTAAATATATATCTGTGTTTGTCTTATATCACAGCAGCAGCTACTTAATACTACTCTTCCGTTGGGACACGACAGGTGTACGTACTTAGATAAAACGCCGCTAGCTAACCTGTACATTAATTAGTTAGCTGCTGTTGCCGATATGTCCAAACATTGTTGTGATGACAGACAGGTGGAGGTTAAGGCGTTAGCCACCTTTACAGCTAGCCGCCGTTAATTAGCTGATAATAAGTGCAATTAAGACCTCAAGAGCAGCCAATGGTTTGAGTTTAAATGTGTTTTATAAGTTGAGTGGGAGTTTGTAAGCATTTTTAACCTCATCTGTAGAGATGTGAGTCTTACTAATGTTAGCTTAGTGGCTAACAACGTAGCGTCAGCGAAACTCGGTGAAGTTTCCACTAAGCGGCTACTTGCTAATCACAGCTAATTTTACACTGCTGTTTTTTGATTCCATACAGTCTGTTATTTGTGTGACGAGAGACAGCAAAATAAAGTCTGAAGTTTCCTTCTGATTCACAGGTTCTTATTAGAATAGTCCGATCCACCCTAAATGTTAATGTAGATGTGTTATTTATTTTCGAGATAAAAAAGACGAATTCATTGAATTAAATGGTCAAAGAAATAAAGATATTCCTGAACCGATTTACAATCTCGAATTTTGATCATTAAAATTGTGGCATTTTTTTCTTTACACTATTGTATCTTTGTTTATACTATACTGACTGTCACCGACTTTAAGGGCTTACAGCTCTTATTACAAAGTTTCAAGAAACAAAAGCACCAATATGCCAAGGGACACCACCCTTATGTAGTATTTTTCACCTCGCCTCAAGACATGTACTTCAATTGTAAAAATAAAGACCATTTTACATCTAGAACATATTAGTTGTCTGATACTATATACTATTGTCAGTTTGTATTGTTCATTTTCTATCATCAGTCTGACATTTCCTCTACTTGAACTGTTTTTTTAGTGAAGTGGGATTTGAATTGATCACCACTGTATGCTGGTGGTTTGTGATTTATTTGCTCTAATTCATATATATGAAGTCATTTAGTGAGAGCCTTTGAGAATCCTGTTGGACCAAAAGACACATTTATCAGCTCTGAATCCTACTATTCTCACTATTTCTAACATACAGTAGCAATCCTAATATAATTACTGGTATTGTCATTCTTTCAAGTACATATAGAGCTCTTTTTATTATAAAAACATCAATGTATGTGTTTTTTGTTGTTTCCATTTATCTTCTCGCTCCCTTTTCACCAACTATTGTCTCAGTTTCATCTCATCTCACTCTTTGGACCTTTTGCATTCTGTATATTTTTTGCTGTGGTCCTACCTGCTCAGTATGACAAAGTCTTGAGAAGCAGTACTACAATATGACAGGGGGTATCATAATCCTTTTATTTATTTTTACTGAAGCATTATTTTCTCATTGACATGGAAACCTTAATTTACTTTTTGACTAATTGTTATTGTGATATGATTTGCTATATTACAGGTAATGGCTCAGTTCTCATGTTAAAATCATTTTTGCACAGATCTCTACCAAAGATATTTACTGAAATGTATAGTATGATGTTTAAATCAGGACATCTCTACTGTATATATAAGTGTTGTCTCCGTTGGGGTGGAAGCTATGCATATGACTTTAAATGATAGAAACATCCAATGATAGTACGATGGACGGTATTAAGACAAAAGCAGTTTGTGCAAATGTCAGTTTTTGGGGAAAGAGCTAGAGGATAGTGGGAAGAAAGGGGTGGAAATAGACTCATATGATAACAAGTAAATGGTCTGCATTTGTATAGCACTTCTTTAGTCTTCTGGAGTTCTGTATCTTTCTCAAAGATACAAACCACTGATTCTCCAACGACTGCTTTATCTCTGATCCACAGCCCTACCTCTTTTTATATGGAGAGTTCATTAGTTACAGATGCCATAGACACTTAAAACAATAGTAAGGTCCCTAAGAGTGCTTTCTAGAAATATTGAGTTTAGGAGGATGGAGAACTCAGAAAATGGCTTCTGATACAACAGGAGACTTACAGGCTCTTAGTTTTCATCAAGAAGAGCCAGCAAGTCATCAATCACACACCTCCAGCTGCAGCATTATAGACATAGAGGTAATAAAATCAAATCTCCCTTAACCATGGAAATTGGTTGAAGGGAGGCAATGTCAGACTGAAACTGGTACTGAGTTTAATATGCTAACTTTTCTGTCTGATATCAAGTAACTAATGTGGTCTGGATATGAAAAAACTTTTCACAATTAAGATTAGGTAATAACGTTTTATTTATAAGTAAGAAATGACACTGGGAAAGAAAAAGAATGAAAATCAGTATTATGATATCCTGTGATGTCTCCTGTCATATTAGAGTATTGGTCTCTAGGGCCTTTAATACTGAGCAAATTGGACCACAACAACATCTACAGGCGTTATGCCACTTTTAAGGTGGACTGGGAAATTCCAATAAACTGAATCAGAAGCAGATACCAGCAGGTGAAATGGCAATTTTGCAGTATATAACTAACAGTTATGATCCTGTTTGATTGGTTCAATGATATATTGATTCAGGTTCATTTGTTGTTTATGTGATCATTGGCTCTTACTGTCTTTAGATGAATAAATATGCTTCACAGCACATCCTGTATTTGCCTTAATCAACTGTTGTTTGTCTATAAACACCTTCTGTGATAACACATCAACAGTGGTGAAATTAAAAAGACAACAGTCCACCTTGGCTCTGGTCCCTGGTTCTGTTAGAGGAGCATACTGGTATTTCCTGAGGGTCTGTGAATGTGTCTTAGAGTAAGGTGCTACAGCGAGTGTGTAGAGTGGTTCTCCTCTGAAAGAAGAAAAGATGCAGGACTCATGGACTTATACAGGCGCCTCGACTATAAAGTACAGCGGAAAACCCTGCTTGTAATTTTATTTTATTCAATCATCTTAAAGACAGTGTATGAACTACAGGACATTACTCAAGTGAAAGAAATGTAGTCAAATCTTGTACATTACTTGTACATTATTTTATCTTTGTCACAGTCAATGCTTTTTACAATGAACCCAACAGGCCAGTTGTATGCCATTCCATGTGTGACTTTTCGCTGGCATTCTGGAAACAGAAATGTGGTTGATATGATCCATGATTCACCAGTACTGGTGTCTAGTGTAGCATAGTTGACCATTTCCATCAGCTAAATCAGCAGGGTTGCTCATCCTGTCTACCTATGAAACCCTTTATAGTCTGCCTGATGAGTATAATCCGTGGGTGAGTTAATATCTTCCATACTGACAGAAGACCACACATTGCATAATACAAATAGATACAGTAGGTAAGTTGAGAGGATTTTGATGACTCATGACATTCACAGGGCCTAAAAAAGGTTTTGGTATCTGTTGGTAGTCAGTTAAGGCAATGGGTCGGTCAGGATTTTTCTCCTCCCTCCCCAGTGGCAGCATTAGGTGAAGAACAGATAACGGCACGTATTGGCCTTGTGAAGAACATTTTCAAATGCTTAAAACATGTTGACGCATGTCCATCATTGTAAATGCTGATGAATCGCAGACAATAGCCTGAATGTCATCATGTGACAGATCTAAACGAGAGCCTAATTTCCACCAGGAGTTGTAGTGTCGCGGAATAGTTGAGCCATGATCACCGGTGCAAATAACCACCATTAAAATCAAAGCGATAGTTTCCCCAAGAGTGCTTGGGCCTGGCTTAATAAAATCACAACTCTTCATGCCATGGTGCTTTGAATCCATAGAAAGTCTATGTTTTATGAAGCCTATTTCTAAATCATATAAATCTCAGCTTATTGAATCGCATCAGACAGGAATCAGATACATTTTCAGCATAAAAGTTCTGTTACCTTTCAAAATAAATGAAAGGAGACATATCTGCTGGATCCAGCGATCTTACAAGACCATGTGATAGCGCACAATTACTGCTGACTCGAAAGTCTCCGCTGCCATGCTCTCACTGAGGCCACACCGGCAGCATGGCAGCATCTTAGCTGCAGAATTAAAGCCCATGTAACCCCACAAACAGGAATTATTTTAGTTGTATGTGTGCTAGATTTCATCTTCATATAAAATTTTGAATCCTTATCCAACCAGGGTTCACAAGTATTTAGGGAACAGCATTTCCCTATTGTTGCTGTCCGAACAGTCCACACTAGCAGCAGCTGCAGCTTTCACCCCTACAGTATATTCTCAAAAACATAAGGGAAAACCCTTCTCCTTATTGGTCTTTTTGAAGTTTTAAGTTAGCTGTTGATGAAGTTTTTTTTTTTTTAAACTTGTGAGGTTATCACCATCCTCATCATAGAGCTTTTTTTTAATGACATGTCAGTGTACATTATGTAAACTAGTTGATGGATGTAATTGTTCACTACCTGTGTGACTGATAAAAAGATTGTTTTTTGTTATGTAGCAGACAGGCATTTTTTGACTGTTTGGAAAAGAACTTGCACTGACTTACATTTCAGTGTAAATAAAAAAAGTGTGTGTGTGTGTGTCCCCTTATGAATGAACATATTCCTTGTTGCCTCCTACTTACCTTTATATTTTCCAATTGGTACAAAATAGTATTGTGTATCTTTTAGAGATTTACTTACAGACTTGACTTATTCAAAAGGGCACTGCCATAGAGAGTATTTGGTAGCTTCTAATTTGAGATAGCTCACTTAATTTGACACATCTCATAGCTGGCCTGTCTAGTTAGGTAAAGTGTAATTAAAAAGTATCTTTATTTTTTTGTTATCCTCCACTTAGCTATACTTCTGGTCACATTATAGAGTGATGTCACCAGTAGCTAATTATTATAAATAGACCACAGAAAATTAAATATTAAATCACGAAATTAACAAACTATGGCCCCTTCTAACAATATTGGAATATTTTATTATTATTTTGGATAAAATAAAGAGAATTCTGCGGAAAACTGATCTGTTATTTCTAACTTTACAAATAATGCATCTGGCCTGTTGAACCAGCATTATGTTGTCCACTTTTATCGTTTCATGCAGGATCATTATCAGACATTGCTGCAGCAACCCTGCTAGTCCACTATAATAAAGCAGTAAAACACGATAAATAACCAGCCTAGCCCAATCATAATATAATCATTCATTTCTGTATTGTGTGTGTCTCTGCTACAGTGTATTTATTTTGTGACACTTGACATGATGCCTTAGTCATGTTAGTGTTTTTGTTAGTTGTTTGGGACATGGAATGGTGCAAAACATGGATCAGTGTTTCCCAAAAGCTGAAGATTCAACTTCAACTGTTTTTTTGTCCAGGCCAACAGTCCACAACTCAAAGATCATCAGTTTTTCTATTATAGAAGACTAAAGACACTAGAAATTAATCACAGAAGAGAAGCTGGAACCAGACAATTTAGACATGTTCTTCTTACAAATTACTCAAATTGGTTAAATAATTATCAAATCAAATTAATGTAATTGTTGGCAGCTATTTGTTTATTTGACTAATCATTGCAGTTTTCCCATCTTTGTTAAAACGCCACCCTCAGCATCTCTTTCTGTGTTGCAGTTTTTACCTCTTACTCTGCTTCTCCTTCTTGCCTCCTTCCATGTCTGATAAGCTTATCACATTTGATTGAATGCCTCGGTGTGTTACCTTGCTTGTGATGCATTGGACTATAGCCAAGCCATTGTAGAGGGCAATGATTCCCTAAGGCTTTATGCAGCAAGTGAATAGCTATTGCTCTGCAAATTGATGGGGCAAAAGATTGTAGGGACAAAATGAAATGTCTTATTCAGCTTTGCTGAGTGTTTACAAGAAGCCAAACTGTTCCTATAGATAAAAAAATATATATATATATATATATATATATATATTGTATATCTATATTGTCTCCTCATTAGTGACCTCATTAGTTTTCTTAATGAAAAGGGTAAGTGGCCCTAATGTCAGGTAGCCAGGCTAAACAAATATACACAAAATGAGGTTTTAAAATGAAAAATAAATTCATAAATTCAATTAACCAATGCAATAATCAATAGAATAATCGACTTTCAAAATAGTACTTAGTTAATCCAAGTATGGAAATACAAAACTTCATGGAGAAGCAGCTTCAGTTTTTGTGCTGTGACTGCAGAAAAAAATAACTTGACAGATGAAGTACAACAATATAATTATTTGGTTCTGTTTTAAATTTTTTTTTTTTTTTAATTTAAATTGATTCTCCCTCACTTTTATATTGCATTATCAATATCACAGTTTTATATTTTGGATATTGTCTACACCTACTATGCACCTGTATTATTATCAGAAGCAATAACAGCTTGGATGCACAACCAAAATAATGAGAGAAAGTACTCTGAACTAAATGCTTATAGACTGTGGACAAAATTGTTGGCACCCCTCAGTTAAAGAAGGAAAAACCCACAATTCTCACTGAACTCACTTGAAACTTACAAAAGTAACAATAAATACAAAATTATTGAAAATCAAATAATCAAAGTCAGCCATTACTTTTGAATTGTTGATTAACATAATTATTTAAAAAAACAAACTAATGAAATGGGGCTGGACAAAAATGATGGTACCTCTATAAAAGATTGAAAACTATTTGACCAGAGTGACATGATTAACTCAGGTGTGTCCTTTAATTGACATCACAGGTGTTTCCAAAGTCATAATCAGTCAGTCTGCCTATTTAAAGGGAGACAAGTAGTCACTCTGCTGTTTGGTAAAAAGGTGTGTACCACACTGAACATGGACAACAGAAAGCGAAGGAGAGAATTGTCCCAGGACAAGAATGTTGTTTTTATATTTTTTCTCAGTGTATTCGAAAACATCTTTCTCCCTAAATGTATACCCATCTCATTTACTGATTTAGGCTTATTTTTTTGATAAAAAGAAGATGTCCTCGAGACTTCTGAGGAGAGAAATGTCAAGAAGGCAGGAAAGGGAAAGAAGGTGATCTAGCTAACAGGTTCTGACAAATATTCTTATTACTAATGAATGAATTGATGAAGCCTTTGTAGGTGCACTAGCTGTGACTATTCTACAGAAACATTGGGTGGAGGTCCTTACATTAATTTCACAAGGCCACTGTTAGTTATTGTAACACTGAGCCATTTTGTATTTACTCAGTCAGCACTTAAGTAAATGTGGTTTGTGCAAAGATATGAATGATTAAGCAATAACTGGTTGCTGATTGATGTGGTGGAGAGCTACAGTCTCTGAATCCCTGGGCTGTCTGGAAAACTAGGCGGGGGAAGAGAAGGAGAAATGTTCGTCTTCTGCAACCACCACCAAGCTTTTTTGTAGTAACGGAATATAAGTGCATTAAGTAAGATGTTTACAGTCCTGAAGTACAACATTACCATAATCTATCCTTCAGGGATGTAACAGCTTGTTTATCAATGCCACTGACTCAACAATTACTTTGCTAGATGGGGAGTTTTCTGGCTTACAAAACTCATTTCCTGGCTGCTGACCATCTTGTGGGTTCACATTGGCTAATTTAATATCCTGAATTACTAAATGTCTGTCTAAAACTGCTAACTGCCTCATGGGACTAGCACAGAGAACTTTTTTAAAATGGCGCTGGTATTGTGCAGGTTCCTAAAGTAACACTGGTATGGTTTGAATACATCACAGTACTGTTTGTGAAACGTGAATTGTGATGGAGGCTTGCATGCTCAACTGACCTTCTATGACCTAATATGCTAATAAAGTTCATGCTCACAAAAAAAGCAAATAAGATTTTTTTTTAACTGATAAAACTTCAGCTCTTTCCTGAAGCTGTTACTGAGACTTCCTAACTTATTTAGACTACTATTTAACAAAATGTCAAGCTAATATTTAACTCAGTGTAACACAACAGAATACAGGGAGACATTTTGACCAAGGTCCATCAATTTAAATAAAACTCCCTTCATTAAAAATGTATTCTCTTCTTGTTAATACAATTGGATGTATGTGCAGTTTGTTGCACATTCATTCATTCATTCATTGTCTGAAAGTGGAAATTTTCTCTGAGCTATTTGAAAGTCCAGTTAAAGGGAATATGCCTATGCAGGATTTATGACATCCTAACTAGTTTGGAGCCAATCCTGGACTCGTACCAGTTTGATGTGGAAACTTGCAAGTAGGGTTTCAGAATTTTGGGAATTTTCAAAGTTGTAAACATTCCACAGGAATTAATGGGAATATATCGGAATAAATTGGATCAAATAGCAATAAATCCAAAATTTACAAATATGAAGGTTGGCACATAAGGTTGGCACATAAGGTTGAAAATATATTGTAGCATATTATTGGCTAGCAACCAGATTTAATCTGACAGTTTTACCATAAATCTTTTGTCCATCATAATGATTCCCATACTCATAGCAATAGGTGCTTTATTTTTTTGTGTCCCCAGACCAGCGGAGCAGGAGGCAAACTGCTCAACTACTACTACACTGCTTATTTGTTGTTTTCCCTCATCAACCTTTTAACATCCATCTTTAAACACATCTGAAGGGTGTCTTTAATAATTGCAAGAACCCACTTCCCTTAACAGGAATTTACCATAGGAAACACTGCTGTTTCACTAACTGATGGCAAACAGCTGGTTAGACTGATGCAGTTAGGCAGCATAAGTTATGGCTGATCAACAGGACACAGATGCATGGAAACAAACACTCAAAACTTTGCATGTGTAGTTATAGGACCGCTAGACAGTTTTTATTTGGCCTGAGTACATTGAATCAGGGCATTTAGGCATCCAAAAACAGGGTTAAATAAATATTTGCTCTAGGAAAGGTCACTTAGAAATACCACAAGGATGATCTGTAAAACCTCAGTTTTCTAAGAGGAAATAAACACATCCGCAGAAATGGAAGATCCTGAACTTGTTGTTTTGGATCACTGTCTGATTTTTATGTCAGATAATGGTTGTAAAATGTATATCTATCGACAACGAAGTGGCAGCAGACGGCGAACATGACGGGGTGTAACAGAAAGACAGTAATTGTTCACATGTGTCCTGAAGAGGGTTAAATCAGTGCGGAGAGTGGATGACGTGGCCAGGATGCATTCCTCTGTATTTGTGTGTAGTGGGTGTGGTGTGACACAGAGAACAGAACCAGCAAAAGAATTTAAGAACTGTGAAAGAAAAATTATAGGGATTAAGGTTGTATGACAAGTGGACTAAGGCTGCAACTGCCAACTATTTAGATGGTGGATTCATTTATTGATTATTGAAACTCTGAATCAGTTATCTGCTGTAGGAAGCTGGAAATCCAGACTGAGTGAAACAGAATGTGAGTTCACAGGATCGGGATGGCTTCACCAGCCTCTGTCATTAACAAATGTAAATTATATGTTTTGATGGTCAAATATTGTAATGTTTATTCAAAAATTAATTGATAATTTGTTTGGTTTATAAAATAGTGTAAAATATTTTTATATATTTTTTTATTTTTGAATCTAACAATTTAAATTCTAAAATGTGTTTTATACAGACAATTAGCCAGCTAGGAGGTGATTCAGGCAGCAGGAGTAACAAATGACTATTGGTCTTGTATTGTCCAGACCAACAGTCCACAACTTAAAGATCATCAGTTTACTATGATGTAAGAATAGAAGGAAACAGAAAATAATCAGAAGGTGGAACATCTTAAAAATAACTTTTAATTGATTATCAAAATAGGTATCTATTAATTTAATAATTTACAACTAATCAATCAACTGTTGCAGCTCTAAAATTGACTTTGCTTAATTAACTTTACCATAAATCACTTACATTTAATTTAAATCCTTCCATTTGCTTATTATGAGAGCATCTTTTATATACATCTTACAGGTTTATATGCTCTGTGTGGTCATTTATTATTTCGTACTAAATTTTGTATGTCCTCATAGGGGGTTAACATGGCTTTCTGGATTTTTCAAGTTTTATTCTGTAAATCTCCATATCTGTCTTTTTCTCATCAATCCTTCATCCAATCACCTTCACATTTGGCAGGTGTATTGTAGATGAACTGATGGAGTGCAGTGCCGAGTGGGAAATACAATGTAAGAACAGTTATCTCTTATATTCTACACTACACTAGATTATTGATAGATAAAGCAAATTAACATTTGTATTAGCTGTAGAGTGTTTGTCATACTTGTTGACATCTTGTATGTGTTGTATCATTTGCATGAACCAGAGTTAAACATGTTAGTGTGATCGACTAATTGGTTAGAATGAGTAGGAGAAGTGTTAACGGGCTTGTTATTGATAAATGTGCTTTTGAGTATAAACGTAGTGTAACACACAACCATTCTAGTAGAGCAAGAGCTGTTTACCGTACTTCCCCAACGGCCCTATAACTACACGCCTCCATCTGTTCTTGCATGATGTAATTCTAGTGTAGTGTTATGGTTTCTGTCTCTCAATGTAGGATCCCTCATGGTCCCAATCTAGGCTAACCTCTGCTGCTCTCAGCTACATGATGGCCCAGAGAGGAAAGTCTTTACACCCCCAACTATAGTGTAACTGAAACCACATTGAATAGAAGCACAGAATGTTTCCCCAGATGGAGTTTAGTGCAGTGTAGATGGGTCAGGCAGCACTTCTCTCCAACACCAACAACATAAAATGAATAATCATGATGTTACAGGAGCCTCAGTCAGCAGCCAATTCAGTTGATTTGTGTGATTTACTCTGATATAGCTTAATACATTTTACATGTCATGTCATCTCTTAGCAAAAAATAAATTATATTCCAGCATTGTTGTACCAGGCTACTTGTCTCGTTGTCTAATGAACATATTTCCCCTTGAATTCTATTTTTTTTTTATTTCTACATTCTATTTGATTAATATAAGAGCATCCTTTATGTATAACATACAGTGCTGTATGATTATTTCTTTATTTTGTACTTGCATTGTCATCTATTTATATATGAGCTCAGTGCTGGTTGATGTGTGAGTGTCATCTTGCTGAAGGAAATAAATCGATTGATTATCAAAGTAGTGGGTGAATAATGTATTAGTTGATACCAAATCAATTAATCAACTAACCAATGCAGCTCTAATAACTTTGATATGAGTTTACTTGCAGAGACCAAAGTGTGATTCTGTTGGTTTGTACTAAAAGTTGTTATGTAAATAACCTGCTGTCTTTTGTTTCCCTGCTTTTTTCATCACTTCCCTCCATCTCTCCACACCCTCACATGTCCTCCCCAGGGCTTTGACCCCCCCCATCAGAGTGAGACCAGGACAGTTTATGTAGCAAACCGCTTCCCCGAGCATGGCCACTACGTACCACAACGGTTCGCTGACAACAGAATCATCTCCTCCAAGGTATCAAATGTCACCTGAGCTAGTGCTGGAATTGTCTTTCCTGATATCGCCTCCCTCATGGTGTTTAAATTAAAAGAGGCCTAGGGCTATGTGAACAAATCAGATCTTGAGGAATAAAAACACAACAAAAAATTATCACCACTTCGCTTTCACTATTGTGCAGGTATTTTATTTTCTAAATCAAAATTGAAAAAATATCTCTTGTAGGCATTGTATTTCTCCCACTTAGAAATCATGGAGGGGTCTGAAATTTTCATCGTAGGTGCATGTCCACTGTGAGAGAGATAAACTAAAAAGAAAAATCCAGAAATCATAATGCATGATTTTTTAACGATTTATTTGTGTGATATAGCGGCAAATAAGTATTTGAACACCCGAGAAAATGAATGTTAATATGTGGTACAGTAGCCTTTGTTTGCTATTACAGAGGTCAAACGTTTCCTGTAGTTTTTCACCAGGTTTGCACATACTGCAGGAGGGATCCTGGCCCACTCCTCCACACAGATCTTCTCTAGATCAGTCAGGTTTCTGGGCTGTCGCTGAGAAACATGTACTTTGATCTTCCTCCAAAGATTTTCGATTGGGTTCAGGTCTGGAGACTGGCTGGGCCATGCTAGAACCTTGATAAGCTTCTTACGGAGCCAGTCCTTGGTTTTCCTGGCTGTGTGCTTTGGGTCGTTGTTGTGTTGGAAGACCCAGCCACGACCCATCTTCAATGCTCTGACTGAGGGAAGGAGGTTGTTCCCCAAAATCTCACAATACACGGCCCCAGTCATCCTCTCTTTAATGCAGTGCAATCGTCCTGTCCCAGGTGCAGAAAAACACTGCCAAAGCATGATGCTACCACCCCCATGCTTCACAGTAGGGATGGTGTTCTTCAGGTTGTACTCTTCATTCTTCTTCCTCCAAACACGCTTAGTGGAAATATGACCAAAAAGTTCTATTTTGATCTCATCTGACCACAAAATTTCTCCCATGACTCCTTTGTATCATACAAATGGTCATATGCAAACTTAAGACAGGCCTTGACATGTGCTGATTTAAGCAGGGGAACCTTTCGTGCCATGCATGATTTCAAATCATGACGTCTTAGTGTATTACCCACAGTAACCTTGGAAACATTGGTCCCAGTTCTTTTCAGGTCATTGACCAACTCCTGTCGTGTAGTTCCGGGCTGATTCCTCACCTTTCTTAGAATCATTGAGACCCCACGAGGTGATATCTTGCATAGGGCTCCACTCCGATTGAGATTGACCGTCATGTTTAGCTTCTTCCATTTTCTAATGATTGCTCCAACAGTGGACCTTTTTTCACCAAGCTGCTTGGCAATTGCTCCGTAGCCCTTTCCAGCCTTGTGGAGGTGTACAATTTTCTCTCTTGTGTCGTTGGACAGCTCTTCGCCATGTCACAAGTTAAAGTCTTGCTGATTGTATGGGGTGGACAGGTGTCTTTATGCAGCTAACGACTTCAAACCGGTGCATCTGATTAAGGATGATACATGGAGTGCAGGTGGACTTCTAATGGGCGGACTAACAGGTCCTTCAGGGTCAGAATTCTAGATGACACACAGGTGTTCAAATACTTATTTGCCGCTATATCACACAAATAAATCATTAAAAAATCATGCATTGTGATTTCTGGATTTTTCTTTTTAGTTTATCTCTCTCACAGTGGACATGCACCCACAATGAAAATTTCAGACCCCTCCATGATTTCTAAGTGGGAGAAATAGCAAAATAGCAGGGTGTTCAAATACTTATTTTCCCCACTGTATATATATATATATATATATATATATATATATATATATATATATATATATATATATATATATTGTTAACAAATGCATATGTTTTTTAAATGTACTGGTGCAACATTTGAATTAATCCTTAGATATTAATTTCATTGTCTCTTATTTTTATTTGTTTAATATGTCATTAGTTTACCAATTGCTTTTGCCATTTATTTTTAGTTGAGGTTATGTTGCACCATTAAATAATTGTCTGTGTTGTTTGTGTTATTTACTGTTAAATACATCTCTTTAGCAAAAGTAATATTTTTGTATTAAATTTCAATCTTGCAGTCGAGCCATTTCACGAATTGTAGCAAAAATTTAAATCAATCAAAAGTCAAAAATCAGTCTATTTTACTATTTTTTGATATAAATTTAGCATTTTATCTTTTAACATTGGCACCATGGCTGAAAAAAAAGCCCAGAGAAAATATAAAGGGATTAAGTGATTACTGGTGTGAATCTGTTACTGAGTTAGAATGAAGCCCTGTCACAGCAGGACAGAGATAAAGCAGGTGAAGCTTGGGCTGATGATAACAGGATATTTGTGTTGCTGAGTGGATTAGTGGACTGGTGATGTAATCTGAACAGGCTGATGCTGCCTGCTACCAGCGGTCATGAATCAATGATTAGACAGTTGAAATAATTGACAGGTGGTTTTAAATCACCTGGCTCAGTAGTACATTGATTTCAAGTCATACTCGTGAAGACGGGTTATAACTGATAAAAACAAGACAATTTCTGGTAGAGCTGATGTGATGATTTTTACCTTAATGAGACAGACGCAGGTTGTTTCAGCATCAGATTTACTGTAACAACAGCGCATCAATGAATTTGTTGTTTGTCAGCTGTTTTACAAGATTGTGCTGCACAGGAAGTGTGAAGGGGGGGGGGGCACTGCAACATTAGTGAATGAGCAGTTTGTGAAGAGAATGCTGTACTCACTGCTGCAGGCTGAACCTTTTCACCTCTCACTGCAAGACTTTCATGTCCTAGTTACAATTTACTGAAGTGAAAGCTGCATGCAGTTTTATTTGAAGTTATTTGTTTGATGTTTGTAACAGCTTACAAAAAGTATTTCTTTATTCTGGAAACTACTTGGCACAGAGTACATAATAGGACCTTATTTTATAATCTGCCATGCAATGACAAGATTTAATGTTAACTCTGTTTTATTTAAATTTATGTATCTTTGTTTCTCTTTCAGTATACAATTTGGAATTTTGTCCCTAAGAATCTGTTTGAGCAGTTCAGGAGAATAGCCAACTTCTACTTTCTCATTATCTTCCTTGTACAGGTAAACGCACACAGACACACACACACACACACACACACACTCACACACATGCACAGTATTCTTTATTGCAGGTACGTGCTCTCTTCACTTAGATGGTGACCTAACTTCTTGCCCTGTCTGTCTGTCTCTCTTGCGAGAGAGACAGTGAGTGACTCATCGACTCCTTTAGAGCCAGTAGAGAGACAGTTCTGCCTCAGTGTTAAATCATTTAAAAGATTTTTTTAAATGCAAAAAACTAGAAGAATAAAGCATAAAATATGTAAGCAAGATGAAGTAATGAATTTTAAAGAGTTTTAAAATCATTAAAAGGACATACAATGCAAACAAGAGACTAAAACTTCACAGTTCAGATTTAGCTTTCTATATTATCCTATTCAAATAGAAAATTAACCACATTTTTACATATTTCTGCAGCACATTAACATCACCTGTGGATCAGAGAAACAGCATGAATGCTGTCAGGACTGATTCACAACCATGTTGCCTCGCGTTATCTTTGATGTACAGTGGCTTGCGAAACTATGTGGCCCCCTTGAACTTTGTGACCTTTTGCCACATTTCAGGCTTCAAACATAAAGATATAAAACTGTGATTTCTTGTGAAGAATCAACAACAAGTGGGACACAATCATGAAGTGGAACACACTTTATTGGATATTTTAAACCTTTTTAACAAATAAAAAACGAAAAATTGGGCGTGCAAAATCATTCAGCCCCTTTACTTTCAGTGCAATAAATTCTGTCCAGAAGTTCAGTGAGGATCTCTGAATGATTCAATGTTGACCTAAATGACTAACGATGATAAATGGAATCCACCTGTGTGTAATCAAGTCTCTGTATAAATGCACCTGCACTGTGATAGTCTCAGAGGTCTGTTTAAAGTTCAGAGAGCATCATGAAGAACAAGGAACACACCAGGCAGGTCCGAGATACTGTTGTGGAGAAGTTTAAAGCTGGATTTGGATACAAAAAGATTTCCCAAGCTTTAAACATCCCAAGGAGCACTGTGCAAGCAATAATAATGAGATAGAAGGAGTATCAGACCACTGTAAATCTAACAAGATCTGGCCATCCCCCTAAACTTTCAGCTCATACAAGGAGAAGACTGATCAGAGATGCAGCCAAGAGGCCCATGATCACTCTGGATGAACTGCAGAGGTCTACAGCTGAGGTGGGAGAATCTGTCCATAGGACAACAATCAGTCGTATACTGCACAAATCTGGCCTTTATGGAAGAGTGGCAAGAAGTAAGCCATTTCTTAAATATATCCATAAAAAGTGTCGTTTAAAGTTTGCCACAAACCACCTGGGAGACACACCAAACATGTGGAAGAAGGTGTTCTGGTCAGATGAGACCAAAATCGAACTTTCTGGCAATAATGCAAGACGTTATGTTTGGCGTAAAAGCAGCACAGCTCATCACCCTCAACACACCATCCCCACTGTCAAACATGGTGGTGGCAGCATCATGGTTTGGGCCTGCGTTTCTTCAGCAGGGACAAGGAAGATGGTTAAAATTGATGGGAAGATGGATGGAGCCAAATACAGGACCATTCTGGAAGAAAACCTGATGGAGTCTGCAAAAGACCTGAGACTGGGACAGAGATTTGTCTTCCAACAAGACAATGATCCAAAACATAAAGCAAAAGCTACAATGGCATGGTTGACCAAAAATCATATCAAGGTGTTAGAATGGCCAAGTCAAAGTCCAGACCTCAATCCAATTGAGAATCTGTGGAAAGAACTGAAAACTGCTGTTCACAAACGCTCTCCATCCAACCTCACTGAGCGCAAGCTGTTTTGCAAGGAGGAATGGGCAAAAATATCAGTTTCTCGATGTGCAAAACTGATAGAGACATACCTCAAGGGACTTGCAGCTGTAATCGCAGCAAAAGGTGGCGCTACAAAGTATTAACTCAATGGGGCTGAATGATTCTGCATGCCCAATTTTTTGTTTTTTATTTGTTAAAAAAGTTTAAAATATCCAATAAAGTGTGTTCCACTTCATGATTGTGTCCCACTTGTTGTTGATTCTCCACAAGAAATTACAGTTTTATATCTTTATGTTTGAAGCCTGATATGTGGCAAAAGGTCACAAAGTTCAAGGGGGGCACATAGTTTCGCAAGCCACTGTATGTTCGAGATATGTGTCCTCTTGTCTATAACATCTAAACAGCATATGTGAGCCACTCTTGAAATCCTGTTAAGGAACAAAATGTTGAAGTCTAAACCAGGAAGTAACGACTGACACCAAAAGAACACTTTCTCTCAATTTCCAATTATGCTTTATTAGCATGAATATCAGATAAAAATAGTGTTATATAATATTTATTACTTTTTTAATACAATTCAATAATTAAATCAAATAAAAAAAATCTCTTTCCCTCTGAGTAATTTTCTCTACATGCCCACTTTTCCAATAGCTTAAATGCCAATTTTGTATTCCAATTATAGATGTTACAATTGTCCTTCAAGGAAGTCATTTATTTATTTAAACCAGTGGATGTGAAACTTACCACAAACAGTTCTTGACAGATTTAGTTTAAGATAAGACATGTCTAGTCCAGTTAATATTGTGGAAAAGATTTTACATCGCTTTACCATGTACATGTTTTGCATATCGGCAGCGGTTATGCTCCTGGCAGACTTCAGTCTTTTAATGTGCAGGAGCAGAGCAACAGAGCAAGTAATCGTGTGACATCATGTGGTCTTGTGAGATCACTGGATCCCAAGATAAACAAGTTGTATGCAGAAACAACTACAATGAGAGTATAGCATCCACTCCACCACTAACTTCTGCAATCAAATGCCAGGCTCTGTCTTTCCTGCCATTGTCCTTATAAAAGGGTCTGCACTGTCATTATAATCTTGTTTTTCCACTTATGCAATGATCTCTCTTCATCCATGGTGACAATCTATAATGAGACCCTCTGCCCAATGACTTCTCAACTGTTGCCGCTGGATATGAAGCAATGTCTATATGATGGACACATTGTGTTTTAGTTTGAAAGGTGATGGGAGTTTTTAGCAATCTAGTGTGATCTGATGAGCAGTGATTGACATGATTTAGAAACTGGCTCATGGAAAAATAGACTATGTATTCAAAGCACTGTGGCATGGGGAGCTACAGCTTGGACGTTGCTGATCAAGGCCACAGCGCTCTTGTGGAAACTTTCTCTTTGGTTTTAATGGTACCATCAAAGTATTACACATTAAAGATAATCTTACACAGTTCTGTGATCCTGTGTCAAAATCAGTGTCAAAATCATACATATGCTCACTGTGGGGATTATAATGTAAATATTGAAAGTTAGTCAAGCTCTTAAGCATCCACATTGGGAAGCCAACTGCAGATTTGATAACTGCTTGTTTGGTGTAACAAATTAATGACTTGTAAAGTTGATGAAGTAAATTCAAATATCAATTTGAATTAATTTCTTTATATTCAACATGTATCATTATTTAGTAAATGTCCCACTAATATAAGACACATTTCTGCAGGTAATTCTTCTTGATAAAATCTACTGTTAATGCAACATTTGTGGTTGCAAATTGACTATTTTTTAATTTTAATGATATATAGTTTTAATGATATATTTCAAAAGCATTGCAGCCTGTTTAAGCTTGTGTCTTAGTAGTAGTATTGTTTTAGGTTTAAAAAAGTACCTCAAGTATTGAAAACTGTGAGCAAATCAACAAACAAGTCTGTTCGCTGTCCGTCCATGGCTGTAGCTTAGCTTTTTAGCTTAGCTTTTTAGCTTAGCTAAGAATGTGTTGTGTGTAGTATGTGTTATAGCTGGTAAAACTGTGTTTAACCTGTTCCACTACAACATTGAAACTTTAAAAATAACATTGAAACATTAAAGATATTTTTAAAAGATGGATTTTGGACAGTGCAATCAGGGATGTTTTTTGGAGGAGGGGGCTGCATGAAGAAGGTAGATAAACATCGGGCTGATTTTTGTTTTGTTTGGACATTTACTAATTCATTGGAGAAAGTCCTTGTAATCAGGTTTAACATCCAAAAATCTTGACTTGGATATTAAGAACAAGCATCTGGCTGCCACAGCTGAAGGAAGACTTGCAGTCACAGTCGAAGATCGCAGCACTGCTTCGGCAACAAATTGACATCCCGAGAACTGACAGTTAAGCTTTGAGGGAAGTTATAGAGGTTTCCTGTTTGACACATCCAAGTGAGCGTGTGTGTGTTTGTATGAGTGTGCGTGCATGTGTGGCCATTACTTCTACTTCTGTTTTGTGTGTGTGTGTGTGTGTGTGTGTGTGTGTGTGTGTGTGTGTGTGTGTGTGTGTGTGTGTGTGTGTTTGTTACCAAGTTGCTCTTACATGCTCTCATTTCTGTGTGTTTGTGTGCATGCACCCAGTTGATGATTGACACCCCCACTTCCCCAGTCACCAGTGGCCTGCCTCTCTTCTTTGTGATCACAGTTACAGCCATAAAACAGGTGAGAACAAAAGCACAATAACTTCCTCTTCATTGGGTCCACGATCGGAACGAACAGACATGAAACCGTGTGATCTAGATTAGAAATCAAATACTTGTCCTAAAATGATTTACACAATCACAAAAAAATCCAAACTTTGAAGCTTGTTGTCAGGGTAGTTGATCATGAAGTCTTTTTTTTTTTTTAATTGTGTGGTGCATGCAACATAGATAAAGAAGTTGAATATTTGGAACAATATTATCTTGCAGGAACTAACTCCGGAACTTGAGGCCTGAGTGGTGCATCTTTGGGAAACAGTGTTCAACATATTACAAAATTGTATAAACAAAACCACTAATCAAAATAATCATTTCAATAAACAAAAGATTAAAAAAACATCAAATAGTCACTAGTTGCAGCCCTACTGGATTAGTAAGTGGAATTCATGCTGGGTACACAAAACCTGAACAATTATATATTGATTAGCATTTACTCTCCAGTTAATGACATTGATATGACAAGACATTTACATAAATGATGTGTTTGCCATTCGCTTCAGATTATCAGTACTTGGCGTCATCTGCAGTTTGTCAGCAATTAGTGTTGATCAGTCATGGTATATTTTACTAACAATAACCAGCCTTCGGATCCTTTGTTCGATTGGTTATCGACTTGCAGGGCTATGAGGATTGGCTGAGGCACAAGGCAGACAACGAGGTGAACGGAGCTCCAGTGTTTGTCGTTCGCAGTGGAAGTCTGGTCCAAACAAGATCCAAGAACATCAGGGTAAGAGGGCAGTACCAGGCTCCCCCCAAAAAAACAAGTGTTTCATATGATACCAGTTATCTCAGCTCAAACATTGTCTGTCAGATCAAGAACTGAGAACAGGCCTTACAGTATGTACCTATACCTCATCGGATCTAGAAATAGTTTTTCACAGCTCATAACTACTAGTCAAAACCAGCTGCAGTCTGGCTGTTAATTCCTCACTGTGGCTGCTTCATGCATGACCACAATATATACCACAATCCTGTAAGACAGTATATAAGAGCACTGTTTTAATTCATGAACTGCAAGAAACAGAAGAAGACATTCATAGTGTACAATATAGATAGGTTTTTGAATAGCTGCAGTGGCTAGAATACCCTGTGAGTGATGCAGTTGCTGCAGTCATTTGAGTATTTTTTTCTCAGTCTCTACAAAGAGTTTGGTTTCATTGCCACATTGCAGAATGTTCTGCAGTACCAGCTGGAATGTGCATTCACTTTATTAACATCAGGTGATCGGTGCTCCCACTCGCTGTTTTCATCTGTTCATGAATTATCTTCCTGACCAAATTAATTTGTTATTGATTTTATTTTGATAGTTTTGTTTTGAGATAATTCTTCCTATCTGAGGGCATGTTGTTGCTGAAACCTTTTCCTGTTCCATAATGCATTGACAGCCTCTATCAAATCTAAAAAAAGAACATTTGTGCAGCAGGAAGAACTGCTGAATAAGTAGAATGTTTACCAGCTTGTTGATATGCATCTTTAAACCCAATCCACAGCACAATCTTAACAGGGTTATGTATAATAAAAATGGTATTGATCCCAATATGTATCTCCTTTTATACTTTATTTCCGTCAGACTAAACCCTAGATATATTCTGGACTACTCCCATTCATACTCTTGAGGTCCTAATTACGATATATCTTTTTTATACATTTGTTTTTGTTTTACTTAGTTTTATACTCGAGTAATCTGGGCTGATACAATTATACCTCAGGGTATTCTTTAGATTCTTTTATATAGATTTAATATTGTTGTAGCTGTCACATCCTTGTAATACAATCCAATTCAAACCACTTGATTAATCCTTATTTGCTTAGAACAATTTGTTTTATACACACCGCACCTCACACACAAACACAAATAATTGTGATTTTGATAATATAGTTAAAATGTATTAAACCTGTGTGTACTATGCATTGTTGTCCAGGTGGGGGACATTGTCCGTGTGGCCAAAGATGAGACGTTCCCAGTTGACTTGGCGATGCTGTCATCTGACCGTGCAGATGGCACCTGCCATGTCACCACAGCCAGTCTGGATGGGGAGACCAATCTTAAGGTGTGTGTGTGTGTTAGGTTAAATCTTCAGCTAGTATATGAGATGTGAAATTATGTTTGTGCTAGGAGGCTCTGCAACATGTGGAGATGTTAGATAAAGGGGTTGATGACTGGAAGACATGCTGCTGCTCCTGGAACATGACTTTTGTTTAATGTATGATAAAGAGACTCATTAGCATTTCATTATAAGCTGTTAAGTGCTAAGAATTTGCATATGGTCTTGAAATAAACTCAGGCTCCTTCACAACCCTTCCCACCCTTTCTGATTCGACACAATCTAAGTAGTTTGAATATCTAAGGACCTGCTGCATTTGTAACAGTTTTATACCGCACTGTGGGTTTTTACTAAGTGCCTGGAAATGTTTTTGTACTATCTGTCATCTGCTGCTGTTTAGATACTGAAAATGTTTCATGACATTCCACTACTTGCTGTTAAAGTTTTAGATATTATTACTTTGTACTTTTTCCTTTTAGAGCGCCAAACTCAGACTGTGACTGCTGCTGATATTGAAGCTACATTATTATTGCTGTGTATTAAGAAAGTGAGAAAGAGATGCACAATCATTGGTCCTAAATAGTCATCATTGATATCTATTATTGAAATTACCTTGATGATACCAGTGAAGCCTGCTGATCAAACCTTATTTAAACCTGATGGAGTTGCGATAGCTCACTACTTCCTATAGCAGGGGTGTCAAACTCAGGTCCTGGAGGGCCATGTGGGTGCAGGTTTTTGTTCCAACCAGGCAGTAACACACCTGATTCTACAAATCAACCAATAGAGCTCTTGCTGAGGACCTTCATTAGTAGAATCAGGTGTGTTACTGCCTGGATGGACCTGAGTTTGACACATGTGTCCTATAGTCTGGTTAAGGGATGACTTTCAGCTTCCTATGTGAATCAGTTGTTTCATAAATAAAAGAAAGATTTGTCTAGCAGCACCCAGTCTCAGAACCTAGAGCTGTAACCATTAATTTAATCAAATAATGGCCAACTATTACATTAATCCCTAACTATTTTGATAGAAATTTTTAAAAATTGAGTAATTTTAAGAAGGAAATGTCCAATTACAATTGTCCAATACACAATTCTATTACCCAAAAACAACTAACTATTACTACAACTATTTTTTTGAATAATCAATACATTATATGAATATCAGAAAAAATGTAAAAATGTACATATTTAATGAAGTCTTGTAAAACCATCCTTATCCTGTGAACTCACATTGTTTCACCCATCAGTTTGGGTTTCCAGCTTCCTACAACTCCTACCTAACTGACTAATTGTTTAAATGGTCTTTTGATTAATAGCTTTGTGAACAGTGATTAACGTTTTAAACCGATTAATGATTAATCATTTCAATAATCGACAGATCTATCAGAATAGTTGTTAGTTGCAGCCCTACCCTCAGCTGTCATCTGATCGATTAGCCTCCACATGCAACCACCAATATTGAGCAGCATCTGGTAGAGTCAGTCGACTTCCAGACAATGCCTTTTATTTCTGTGTGTTGGTCATTTACAGTTTGACTGGTAACTTGAGACCTGGGAGCTCAGAGACAGTGTTTACTATCAGTTTCACAAGTTTACACTCCAGTATTGTAAACTAAAAGGGAAGAAAAGCTAAATAATTGACAGACTCTCGTATGTCCTGAGATACCATTTGGACTGCAAATGGAAACTGGAACAGTTTTAGGGTACAATGGGGTATAATTGTCACTTGCCTTGTTTACAGAAATTAGAAAAAGACCCTGTCTTCCGATGAATATGTATCCTTTCCAAACTAAAAAAAAGTGTCTTTGTCCCATTTCATGCCTCCCTTTCATTTTTTAACTGCAATAGTGTTGTGTGAATATCTGTTTGTAGACTCACTACTCTGTGGCCGAGACATCAGTGTGTCAGTCCGTGTCCCAACTTGAGGCCCTGCAGGCTGTGGTGGAGTGTCAACAACCGGAAGCTGACCTATACAGGTGAAATCACATACAACACAAAAGTCCTAAACACTCAGAACATCAGACATGAAGATTCTGCCTTTATTCCAACCTTATATAGCAACTTTGTTATGATTTTTTTTATTATCATTATTATTATTATTGTACAACAAGGTAAGTAATTCATTTGCTTATTTCATCTTCATCTTCAGACCTTCTCAAAAATGCAGGTATACACCTTAGTCAGATTGAGCGGCCCACACTGTCACACTGGTCGGAAACTGTAGTTGGGAATTTGTTAAGATCATTAGGTTTTTTATATGCATTATAATTTTATATGCATTTTTTTAACAAGGTGACAAAAAAGTCAACAGATATACACATGTGTGTATATATATATATATATATATATATATATATACACATGTGTGTATATATATATATATATATCTATATTTATCCTACTAGACAAAAACCTTTGTGTAGTAATTCCTTGACTTCCTTCGTAAGCTTCTGTTATTCTGAAAAAGTTATTTTCTATCTCCTGCTTGCAATAATACAATCAACATAAGATTAGTGAAGTAACACAACGGATTCCATTGCATTCAGTAACATTGATAATATAAGGAAAAGCTCAGCTCTGTCCATCAGTCTGCCTGTTTTCTTTTTGCGCTGCTGTCAGTATAGTCAGAGAAAGTAAAAATTGGGGGAGGGTGTGAACGACTTTTATATACATCAAACAAGCAGTTACCTTTTCCAAAGATGACCTAGCTTCATGATTGTTGCCATGGAGACCGACACTAAAGTAAACAATCTTATAGCAAGTGAACTTGAAATATGCCACCAATGATTAAAAACATGTCAGGGGATCTGTGCACTAATTACTGGCTAGTGTCACACTGTTATTTTTAATCCAGCAGCCTTTAAGGGATTATTTTAAAGATGTATTTTAGAGAGTATCAGTCCTGTGACCATGTTCAGTAATCAGTAATCACATTACTAGCCAGTAATCAGCCCCTACTGAAACAACTAAAATAAGACCAAACCTTTATGAAATAAAAGAAAATACCACAAACATATGATAAAACTCATTTGGGTGCCCCACTCTGGCACAAAGATACAATTTTCCTTTGCTTCCTTCTATGCATTAATGTTATTATTACAAAAAATAATTTAAGAAACAATATCCTCTAAAATGTGTTTTCCAGGTTTGTTGGTCGGATCACAGTGACTCAGCACGGAGAGGAAATAGTCAGGTGAGACCAGCTGTGTCCGACTGCAGTGTTTAACATAATATATATATATATATATATATATATATATATATATATATATATATATATATTAATATATAAATTGTGAGTGTTTCAGGTTGGTTCAAGGTCCTGCTGTGTCTCGTTTGGTATATTATACTGCTCCATTCATATCTATCTATCTTTCTTTGATATTTATGTTATGTGTGTGTGTATGTATGTGTTTTTGCTTTTATGTCAGACCACTGGGCCCAGAAAACCTGCTGCTGCGAGGAGCCAGGTTGAAAAATACCAAAGAGATTTTTGGTGAGTCATCAATGGCAATCAGAATGAAAGAAGCTGGCTCCAAAAGAGTCACTTACTATAGACCTCATGTTAAAACACCTAACTTTATAGCAGTATTAAACATGTGTAAAGCCTAGTTTCCTTTATTCCTTCATTGGGCGTTCATGATAAACCAAAAAATGTTCATATAACTATTGAAAATTTTTAAGGCTTTAAGTTCTGCATAATCATGGTAATGGAAGCTTGAGTGACAGGTAGCTAGCCACTAGTTGTCTGCTAGGTGCGGGAGTCCACAATCTTAAGAGGTTATCTTGTGGTAGCTGCATTACTTGACAGTTTTTATAGTCGCATCACACAGATATCAGCAACCATGCCCAATTGACTAAGATCCAAAATATAGGGCACTAGTTTACATGGGAAATCTAAAATATTGTGTAACCGGGTGCTTTGCTAACAATAAATGCTAATATGACAACCGGTGCAATGTGATCAAGACCACAGTATTTAATTGAAGGTTTTGTGTGTTTTAATGGAAAGGAAATGTCTGAATGGCTCACAGGTTATTAACCTTAATTTATTTTAAGAAATAGTTATTTATGAATGTATCTGGTCAAATGCTATTTCAGCAATAATTATCTCACCTTGTAAGTGGTCACAAAGTTTATAATTTAATCTTTTTACAACAGCTTTCACACTGCAATGCATTTCAAGGATAAAAAACTTAAAGAAATAGAAATGTAGTTGCAAAAGAGGCTGTGATGATCATTTACATTTTCTCCTCCAAGTATTGTGCAGAATTGTGGGTACCCACCCTTTTTTACATATTCATTGAGGCAAAAGTACTTTGGGATAAGATGTGCTTTTTTGCACATTTTAAAAGACAGTCCCCAGTGCACACTGCTAGTAGATCACTTTGTATATTTATTTGAACACAATATGGAAATTAAATCAGTTTTCTTACAGACAAAACTTTAGTATCAGGTCTTATGAGTAGTACAAGCCACTCATTTTTATATTGTTGAGCTCTAAAATACAAAGACTTTCATCTGCAGGGTTTATAGCAAATATAGCAGAAAATGCTTTTTTCTTATTACTGTATAACTGGTGTAAGTCTGGTGTCTATGTAGAGCAGGAGCCAATGATCTGCCAGTGAGATGGCAGCTAAACTCCCACAATCCTTGTGTAATACTAATACTGTTGTGCTGCTGCAGGTGTCGCAGTTTACACAGGGATGGAGTCCAAGATGGCTCTTAACTATAAGTGCAAGTCCCAGAAACGCTCTGCGGTGGAGAAGTGAGCACTTCCTGTTCCTTCTCAAGAGTATACAAAAACATTGCCACTTTCTTTTATAAACACAGTAATAAACATTCCTTTTGCTTTATCAGGTCCATGAACACCTTCCTACTCATATACCTGTGCATTTTGCTGTTCGAGGCTGTGCTCAGCACCATCCTGAAGTATGCATGGCAGGCTGAGGACAAATGGAATGAGCCGTTCTACAATCAAAAGACTGAGCAGGAGAGAAACAGCAGTCCGGTCAGTCTACCTCACATTAAGCTAAATACTCCATCAAGTAGATCCTGGATGGAGTATTTAGCCCCTGAAGATGAGATTTTATTTGACATTTGACTACTTTTATAATTGCCTTTTCTTCTACTTCCAATATATATGAATTAATTGTTAGATAAACAGCAAAGATAACGTCATGCTTGAATCCACATCTCGTTCTGGACAGGTGTTGCTAGGTGCTTTTGATGTCTCTTAATTTTGTGATATAAGAGAGGAAGTGTGGTGGTCTGTCACCCTCCTGCCAGCTCGAATCAGTCCCAGAGAACAGCAGCCTCTATAGATGTGTGTCGAGACAGGAAGGAATAAATACTTTCAATTATTTCAATGTAAATGTAGAGACAGGTGATGGCTAGAACATACATTGATAAAAAATATGTTATATCAGTGATTTTATTGATAATATCAATCATCTACTTTTAATGGCTGGTTGATTCAATGATTGATTCATTATCAAGGAGAATATGATTATGAGCCAAGGAGGAAGCAGAATTGGTTTGTTTTTTTAAGCAAACCTTGAGTGTAACTATCAAAATTATGTTTAACTTCTTTTCTGATATTATTGATAATGTAGATATTGTTCTTTTTGATATTATCCATGGTTGTTACATAGATTATCACAATAAGCAATGAACCCTTCATGACAGGTCTTTTGTTGGTTTGTTGTGTTGCCTAACTGCAGCATAACATTAATAGAAAAATAAATATGCTCATTTTAGAATCTGTGTTTGTTTTAATGTAGCAAAGCTTAATTCCAGGTCTAAAAGATAATAAATTAGACTCCTATAAAACCGTGTCTCAGTCTGCAGTCCGCTCTCTTACTTTCTTTTCACAGAAACGAATTAAAAGCTTAATGGGAATAAATTACGATGTGACTTGAATCAATCTCCTCTGATTTAGAACAATGTGTGCTTTGATGCATCAGCATTTCTACTTTTGTGCAGACTTGGTTTCCTTGCCTTGTACCCATCATCATCATTATCTCTTGAACTGCTTTGGTCTGTCCTTTCTCTTTCACTCTCCATCTTTTTTATGTTAACTGTCTGTCTGTTACCCTGAAGAAGTTTAGATTGGTTTATCATGATTGTGTTTTCCTTCTCTTGTCCCTCTTTTTTTGCTCTCATTTCCCTCCCTCAGATCTTGAAGTTCATCTCAGACTTCTTGGCTTTTCTGGTCCTCTATAACTTCATCATCCCCATCTCTCTGTATGTTACTGTGGAGATGCAAAAATTCCTTGGTTCCTTTTTCATTGGCTGGGATTTGGACCTTTACCATGAAGAGAGTGATCAGAAAGCCCAGGTTAACACGTCTGACCTCAACGAGGAGCTGGGGCAGGTACGGCTAGATGTCCAAATGTGTATTTGTTCAACATGTGTCAAAGACACTTCTCTGTTTTATCATCAATGACACACATGTTTTGTTGCTTAGCCTGTGTGTGTGTTCCTCTAATTTAGGTGGAATACGTATTTACTGACAAAACGGGTACTCTGACAGAAAACGAGATGCGGTTCCGCGAGTGTTCAATTAATGGAACCAAGTATCGTGAAGTTAACGGCAAACTGGTACCAGAGGGACTGACGGACGATTCACCTGATGGTTCTTTACCTCACCCGGTAACTTGCATTTTTATATACATTTAAAATGAAGGATATTAAATACGATTCTTCTAAGGAAGTCAACCAAGTTATTGATATCCTAATTAAAGCGTGAGAATAATCTCATCATTATATCAAGGGTTGAAAAGAAACAACAAACACTAAACCAAATATACACTATTTCATCAACACTATTCGCTCGCCCATCCAAATAATTGGAATTAGGTGTTGCCATCAAATCCCGTCATTACTAAATATTCCACAGTGAAATGTCAGCTGTATTATAAGAAAGTGGAATGTTTAGAAAAAACAGCAACTCGGCCATAAAGTGGTAGACGTAAATTGACGAGCAGGGCTAGTAGGTGCTGAGTTAGTTAGCAGTGCAAAGATGTCGCCAACTTTCTGTAGTTGATCACTAAAGACGTCCAATCGGTGCTCACAGAGCTTCATGGAATGAGTTTTCATGTCCTAGCAGCTGCATCCAAGCCATACATCACAAGTTGCAATGCAAAACATTGGATGCAGAGGTGTTAAGCACGCCACCACTGAGCAATCTAGAGCAATGGAGGCGCATTCTCTAGAGTTACGAATTGCACTTCTGTCCGGGTTTGGCAGTTGCTAGGTGAACAATATTTGTCAGACTGCAGATGTAAAGTTTGGATGAAGAGGGTTGATGTGTGGGATACTTTTTAGGAGCTGTTCTTGGCCCCTTTGTTCCAGTGAAAGGAGGGTGAATGCTGCATCATACATAGCCATATGTCATATTGAACCCCAGAGACTAGAAATGGGATGTCATTTAATTTCATATGCAAGACACAGCAGGTGAGCAAATACTTAATAACATAAGTATTACCTAGACAATTCCCATGGCAATTGTGAGAGTTCCGGCTGGGCCGTTGGGCGTCAGGACTCAACTGTTGCTTTTTAAAACCTTTTGATGCCAGGGATGTGATCCTGGGGTCCCTCTGGTCATTACTGCCAAGTTTGGTATGTGTCGAACTTTTAGATTAGTTATTAAGGAAAAACCAACAGCCAAAATGCTCTGTCTGTTGTGCAGCATTAGCTGGGACCTTTGCTAGGATACGCACGCACCTGCTGCAGCTTTTTGATGTAGAGGAGATGATAAAGATTCTAACTGACAGAAATTTGCTTTCAATGTGTGTGGAGAAAAGTCTGTTTAATGCTCTGAGAGGGCTAAAATAGACCCTGAACAACTGCTCATAACTCAAAAACTATAAATCATAATCTCAAAATGAGCATATTGTCTGAGAGATGAGGGTTGGCTGATCATGGTGATATATATTTTATTTCTGTAGCTTCAAAAATGTAGGCACAGCAGCAGGATAGAAATTCAATGTTTTACTAAAATGCAGCATGCGTCAGCGAAAATGTATAATGGAAGAGCAGGAGCGCTAAGCTGTGCTTGGAGGGTCATAGTGCCCAAACCGTACAACTCTCCGCTTTCTTACTTACATTGGAGTGATCGGGAGGGTCGTGCCGACATTGATGTAAAAATTATTAATGTGCTGTGAAAAGTGTTGCCATGGCCGCAAGTTAGAATTTTTTTTTTCAAAGGAATTCTTTGTGCTTTTACACTCTACCGATGACATCACAACTCGGGACTCCCCATCCGGAATGAATTACGCCAAAATCTCACACAAAAATGGCAACTACGTCACCATAGTAACGAATATCGCCACCAGAAGACATACCACATGATTCCCGACGGAGCCGGTCAATTTGATATAACTATTGTGGGGGTTTGCCCTTTCCCCTAGGAGGAGAAGCAAGCCAAACTTTTGACGGAAGAATAGAGATAGATAGATAGATGGATTTAATAATAAATGTAAGAAAGATTAATAGTTGGGCTGGCCAACTCTCGGCTAGTGCATTCTTACACCGGGGTAAGAAATAATCAATATACTACATTCAGGGCTATTTGGGTTCTCTGTCATTTTGTTTGGATTTATTTTTTTGTTATTGTAAATGTTTTTCAGTAAAGGTTTTAGTGTGAAGAAAAATACATTTAGAATATATTTATAAAAATTATAGAATTGGTTGTGTATTTGTAAAGAAGTAGAATATGTAAACTAGAAATATACTCCCACAAGTATTTATTGGTTTACTACCCTGTGCCATTAATTACTCATGAGAGCATATTTCTAGAGTGAGAACTCTACTTCCTTACATTGTGTTTTGTCCAGTTTATTGGATGTGCCTGAATTTGTTACCTTCTTTATGTGTGTACTAAATGCCACCTCTCATTCTTTCTTGTTTATCCTTTATCCAGCTCGGTGAGGATTTGTTATTTCTCAAGGCAGTTTCGTTATGTCACACGGTTCAGATCAACTATGATCCGCCAGACTGCCTGACCGGGGGAGGAGACCCCTTCTCCCATGCTAACGGTTTCTCTTCCAACCACATGGAATACTACGCTTCATCACCCGACGAGAAGGCTTTGGTAGAGGCGACACAACGGTGAGCTGTGCATTTGAGTTTCTCCAAGAGACCAGCAATGCTCTGTAAAGGTTCAGTAGTGTATCTGTTTCATAACCAGCAATAACTCGCTGATGTAGTGTCAAATTTATCCCAATGGGTCCATTAATCAACAACACACAGGCAGATGTACAGACATATTTGAAACTTGAAGAGGAACAAGTGAAAGCTAAGGCTACAGTTACACAGGATGAGGCAGTGCAGCAAAAACACACATCATCATTCCAATTCAAATTCAAATGAATGTTAAACACATTCCACCAGTCTGTGTTGAGGACGGAGCACACCACATAGGGTGACCCAACCTCACACTACGCAGTCATCGTGATTTAGCAGAAATAAACACGCACCACCAGACACCTCCAGCTGTTTGTGCCACACCACCTGATCCTGTGTGAACACAGTGCTGATGGTTGTTGTTAATTGAAAGCTTTTTGGTTACTTGATTACTTAAGGTTGTTACTTGATTGCTTACTTTGTGATGAAATCTTAACGGAATGCGAAAATATCCAGTGAAATTATTGATATAGAAAAGAATCAGAAGAGATCACTGCTTGAGATCTGCTGTGCTATTTCTGTATGCTTTGTGTTTATGCAGCTTTTCAAGATATTACTGGATGGGTTTAAAAAAAATCCAAAATATGTGTACTCCTGAGACTGCATGTTCATTAAATGGAAGTGAAGTCTGGTGAAGCAAAATGTTTTTTTAGGAGAACGGGCTGCAGCGCTTGCCGTCTCTGCTTCAGTTTGACCAAATGGTAACTTCTCGCATTTACGCTATTTTGGAAGGCAAAATTTTCTTAAGACATTGTGATTCACAACCATTCACTTACACTTTAAACTCTCATTTTAGATCTTGTTGCCTCTGTGACTGTAGCATCAAATCAATTTTTAAATGTTTTCTGGTAGAAAATTGTCTGTCCAGCAACAATATCAGCTGTTCCATCACAGTGTTGCCTGGAAAGTGAAATAGTTTTTAAATGATTTTTTAATGTTTTGTGAAATATTAGGAAACTGCTTTGCAGGTCTTTGCACTAATTATTAGTATTTGAAATATCATGATTTCCAGGAGGGACTGTGAGTCAAGACTTTCACCCTCTTCTCTGTTAAACTGCATGGATATTAATCCAGGGTGTCATGATGTTAAATCCTACCTGCTGTACTTCTTCTTCTATGTGTACTTCAGAGGGATGATGAAATAGAGGAGTCATTTGAACTGTCAACCTAATAGAAAGTAGCACTTTTTCTTACTCACTTGCAATCATTTTTCTGTCAGAAGAATACAGCGCGAGCAACAATTTAATGTCCAGCGAGTGGTGGTAAACTGTGGCTCTAAAACCTGTATTGATGGCTAAAGGACATTTCTTTTTCAAATAATAATCAACCTCCAAAGGAGGTCGGGTTCAGCGACAACGTTTCACCCCAGGCAGGAGCTAAAATGAAATAACTATTGAACTTCCTTTAGCTGGTGTATAATGCTGTGTGCCAAGGTGATAATAGGAGGTAATGTATAGGTAGGTAGATGCAGAAAAGAAATGTTCAGATTCTTTTCTTGGGTAAAAGTACTAATACAGCAAAAGTCCTGCATGAATATTTAGATTAGATTGGATTCAACTTTGTCTTCATTGCATATATCACAAAAACAAAGCAGTGAAATGAAGATTGCATCTAACCAGAAGTGCTTCAGTATTCATTTAGTTATGGTACATTGTATGGCGATATATGATATATATTGTAAAGTATATACACACTATGAACACGTTATGACTGATAATGAATATGAATTATGATACAGAACATAATAAGACTATATCATTATGTCATTATGATATATAAGATTATATCATTAATGATATATACAGTAGTGCAATGGTGTGAAGGGAGAACCAGTTCACTTCTTGAGGAAATGGTGGGTGAGGGACTGGGATGAGGCACAGAGTTCAGCAGGGAAACGGCTGTGAGGAAAAAGCTGTTCCTGAACCTGTTGGTCTTTGTCTGTAGGCTTCTTTGGCGCCTCCTAGAGGGCAGTAGGACAAATAGTCCATGAGCTGGGTGGTGGGAGACTCCTGTGATGTTTGTTGTTCTCCTGAAGCGTTACCTGTAGATGTCCTTGAGAGGAAGTGAGGCCGGAGCAAAGCGCTTACAGAGCAGTTCCTATACCAGACTGTAATACAGTTAGTTAGAATACTCTCAATGGCGCAGCGGTAGAAGTTCACCAGGTGTCAGAAGAGAGATGTTTTTTCCTCAGTACCCTCAAGAAGAAGAGGTGCTGGTGAGCCTTCTTGATCAGGTTGGAGCAGTTGGTTATCCAGGAGAGATCTTGTGAGATGTGGCTCCCCAGGAATTTGAAGCTCCACTGTTGCACCATTAATGTGAATGGGTGGATGAGTGACAGCATTCCTTCTGAAGTCCACGATGAGCTCTCTCATTTTGGATCTGCTGAGGTGCAGGTTATTGTCCCTGTTTTGTTGCATTTTGCTAACAAATGTTCCACCTGAAGATAATTAAAAGTCCAGAAGAAATGCCTTCAATATTTGAACTTGAATCAAATTACAATGTTGGTTAAAATTAACATCTAAATGTTTCTCAGTTCAGTGTGTTATATTTATAAAATTATAATTATATATTTACAATATGTTACATATTTGTGATCTGCTTATACGTCATTAGTGGAAAAAAAACTTTGGAGAATTAAGGATACATTTGAAGAAAAGTCATAAAGAGAGGTAGCTGCCTTAATATTTTCTAGATCAAACTGGAGCAGCCCTCATAATCACCAGACTATTTTATAAATCTTGAAGGATCCATGAAGCTTGCACCATGTAGCTTTCAAACCATCAAATGTAGTTTAGTCAAGTGATAAATGTTTCCTCTCAAGACCCTGTGCCTTCATGCTCCATTGAACCAAAGGTAGTGACTGTGTTAATATAAACATCAATAATGGTAAATATTCTGATAATGTTAAAGCTATGCTGCAGAAAGTTTGTCTCCATCTTCTGACAGGGAGAGTAATTGGTAATATAGACTGTAGTCGACTCCCATCACTGTAGTTACAGCTATAAAACTGTGGGTATTTGTTAATAGCATCCAATTTAGTCTGATCCTGCTTGAGCTACATTTAATTCTATATTCTGCAGTCAAACAAAATAAGAACAAATATTTGAGAGCCAACATATCAAGACTGCCATCACAAATGTTTTATTGCAAGTCCAAAAAATATTAGATTAATATGCAAATCCAAATGGTTTTTTTGCAAATACACATCTTTTGTTTGCAATTCCAAAACTTTTATTTGTAAATTCAAAAGTTTAGCCTGCTTCTTCTTACAGGTAATTTCTTCCATATTCAATTTGAAGAAAAATTTCAATCCAAATATAGATTTGACAACAAAAGCATTTGGTCTCAAACCGAAACATCTTTTTTTAATGTATTTGCAAATCGTTTTACCATATTGTGGAGCTGAGAGAAGAATAAGCAGGTATTGTTAACCAAATTATAGCACAATACCACTTCCACACCAATTTTTCAGTGAACCAGCCTTTCCATGTCACTCTGTAAGCACATGGCAGTTCAGTAAAGACTGGCCAATAGAGACATATTTTACAGATTTTTACTATTGTTTGATTTGCAAGTAAGATGTCAAAAAGATTCACAAAGAAAGATTTGCAAGAGGAAAAGAAAAAAGGTTTAAACAAAATGTTTGGTTTTGACACCAATGGTTTGGCTCTTGTTTCAATATTTTAATTGTACACACATTTTAAGTAAATAATAAAGACACAAAATTAACTTGATTAAGCAGCAAATGCAACCTAATTTGCAAACAAAATTTTGGTCACTTTTAAAGTCATTGCAGTCCTGGTACTTGTGCTCTCAAGTCGTGTTTTTTTTTTTTTTACTTTTTGATTGCATAATAGAGAAACAAATGTAGCTCTGCAGGTTTGAACTTACCCACTTTAAGATAAAGTCACAAGTGAACACATTTACATAGACGGTAATCATCCCACTATTGATCTTGTTATAAATAAGACCATATTTCTTTGCTTACATGAGTTACTTATATAATGTGTTTTTTTTTCTTCTCAGAATTGGAGTGGCCTTCACACGCTGTACTGGAGACATCATGGAAATCAAAACATTCGGCAAGTCAGAAAAGTACGTCTCTCTCACACACACACACACACACAAAACTATCGTTTACTGCTTCCTTAAGTGACTTAAGAAGGATGTTAGAAATGTTACTTATGACTTAATATAATTTTAGGTCATATCTTAAACTGCCTTTAAATGTTCAACTTTGCATTAATACCTGTGTCTTTGTGCTCTTTCAGGTACAAACTGCTTCATTTGTTAGAATTTGATGCTAATCGCAGGAGGATGAGCGTCATACTGCAGACTCCTTCAGGTATATGGTTGAACATAAAAATAAAGGCAAAGAAATTTTTGCAGGTTTTGTATGTGTTAATTATGTATACAAATTAATAGTCAAAGGACTAATTATTTAAAGGACAAAAAATCAATTTGTATTATTTTGAGTAATTGTTATTTTTTAGGCAAATATTTTAAGAATCAGCTGGTTCCATCCTCTCAGAGGTGATAAGTTGCTTTTCTTTGTTGGACATCAAATAAATTAAATATATTTAAGGAGTGTCAGTCCGATCCAGACATTTTAGGACTTTGGGTAAATGTTATCATATTTTTCACTATCCTCTGAATCTGTATGGACATAATGATAAGCAGTTGCTTACATAGTTACCACTGTGTACTTTTTGGCCTTTTGCTCGACCCTCAAGGAGGCAATGTGCTGTTTACCAAGGGAGCAGAGTCGGCCATCTTGCCTTTCACTACCAGTGGCGAGATAGAAAAAACAAGACTGCATGTGGATGAGTTTGCCTTGGTGAGGAAATCTTCATTTGCTTTAGCTTTTCACCTTATTTTGAGGAAATCTGTGAATGTTTTTTTTCAATTAGAGATATGTATATTTAACGAAACACAAGATCCACTTAAATTTTATAATGAAACTGACAGATATCTGACTCTGAAATGCTTTGTGGTCCATATGATTCTTATTGTGTGTTTCTGCCTGCACGGGCTTTTGGCAGCATTGTTGTGATTACTTTTGGCTGTCCCTTACCTACACACGCACCTACACACACACATAGGGCCCCCATATAATGTCATTGGATGTCAGTAGCCACAGTAGCCACAAATATATTGATTTGTGGTTGTCTCCCTCTCGGGATGGTTCTGTGATTCAAAGGCAACCTTTTATAATTTGTTTTTCCCTTCTTTCTCTCTCTGCTTCTCTTCATCTCCCTTCCTTCTCATCCTCTTACCCAAACATTTATTATTGCTTTGACCATTTCTTATCACAAAAACCTGTCTTTTTTATTTAATTTCTATTATATCCTCCCCACAATCCCCCTGTAGAAAGGTTTGCGGACCCTGGTGGTAGCATGTCGCCACTTCAGCCCAGAGGAGTACATTGATGTGGACAGGCGTCTGAACAGCGCCCGCACAGCACTGCAGCAGAGAGAGGAGAGACTGCAAGAGGCCTTCAGCTACATAGAGAGAGACCTACAGCTCTTGGGAGCAACGGGGGTTGAGGACAAGTATGGACACCTAACCATAAAGTGCAAAACCAGTTCTCATCACATTCATACCTCATATTTAAACATTAAACACCTTCACATATGAAGGTAAATCCAGCAGGTGATTATCTCCATTTAGCATTACAAACACTGGGAATGGGGAGTAGGATCTGTAAATAACATCCACCTACTGGGTAGCTTGTGATGTACAGGTCCTTCTCAAAAAATTAGCATACGGTGATAAAGTTCATTACATTTTCTGTAATGTACTGATAAACATTAGAATTTCATATATTTTAGAATCATTACACACAACTGAAGTAGTTCAAGCCCTTTATTGTTTTAATATTGATGATTTTGGCAAAAAAGTAAAGAAAAACCAAAAATCCCTATCTCAAAAAATTAGCATATTTTATCATCACTGCACTGGACTTGGTACTTAACTGGACTTCAGGCATTTTGGCATTTCCTTCTCCCCAGTCTTCCTCCAGACTCTGGCACCTTGATTTCCGAATGACATGCAAACTTTCCATTTATCCGAAAATAGCCCTTTGGACCACTGAGCAACAGTCCAGTGCTGCTTCTCTCTAGCCCAGTTCAGGCGCTTCTGCCGCTGTTTCTGGTTCAAAAGTGGCTTGACCAGGCGCTGCTGGGAATGCAGCACCTGTAGCCCATTTTCTGCACACGCCTGTGCACGGTAGCTCTGGATTCTTCTACTCTAGACTCAGTCCACTGCTTCCGCAGTTCCCCCAAAGTCTGGAATCAGCCCTTCTCCACAATCTTGCAGCGTTTTCTGCCACACTTCCCACTGACTTCCCACTGAAGTGCCTTGATACAGCACTCTGGGAAAAGCCTATTCGTTCAGAAATTACTTTCTGTGTCTTATCCTCTTGTTTGAGGGGGTCAATGGACAGCAGTCAGGTCGGCAGTCTTACCCATGATTGTAGTTATGAGTAATGAACCAGGCTGGGAGTTTTTAAAGCCTCAGGAATCTTTTGCAGGTGTTTAGAGTTAACTCGTTGAATTCTGATGATTAGGTTCATAGCTCGTTTAGAGCACCTTTTCATGATATGCTAATTTTTGGAGAAATTTTTTCATGAGCTGTGTGAGGAGAAATCCTGAGATATTCTCCTCTGTGATCCACGACCATGAAGAAAGGAGCAGACACAACACAGGAGTTGTCTTTGTACAAAGGGCACCCTGCTCGACAAAACTCCGAGAGAGTCTGCCAAAGCAGTTCCTTGCTCCTTTATTTATATGTAGCAGATATATACAGAGCATAACATGGGAAAGTTACTGGTGAAAACTATTGTTTTCTCCCAATCGCACCAGTACTTGTCCTTTTCTGAGTAAGATAACAAACTTTCAGTCTGGTTAACCACGGCGGGTCATCAAAAATCCTAGACTGATGATACAGACATCAATCATTCATTCTCCTTCTCGTGTAATAATGTTCGTTCTGCTGGTCTCTTGCGCTATGAGCTCTGACTGGCTCTTTTATTGGAGTACTGACTGCCTCTGAGGATTCTGACTGATCCTCTATATTTGATAGTTCTGACTGACTATCCTCTGAAAAGCACTGACTGGCCTTTCTCAGTGTTCTGACTGACCCTTTTTTATTGCGCTCACCACTTACGCCAGAACCAACACGTACACACATTCTTTCCGTGTTGTATCTCACCTTCAGTCGCGATGCAAAAACTGCAGTTCAGAATCAGATGATCACAACGACGGCACCCGGTATCCTCTACTCACCGGCCAGTGATGAATTTACATCACTGGTCTTTTCAGTCCCCCTATGGTGAACCGGCTGTCGACAGACTTCGGTGTAGATCCCCGGTGTCGTCAGAGCAATCCCTGATCCGGCTCGAAGGACCAAGAAAATGTGAGGAGAAATCCGGAGATATTCTCCTCTGCGATCCACGACCATGAAGAAAGGAGCAGACACAACACAGGAGTTGTCTTTGTACAAAGGGCACCCTGCTCGACAAAACTCCTTTATTTATATGTAGCAGATATATACAGAGCATAACATGGGAAAGTTACTGATGTGTCTGTGTGTGTGTAGGCGTGTGTTGTGTGCAGTGTATGTGTGTAAAGAAAAAAGTTATTTGTCTCAACTGCCAGGTGGATCATCCAGAGGCAGAGTCGCAAGGACGTGTGTGCATGTCTGTGAGAAAGTTATGATTATGATTTAGCAACGCATGTTTCAACAAATTAGAGTGTACTGTGGATACAGAGTGTGACAACAACATTAGAAACAGAACATTATATACAGGTTTTCTTTTATCAAGCTGTATGCCAAAATCATCAGTATTAAAACAATAAAAGACCTGAAACATTTTAGTTTGAGTGTAATGAATCTGACTATTTGAATCTGACTATATCACTACATTATGGAAAAGAATGAACTTCACTGCAATATGCTCATTTTATTTTGCTTACTTTAGATTATTTTCAGCATATATAGGAATGATGTTAAGATTCTAATGTAACTCAAGAAAGAGTGCTATCATTCATAAGCAGCTTCTATTGCTCAATCACATTCTTCTAACACTAACCTTTAGCTTGCCACATAAATTACTAGAAATTACAATGTAGCCAGGCCAATCAGGAAATGTGTCATATCTGGTTATGTATAACACAAGCCATCTGGTAGCAAAATGGTCGCTCTGCAAGCAATGACAAATAAAGTCAATGTTAGTAGTATAAACAGCCACAAGTACACTTACTGTAGAAATAGACTCATGGAAATTCTGGGAGGAAAAGGCAAGTCTAAGTCACGTGTCGCTGATTCTTGCCCCCATATGGCAAGATGATGTTTGCATCCACTTACCATCTGTTCCTCACATAAGCCTCTCACTTCCCTCCCTCACATTTACCCCTTCTGCTCTTTCTCCTACCTTCTCTGCTCTGTTTTGGTATGTGTAATGAATTCCTCCTCTGGGACACATTCTGTTACATAACTCAATGTCTTAATGATGTACATCTAATAGCCCTGGTAATATTACATTCAGGAATATAATATATAAATGGGATGCAAAAAGGCTCCAATTCAACGTTCAAAGATCTCTCTCATGTCTCCCTCAGACTCCAAGACAAAGTGCAGGAGACCATCGAGGCTCTGCGGCTGGCAGGCATTAAAGTCTGGGTGCTGACGGGAGACAAACATGAGACAGCGGTGAGCGTCAGCCTGTCCTGTGGTCACTTCCACAGAACCATGAACATCCTGGAGCTCTTACAGCAGCGTTCTGACAATGAGTGTGCCGAGCAGCTGCGCAGACTGGCTCGGAGGTGAGTGTTACGTTTGTTTTTTTAGTTACGTTTGTGTTTAGAGTTTAAGCTTTTATCAATATTAAGATTGTTAAATTTTTTTTTACTTTTGATAAAATCACCAAACCTCTCATCCACCTGTATTTATTCAAGTTTCCTGCTAAAAATTATGTTACATATTGGAGCACATCATCAAATTTAATTTACCTTGCCTAATCCTTATTATACTAAGCAGACCTTGAGCACATCATACTGTGTACCTTTTTAACTAGCTAATATGCTCATATCTTGTTGATTTGAACATATCTTCAACAGTGGATTACTTTTAGCTTTCCTTTTAGCTTCATTAAAGTGTAGTGAAACTTTTGATTGCTTTGCACATTCAGCATCCTCGCATGTAACATAACTGACCAATAAGAAATAAAGCAAAGAAAGCGATTAAGTCTTCTTCTTTTAGTTTAACAGTTGTTGTCTAGGAGTTGAGTTTTATTACAGGAACCACATTAGCATAGGCAATGTGCTGTATATGTGCACCAGTGGTTTGATTTAAAGGTGTTTTCACACCAACAGCAGATGCACACCAAACAGTCCAGTCAAACCAAAGGCGCTTGGTTCAGTTTGTTTTTGTTGATGTGAAGGCATCAGTCACACTCAGGTTTATCAAACCAACATACGGCGACCTCCAAAAAGAGTTGGTCTAGGTCTGCTTGACTCCACACCAAATGACAATCTTTGGTGTGGTCCCTCTTGTGAGAACACAAACTCGGGACTAAATAAACTAAGCGACATGCATCATGGGAGGGGATACTATTTCAGTTCCTGTTTGTTGGAAGATAAACAGTGATGAAACATCAATGAGCTACACAGTAAAAAAAAATGTCTGGTCTAAATAATCAAACTCATGGTGTGAAAGCACCCTCTCAAATCGAGATATAACAATGTATGGAAAGTTTTGGTTCTGTGTTTTTTAACTCCAACCCTAGCAGATGTTTCATCCCTGCTTCTCTTCATATGTCGGCAGAATAAAGGAGGACCACGTCATACAGCACGGGCTGGTTGTGGACGGGGCCAGTTTGTCTTTAGCATTGAGGGAACATGAGAAGCTGTTTATGGAAGTGTGTAAAAACTGTTCTGCTGTGCTGTGCTGCCGTATGGCCCCACTGCAGAAAGCTAAGGTACAAGTCACTGCATCACACACACAACCAACAAATCATGTTTTTGAAGAATGCTTCTAATTATTGATTGAACAATTGGTTAGTATTTCCATCACTAGAGGCATTTACAGTAATTTCTTTGAAGATGTCTGTCTTTCTTTGCTGATACCCTACATGTAGCATGGATTGAGACAATAGTGTTTGTGATATTATTTCAAGTATTAAGTAGAAAATGATGTGATTTTTTTTTTTTTTTGTGTGTGTGTCCAGGTGGTGCGCCTTTTAAAAACATCTCCAGAGAAACCCATCACCTTAGCTATTGGGGATGGAGCCAATGATGTCAGTATGATACAAGAAGCCCATGTGGGCATAGGTAAACACTCTGCCTTCTCACAAACGCACATTATGTTCTCAGACTGTTTCTCTGCAGTGTTTTGTGTGCACATGTCTCCAGGTATCATGGGGAAAGAGGGTCGTCAGGCCGTGAGGAACAGTGACTATGCAATTGCCAGATTTAAGTTTCTGGCTAAGCTCCTGCTGGTCCACGGTCACTTCTACTACATTCGAATATCAACGCTTGTACAGTACTTTTTCTATAAGGTAAGATATTAGTATGAGTTGAAAAGGTTTATCTGCCCAAGCTTTACTAATGAAAGCTTTACTAGCTCTTGTTAAATTCCTGGACTGGAAATACTGCAATATTGGGAAATTTGTTTTAATTTCTTCTCAGGAATTTAAATACATGATATTACGGATATTACAGGGATATTACGATATTGGGTGCAAAAGAGTCAGCCAGGCAGTAAAATATCAATAAATGAGAGGAAGAAGATGTATTTTTCATCATGTTTTTATCATATGAAAGTATACATTTTGAGAATGAATTTGCAATGTCAATTCTAGTTCCAAGCTTCAAACTTTTTTTTTTAATTGAGAATAAAAATTCAAATCCAAACATTGAAACATGTATTTCAAAATGGCATTATTTTTAAATTTTTTCATTCAGAGAATAAATTGGAAATATTGAGGATCAACTTTTAAAAAGAAAAATATTGTCTGAAAATAATGTAGAAATGTTTTATTATTTAGTCAAAATGCAGAATGCAATAAATAATATAGATATATATATATATATATATATATATATATATATATATATATATATAACATATAAATTACACACCATTTCTTCACTTGGGTTTTGGGATCACTATCAAAATTACAGAAGTTACAGAAATGTGTTTTGTGTCTTTGTTAACAAGATGGTATAGATGTGTGAGTTTCAGTGGTTTTATTTTCACTGCAATGTTTTTAATGTTTCTTTCCTTCACTCTTTTGTTTTCTGTAGAATGTGTGTTTTATCACGCCCCAGTTTTTATACCAGTTCTTCTGTCTGTTTTCACAACAAGTAAGTCTTATTCTCTCTCGTCTCACTGTCTCATTTGTCATCGTAGTTTTGTTTGAGGTTTCAATGTTGCTCAGTGTCTCGCCTTTGAGCCAGGATTTTAAATGAAAGGTTCAACAAGCAAAAAGTTCATCATGAATTTTACTTAAAGCAGTACATGCACACAAATTACACACTAGGACAAAATTGTTGGTACCCCTCAGTTAAAGAAGGAAAAACCTACAATTCTCACTGAACTCACTTGAAACTTACAAAAGTAACAAGAAATACAAATTTATTGAAAATTAAATACTGTAATTTCCGGACCATAGAGCGCACCTGATTATAAGCCGCACCCACTACATTTTTAGAGGAAGACCGATTTTGTACATACACAAGCCGCACCTGTATATAAGCTGCATGTGCCCACATTAAAACATGTAAACATATTTACAAAGAAAGACGGTACACAGAGAGAGTTTTCAAAGTTTTAATAATATAACTTAATAATAATAATAATAATAATAATATAACTTTCTTCCCAAACGGTGCCTGTGACAGGGCAGTAAAACGGTAGCAGCATGGTAGCAACACGCTAGCAACAAAGTATAACAGGTCTGGTAAAACAGGTCTGGTAAAAGAACATACTGGTAAAAATCACGGTAAGCCGTCTTCATCTTCCTCCTTTGAACTGAAGCCATCGAGTCATCTTCCTCAGTGTCGGAATGAAACAGTGTCATATAGACGTCGTCACACACTCCCTCAGCCTCTCTCTCTCACTGTCGCTGGCACCCTTATCCTGAGACAAAGTTTACGTGCAGCAGCTCTGTTTCCTTCTTTATCGGACAGCTCGATTGCTTTTAGCTTGAAAGCTGCGTCATATGCCTTTCTTTTTGCATTTTCCATGATGAGGGTATGTTCACGCTAATTTAATTTATGCACAAGACAAGAAGTTGCAGTCTTCCTCTATGCATATATTCCACCAGTCTTAATCTTACCTTTTCTACTCGAGCGCCCCTGGTGGCCGTTTGAAAAATTACATAAATTGGCCGCATCACTGAATAATCCGCAGGGTTGAAAGTTTGGGAAAAAAGTAGCGGCTTATAGTCCGGAATTTACGGTAATCAAAATCAGCCATTACTTTTTAATTGTTGATTAACATATTTAAAAAAACAAAAACAAATTAGGGCTGGACAAAAACGATGGTACCCATAATGTAATATATTTGACTGCTCCAATTGTCTCTGTGATGGGTGTTTTCTCCAAATGGCATGTTTCAGCTCCTTCCACAGATTCTCAATGGGATTCAGATCTGGGCTCATGGAAGGTCACTTTAGAATAGTCCAACGCTTTTCTATCAGCCATTCTTGGGTGTTTTTGGCTGTGTGGTTTGGATCGTCCTGTTGGAAGACCCATGACCTGCGACTGAGACCAAGCTTTCTGACACTAGGCAGCACATTTCTCTCCAGAATGCCTTGATAGTCTTCAGATTTCATTTTACCTTGCACACATTCAAGACACCCTGTGCCAGATGCAGCAAAGCAACCCCAAAACATTACTGAGCCTCCTTCATGTTTCACCGTAGGGACAATATTCTTTTCTTCGTATGCTTGGTTTTTGAGTCTATGAACATAGAGTTGATGTGCCTTACCAGAAAGCTCCAGTTTGGTCTCATCTGTCCAAAGGACATTCTCCCAGAAGCTTTGTGGCTTGTCAACATGCATTTTTGCAAATTCCAGTCTCACTTTTTTATGATTTTTTTTTTCAGCAGTGGTGTCCTCCTTCGTCGTCTCCAATGAAGACTGTCATGAAGTCACTTTGGCTCAAACAACAACGAATGGTGCGATCTTACACTGATGTACCTTGGCCTTGGAGTTCACCTTTAATTTCTTTGGAGGTTGTTCTGGGCTCTTTAGATACAATTCGAACGATCCGTCTTTTCAATTTGTCATCAATTTTCCTCTTGCGGCCACGTCCAGGGAGGTTGGCTACTGTCCCGTGGGTCTTGAACTTCTGAATAATATGAGCCACTGTTGTCACAGGAACTTCAAGCTGTTTAGAGATGGTCTTATAGCCTTTAGCTTTAAGATGTTTGTCTATAATTTTTTTTCGGAGGTCCTGGGACAATTCTCTCCTTCGCTTTCTGTTGTCCATGTTCAGTGTGGTACACACCTTTTCACGAAACAGCAGAGTGACTACTTGTCTCCCTTTAAATAGACAGACTGACGGATTATGACTTTGAAAACACCTGTGATGTCAACTAAAGGACACACCTGAGTTAATCATGTCACTCTGGTCAAATAGTTTTCAATCTTTTATAGAGGTACCATCATTTTTGTCCAGGCCTGTTTCATTAGTTTTTTTTTTTTAAATAATTATGTTAACCACTCCGGTGAGCATCCAGGGAAAAGACATTGAGACAGTGGTCTCTTACAAATACCTGGGTGTTCACCTGAACAATAAACTGGACTGGACCACAAACACTAATGTCCTGTACAAGAAGGGCCAGAGTCGACTTCACCTGCTGAGGAGACTAAGGTCCTTTGGTGTGTGCAGGACCTTGTTAAAGACCTTCTACGACTCCGTCGTAGCATCTGCCCTTTTCTACGCAGTGGTCTGCTGGGGGGGCGGATGCACTGACAGGGACAGAAGGAAAATTGACAAACTGGTGCAGAGGTCAAGCTCTGTACTGGGATGTCCTCTGGAGTCGGTGGTGGTGGTGGGAGAGAGGAGAATGTTGGCAAAGCTGACATCGATCATGGACAATCCCCATCACCCTTTGCATGGGGTGGTGGGTGCGCTGAGCAGCTCCTTCAGCCAGAGACTCAAACACCCTTGCTGCAAGAAGGAGCGCTTTCGCAGATCATTCATCCCAACAGCAATAAGACTTGATAACATAACATAACATAAACATGAATCTACTGTAGTCACTTTTCCGTCACTCGTCACTTTTCTCTACACACACATCCTGCACCTTAAGTATGCATTAGCTATGTATGTGTACATGTGTGTATGTGCGTGGGTATGTATGTGCGTATATATATATGCAAATATGTGTGTATGTAGGTATGTACGTGCATGTATGTATGTGTATATGCTTTGCTTATGCATACTTTTTTTTCTTTTGCAACTTATCAGTATTTTTTCTCCATTCTATGTCCATAATGCATACTGTGTATGCGGATCATCAACAAATTCTATGAATTTTGTACACCGTGTTGTGTATCTTCATAGCTTTTATCTTCTTTAGTTTTTATTTTCTTGTCTTTACTATGTACACTGCAGTAACAGACAAATTTCCCCATTGTGGGATCAATAAAGTCTTATCTTATCTCTCTTATCTAATCAACAATTCAAAAGTAATGACTGATTTTGATTATTTAATTTTCAATAATTTTTTATTTATTATTACTTTTGTAAGTTTCAAGTGATTTCAGTGAGAATTGTGGGTTTTTCCTTCTTTAACTGAGGGGTACCAACAATTTTGTCCACGTGTGTATATTTTGTGACTGATTATGTCTTTACAACAGTGAGAATATATATTTTGTATCCACTGTAAATTAGCAAAAAGCTACTCTGAAGTAGCCATTGAAAGTCAAACAGTATGCATTCATCTGGCAATCATGGAAAGTGACACAAAATTTAAAAACTTAGCCTGCTGTGTTGGATAATCCACTTTGAATTTAAAGTCATCAAATGTGTAAGTGACTTAGCCATTGCTGTTGATTTCCAGATAATTTGTTGAACTCTGGCTGTTGTGTTTAACCGCTGCTAGCCAGTAGGAAGGTGTTGAGTGAATGTCTGTCTCTGTCCCTGCTAGACTCTGTATGACAGTGTTTATCTGACACTGTACAACATCTGCTTCACCTCGCTGCCCATCCTGGTGTACAGCCTGTTTGAACAGCTGGTCCATCCACACATCCTACAGAATAAACCGGGCCTGTACAGGTGAGATGATGTAACAGATAAGCTTTAACTGTATGACAACTTTTTTGTATAATTTAAAAAACATATTAAGCAATAAGTGCAAATTGTGATGTCCTAGCATAAAATTATAATTATAATGCACAAAAACAGAAATGTTATTTTATTTGGTTAAATTAATCCTTTGAAATAAAATCTGCAGAAAACAAAGTTTGTTTGTACATGCATAATATTTGATCCATGATACAAAATTATTCAGTCAATTAGCAACCATTAACTAAGATAGAGTGAAACCAGATGGTGATGCAGGATGTTTCTGTCTTACAGAGACATCAGTAAGAACGCTTTGCTGTCATTCTGGACGTTTTTGTACTGGACTCTGTTGGGCTTCTGTCATGCCTTTGTCTTCTTCTTTGGATCCTACATACTGATGGGAGAAGACACCACACTCATGGGTAATGGGCAGGTATGTGTGAGAGATTTACTGTATGCTTTTACTATCTATTGTAGTAACAATAGAAGGGGGTTTCCATTGTTGAATATCATGAAAAAAAAAAATCATGGATGCATGTGTGATGTTATATGTTGTTAATATTGATGCAGCTGATTGCCTGATAATCTTTCTACAGTCACTATTTCTCTTTGACTCCCCTTTTTCCTGTACTATCTTTCATTTTGTCTTTTTGTATGCCAACTTTTTATGCAACCTATTCGTCTGTATTACTCTACTAACATGAATGACTAACATGAATGATATTCTTATGTGTCTGGTTCGCTTCTCTTTTCTCTCCTGCAAACCTTTGCTGTGTTCCTCTTTGTCTGAGGTTTGGTATTTCAGAAGAACTCTGCTCTCTTTTGCTTGTCTTCTCATTCTTCTGTTGATTACTTTATTTCTTTCTGCCTTCATGCTATACATGTCTTCAGATCTTGCGATTTAACAGGCAGCTGGTAAGAGCCTGCTCTACAGTTGAAATGCATATCTGTAGGAGGTTAATGAGGCTCATCAGATTTCTCCACGTTTTTGTAGTGTGCTTTAGAACACAAACTTAACTTTTTTTTTGAAGGTCAGAAGTTTGGACTGAATGCTGATAACAAAAATATATTTAAGAAAAATACCAATCAGTTAATAGCAAGACACATTTGTGCATACATTTGTACGTGTGTGCACCCATGCATGGGCAGATAAAAAACACTGAAGTGACTCAATGATCCTTGTGATTCTGGAAAACACATTTTTTTTGTATATCGTTTAATTACCAGAACCAAAATCACAGTTTTTTTCACTTGTCTCTACCACAATATCTTCTCTTCTCCCCTGTGTGGAGGGGATGAAGCAATGATTAACAATATTTAATCTGGACAAGGAAGAAAGCCGATCAGTCATCAAAACAGAATAATATATTAACAGAAAGACAAACGATCCCCAAATCTCAAATAGAAAGCAAGCTTTGCCTAATAACAAATGCGCGCGCACACACACACACACCACATTCAAAACACCTCACTATTTATTTTCAGTGTTCCACCTCCGAATTGGCTGGCAACAAAACATTTCTCCCCTGCAGCTCTCAGATTATAAGTGAAGTGATTCTCATTACGAGTGCTGGAGTGACCAGAGCTGGGCTAGCAGTCAGGGGGCACAGATTTATTATAGGTGCTGTAAAATGTGTTGAGTTATTTTTAAATAATATTAACAGGTCCAAGTCCAGTATTTGACTGTTGTCCTGGTATGACACTGTTTTACTAACAGTTGTTCTGTTTTATAGATGTTTGGGAACTGGACCTTTGGAACACTGGTCTTTACTGTCATGGTCATCACTGTCACATTAAAGGTAAATTACACCAGATCTGCTGCTATGAAAAGCTGCTATGTTTTCACAGGGTGGAATTGACTACCATTTAAAGGTACAGTGTGTTGTTTTTAGCTGCATTGAGTGTTAAGGGGCAGATTGCAACTAACTGGTTTGTCTCTAGAATCTACTTTTGAAACATGTTAGTTGGGCTTTACAGAAGAAAATTGTTAAGTCTAATGTAATAACAATATATAAAATTCTTTTTTTGATTAAATTATATGCTACATTTCATTTCTGCCAAGTCTGTTCCATTTACCATATATATATATATATATATATATATATATATATATATATATATATATATATATATATATATATATATATTCATTCTGTCAGTTTAATACAGCAGATGACAGTAAATTACAGCAGATGTAATTACAGTAAATTACAGCAGATGTAAGATGAGAAGAAGTTTGTTACCTGTCTAGCACGAAACAGCTGAGATCCAAAACAGCCAAAGTAAATACAGTGATAATAAATCATTAAAAAATCATGCATTGTGATTTCTGGATTTTTCTTTTTAGTTTATCTCTCTCACAGTGGACATGCACATACGATGAAAATTTCAGACCCCTCTATGATTTCTAAGTGGGAGAAATAGCAAAATAGCAGGGTGTTCAAATACTTGTTTTCTTCACTGTATATCGTTGCTACTCAGGTGTCAATCAGGTTAAAGGTGAGCAAATAAAGCACTTCACTCATCGGATGGCCACAAAAACATACACGTGTTGAGGTCCATAGGGACACAATTGTAATGTCACTGTTGTAATATAAAAATACACAAAAGAAGTTGGGTCAAGTTTTTTTTTTTTGACTTTGTGTTTTATATATGTGTATGTCTGTGTAGCTTGCGTTAGAGACTCATTTCTGGACGTGGATGAACCATTTTGTGACGTGGGGTTCGATTGCCTTCTACTTCATCTTTTCACTTTTTTATGGCGGCATTATCTGGTAAGAACAGCATCACGTTCTTTTTCTATGTTGTATATGCAGCTTTTAAATGGAAAGAACAAACTTTGCCATGGTTTCTGCTCAAAATATAAAACAGCCTCTACATCACCTTTAAAATAACATCCTGAGATCTGTTATAAAAAAAAAATTCTCTGAATGGCCAAGTAGTTTAAATCACTTGGTAAAACAATGCAAGTAACAAAGTAATATTATTATAGTTCAAATAGAAGTTTGGAAAATAAGGTGAATAGTGTATATTCAGGACTTTGGTCTGCCATGAGGTAATTGTTATAGAAAATTTATACCTGATATAATATTTAAATATGAAACATCCGAACAAGAGGACACAAATACATCTTCTCTGCTCATTCTTGCTCATAATATTAGAAAAAAGGCCCCCCCCTCCTAAGTTAATGTACATTTAAATTTTGCTTCATTGCTTCCTTCCCCCACCAGGCCCTTCCTCCACACGCAGGACATGTACTTTGTCTTCATGCAGCTGCTGTCCAGCGGGTCCGCCTGGTTCGCCATCATCATCATCATCATAACCTGCCTATTTCCCGACATGGTGAAGAAGGTCTTCTACCGACATCTGCAGCCTACCAGCACACAGAAGAGTCAGGTATCACTGTTTGGTTGAGCACTTCTCAGCCTGGAAGTCCAGCCTGGAGATTGTTTTTTCTGTCTCCAGAGCTGATTTTTTAGAAACAAGTCTAATCATAGATTTCAGCATTTTCTAGAAGGTATTTCAGCCCAGTCTCAATAGTAACGGACAGCAGGCTCATGCCAGTAATTAAATTGTTCTTTTTGCGCAGTGCCTGATTTAATTTTTATTTCTGACTCTTATCCCATAAATATGGAAATTATGTGTCTGGTAATGTTACCAGAGCCTGGAGGGAAAGAAGTGTGTTATGTGTAACACACTTCTTAACAGAAACAGCATGGTATTGCAAACACGCACACACACACATAATGAATGACACTTATCCTTCACAATGACAAACAGACATTGTTCACCTATCAGCAGGCACTCATCAGCTGGAGACTGTTTATCGTTAAACCTTCCTCCTTTCAAAACACTCCTCTTGTTTCTTAAAAAAATGAACTGCCTTTTCTGGTCCTTGTTTTTACTCTAACCTTTGTCTGTTTTGTCTTTGTGTTTATGTGCGTATGTGTGTCAACGTGTGCTAAAGTTCTAACTTGTCTGTATGCTTGTGTGTGCCCTTCCTCCTATCCTCTGTCTGTGTTCTCCTGGTATAGATGTATTCCAACTGCGTGGCAATAGGTGATGACTTCATCGCTCTGCAACCTCTATCCAGAGCCAAGAGCCAGCTGGGCAAAATTAGGTAGAGATGAGATTGATTCAGCTCCTGAGCTTAAAATACAACACAAAATAATCAAGCATCCCAGGAGTGCTTTATAGAAAAGCAATATTTCTGTATCAGTAGTTTGTATCATGCATCATGTCTTCTTCCCCAGTCCTGATGCCACTCTCTTCCTTTAGTTTCAAAATGTCTTTTCAGCAGTCTGGAAAAACACAACTGTGCCTGCTTCTATATATATATGTGATAGCTCACCTTTACAGAAATCTTTAACATCTTTAAGTATGTGGTTGATTTGCTTTATTACAGTTCTATTCATTCTTAAAATAACACAATACATGAAAAAAATATTTAACATACTTGTTTAACAAAAAAATAGTTTAAAAAATGCATATAGGGTTTCTATGCAGTTTGGAAAAGTATTGAATTTGAGTAATTTCCAGGTCTAGATAAGCAGTAAAAATTGTAAAACATTTTTTTGCGCCTTTCCTTTAATAATATTCAATTTCAAAAGATAAATTATTCATACAACATTTAAGAATGGTTTACAGTGATGTCATCATAAGTAAAAGTAAAAAGTAATATCTGCAAATTTTGAATAAGAAAACATTTACATGCATTGTGAATTAAAAAGGCTGCAGAGACCTAAAAATTAAAATGTGTAGGAACCCTGTGTATGTAATTCCTCATCAACTAATAGATTTGAATAATCATTTGCTCTCTTGGCCGAAAAATACAAATGTTTTAAAATGAATTATGTCATAAAAAGTTAAAAATGTTCCCCCTCAACAGCTTTTCAAAAAGTAGAAACATTGCTTTACAGAACAAACCCTATGAATATTTGATCAATGCTGAAATGTTGTTTTCCAGGTCTGGACTTGGTTTAGCCCAACTCAGGCTGTTTCCAACACTGGCAGCACTGTTGACTGCATAGACGCATGTCAAGCTGTTAGTGTTGGAGCCGAGCTTTGTCACGTGATTCCTGTTACTGCATGCTTTAGACAAGCGAATCATCATTCTCTGTGATTGGGACATAGGAGTGTCCCAATCACAGTAATACAGAAGAGTGTGACATCGGTCTTTCACCCTCTGCATGTCTGTTATCCAGAACATGTTCTAAGACCTGGTAATACAGCATGGTACAGTCATTACTCTCCCACTGCATGAACACACCATTGAATGAATAAGTGGCTGAATGAATGTCCCTTTATCATTTCATTTTGACTACTTCTGATTCTTATTTGACTCTTTTTGCAGTCCTGCATTGTTATTCTAAGAAGCATCATTCTGACTGTAATGTCCTGCTAGTGTCATAGAATCAGCTGGTGGTCAGTCTGGCATGCTGCACACAGAAGGTAGTCACATGGTGCAGCCCATCACCTGCACCTCCTCCCCCTTTCTGTCTAGCATGGTGCATCATCTTGATGCATACCAACACCCTCAAACTGGTTCTGCAAGCTGCCTCCTCACGTGCAAGAGAACAGGACTGATACCATGCAGCTGCATGATAGACCCTCACTGGTTTGAGTTGCCCATCCAGCAGCATGTTGCTACCCTTTTAGAAGCATGATAAGACACTCATGTCACTTCTTACAAGGCTGATGTTTGCTGTTTGCTGCATGCATATCTTTATCATTACTTTATTTTATTGCATTAAAGTGTAAGTGAGGTTATACCTGAAATGTTAACTCCTATTTTAACTGTTTTAACCAATAAATTAGCAAATAAAAGACCAAAAACTCGGATATCAGCCAAAAGAATGGTTATCTATTGGGATCGTCCCTGCAGTGTCTGTACACATTATGACTCATTCGATATCAGTCGCATCAAGGAAGTTGTGCTCTTCCACTCCATTTCGAACACTATATTGCATTTGTGCTATTATTTTCAAGCCATTATTGGACTGGTTAAAAAATATATATATATTCAAAATGTTTGTATTCCTCAGGCTCTATTCTCTTAATAGACATAGCAATTTGCAACTTTTCACTTACATTTTAAGCACTTGCTCTTTTTACAGATAATAAAGTTATTATTTTTATAGTGAATTGCGTTATATAGTCCTCAAAAATCATGATTTTTGTGAACACAATAATTAATATATATTCAGCCAAACTCTGAGATCTTTGCAATTTCGTTGCTCTTTATGTGAGAGAGATGAGAATTGCCTATCATTGGGGGAAAAAAATAACATGATGAAGAAAACAAACCCTTCATTTACCAACCAAAATAACTGCAGAAGATCATTTTTCTAATGTTGTATGCCAAAGTGGGGGCTGCAACATTGTTGTGGGACACAAATAAAAATTACAACTACTGCAAAAAAAACAAATTTAAAAACCCCATAACTTTTGAGAAGGACTATCATGAAGTCAAACATTTTTGATCCTAACAATCACAAGAAAACAAGATCCTGGAGGGATTGTATTAGTTGCAGTGTGTCAATGATGAAACTAATGCAGTAATAAATCTTACTGTTTTAGACCTTAAATTCATGAAAGCTGTAGTGTTTAAAAGGTATTTGCAGAGTGACGTTTCTACAAACTAGAAACAGCTTCCAGATGATTCAAAAAGCTGAATATCTGTTTGCCATAGTAACAAAATTAAAATGGTTTGGAAACTATTTGGATTTTGAAGGTAGGATTTGTTGCAGAGCTTTTTCATTAGTTTTAACTTACTACATAATATACTTTAGTATGTAGATTCCAAGTTTCCAGTGATATGAACAATTTCTCGTCAGTCATTTCTTTTTCTATACAACTACACAAAGATGCTCTCACTAGTTTCAAAATATAAGGATGTATTCATATTGCATATATTGCAGTTTAATCAGTTGTGTTGAAGGAATTCCACTATCTCTCAGCACCTTTTGTTCTCATTAGATTAGAGAGAACTAATCACAAAAGCACCCAGGGGGGCTCTCCTGGGTGTTCTGTTGTTTGCCTTCTCTGCAGCCAGATAGATTCTGCAGCAGGTTAATTGGTTTGGATACTAATAGATTTGCTCTTATCGGTGCTAGGAGGTGCTAGGAGAGACGTTTTTCACACCTGCAGCTTCTTTCTGCTTATTTGTCGTTCTGTTTTACAGCTTTCTCTGAGCTACTTGCTAATGTGTTTCTATTGTTTTAAAGCCCTCAACCAGTGACCTCTTCACCCTACTCAAATTCTCTCAAACACCTCTTCACATGAAGTCATTTATTATCTCGCAGAACCAGAAAAAAAGTTTATCTCTGCAGCAGTGGAGTAAGGCCAGAGATGCATGTTGGCATCTTGTTACAAGAGGAACCTATTTGCATTGTAAGCCCAAAAAAATCTCTCTTTCTGAAGATAGCTGTCAAGGTCACTTGTTAAGGTCTTTAAAAATGTTAATATACTGTATGTATGAGTGTGTTAGGGCTCGCTATAGACAGACATTTAATTGACTGCTCCTCTCATAGTGCAGCCTGGATTGACTCACTGACTGACCAATTGTTTCTTAACTTATTACTAAAGTCATGCAGGAACGAGTCCTTAAACCTGGATTGAGCACTTTAAGTTCCCTTGTCTCAAAGTCAATGCGTTTTTGGGGAAATACCTGAAATAAGGTCTTTGGTCAAAAAAAGCTTAAAGGTACAGTGTGTAGTTTTTGGGAGCATTTTGTGGCAAGTTGGAGATTGCAATTAAGTGAGTACACGAAGTGTATATAAGAACCTACAGAAACCAGGAAAATGTGGATTAATGAACATGACCAGCCCACATGTGCCTGTGTAAGCAGAAATCAGATTGTCAAAACAGTGGAAACTGCACAGACAGTGTCTCATTACGATGTTAATACGGAATCTAGAGCTGCAATGATTAATCGATTAGTTGCCAACACTTACGCGGCTATACCTCAAAGATACAGCAATTGTCTGAGGCGGTTCCTCTGGCCCCAGTTTGCCCTTGATGGCTGTGCCATGCCATCTGTGATTGTGTATGAATAATTTCTTCCTGTTACCATTAGATTTAATGAACACTTGTAAAGTGAAGCATCTGAGTGGTCAAAATGACTAGGAAGGTGCTTTAAAAAGAACATTAACCCTTTACATTGATCACCAAGTATTTTGATAATTGATTATTCGATTTGAGTAATTAAAAAAAAATGTGCAAATTCTCTGGTTCAAGCTTTTTAAATGTGATTATCTTCTTGTTTTAGTCATCTATGATAGAAAACTGATGGTATTTGAGTACTAAGCTTTGGGGAACAGTGATCGACATTTTACACCATTTTATAATACAAATAACTAATCAATTAATCATTTAAATGATTGATATATTAGTCGACAATTAATTGACTATTAATCATCATATTAGAATGCTATCAGGAGCATTATTCATTGGTGGAGGTAGCTATGGTACTCTTTAAGTGGCCTTTTCTTGTCACTTAGATACATCATGCATGCCTCCTTTGTTAGCACTGATGATTGATTGATTTATCAATTTATTATTATTTATTTATTAATTTATTTAAAGGAGCGTAAAGAAATCCAGAAGGGCACATTATGCCTGAAAAGACCCAATCGCAAACAGACATGTCTCTATGCTGTCCATATTTCATACTCAAAAAAAGGGTTCAAAACATGTAAATCTCATTATTGCTTGTTAGCCACAGATTATTTTCTACATAATACAAAATCAAATGTAAAAATCCCATTGGCTTTTTGACAAGGGAACCTGGCAAAGTTAACTTCTGGGTTGGCCTACAAAAATGTCACTACAAAACTGTCATTCCTGCACCACTCTCTTTACTGTTTTGTGAATAAGCAACACAAAAAAATGTTATCTTTAGCTTTAGTTGTTTAGTTTCATAGTAAGTCTTAAAATCAAAGGTCTTAATGAAATGTAATATAAGATATTAGATTATTTTGAATCTATATCAAATGTATGTATTTCTGGTTTTGAGAAAATTAAAATAGCCTAAAATAGCCTCTTCCCATCAACAGAACTGTTATATATGAACATTGATTTGCAGGTTGAATAAGAGACTAAATGGCTGTTTTTTGCAGTGTTGCTGGTTATTTGGCTGGCTGCTCTTGTTCTTTTGCTGTGTGGGTCTGTGTGACCTTCCAACAGTCCACCTTGGCTGACCAATGAGCTGTTTGAGCGGCTCACTGTAAGCATCTTGTGTCCTTCAGATGGAAGAGGGTGAGGGTTCAGTCGGCCCAGAATATGACCCTGTTAAAGCCCAGCGGAGCCCAGGGGAGGACAATTGGCACCTGCTAGCTGCTTATCCTCCCCCTGCTGTCTCCGGCCCAGACCCCTGCTCCCCTAGGTAGTACCATTCTTCACTCCCATCTTCCCCCTTTGTACGTCATCGCCCCCGGCATTATGGCCTTTACCTAGGGACCAGCCAACCCTGTGCACTCACTCCCTAACAGCTGCGAACGACAGCACATATATATATATATATGTGTGTGTATGTATATATGTGTATATATATATGTGTATATATATATATATATATATATATATATATATATATATATATTTAAACAACCTGTACCTTCAGTCATCCTCCCCTGGCTCCCTGTTACAGTTGCTCTTACACTTTCATTTCATTTTATTTTATTTGCACGTCACTGTATGTCTGTCATGATCGACCCATTCCTTCCACTGACCCTGTCCTGTCCTCCTTCACACAGCCTGATCTCAGTTCACCCTAACTGTTATTGAGCAGATCTGTGTTCAGATTTCGGAGGAACAGAGAATGCTGTTGGCATGCTGCTGACTTCATTGTCATGTGCTCCCACCACCTTACTTGTGATGTTACTCCATATTGTAGCTTGAATTATAAGTCCTCATCTGCTTGCAAGTGTTTGGTACCCCCTACTTTTGTGTTTTCTAAGTTATGGAAAGAGATTTGAGTTTTTGTTTTTGGGGTGGGGTTCTGTCTCATTCTCTTTTGTTTAGATTTTGTTTTCTGCCTAGGGAACTTTTTCGATTTAATCAGTTATTTACATTTTTTTATTTCCTATAGAAGTGGTTGAACTGCAAAATCATGATTGAGAAAATATTCTTAATATTCTTCTTATGTTTATTAATGATTTATTTGTGTGATATAGCGGCAAATAAGTATTTGAACACCTGAGAAAATGAATGTTAATATTTGGTACCATAGCCTTTGTTTGCTATTACAGAGGTCAAACGTTTCCTGTAGTTTTTCACCACGTTTGCACATACTGCAGGAGGGATCCTGGCCCACTCCTCCACACAGATCTTCTCTAGATCAGTCAGGTTTCTGGGCTGTCGCTGAGAAACACGGAGTTTGAGCTACCTCCAAAGATTTTCGATTGGGTTCAGGTCTGGAGACTGGCTGGGCCATGCTAGAACCTTGATATGCTTCTTACGGAGCCAGTCCTTGGTTTTCCTGGCTGTGTGCTTTGGGTCGTTGTCGTGTTCACAATACACGGCCCCAGTCATCCTCTCTTTAATGCTCGTCCTGTCCCATGTGCAGAAAAACACCCCCAAAGCATGATGCTACCACCCATGCTTCACAGTAGGGATGGTGTTCTTCGGATTGTACTCTTCATTCTTCTTCCTCCAAACACGCTTAGTGGAATTATAACCTAAAAGTTCTATTTTGGTCTCATCTGACCACAAAACTTTCTCCCATGACTCCTTCTGTATCATCCAAATGGTCTTATGCAAACTTAAGACGGGCCTTGACATGTGCTGATTTAAGCAGGGGAACCTTTTGTGCCATGCATGATTTCAAATCATGACGTCTTAGTGTATTACCTACAGTAACCTTGGAAACGTTGGTCCCAGTTCTTTTCAGGTCATTGACCAACTCCTGTCGTGTAGTTCCGGGCTGATTCCTCACCTTTCTTAGAATCATTGAGACCCCACGAGGTGATATCTTGCATGGGGCTCCACTCCGATTGAGATTGACCGTCACGTTTAGCTTCTTCCATTTTTCTAATGATTGCTCCAACAGGACCTTTTTTCACCAAGCTGTTCGGCAATTGCTCCGCAGCCCTTTCCAGCCTTGTGGAGGTGTACAATTTTCTCTCTTGTGTCGTAGGACAGCTCTTTGGTCTTCGCCATGTTACAAGTTAAAGTCTTGCTGATTGTATGGGGTGGACAGGTGTCTTTATGCAGCTAACGACTTCAAACAGGTGCATCTGATTAAGGATGATACATGGAGTGCAGGTGGACTTCTAATGGGCGGACTAACAGGTCCTTCAGGGTCAGAATTCTAGACGACACACAGGTGTTCAAATACTTATATACACTATATCACACATATAAATCATTAAAAAATCATGCATTGTGATTTCTGGATTTTTCTTTTTAGTTTATCTCTCTCACAGTGGACATGCACCTACGATGAAAATTTCAGACCCCTCCATGATTTCTAAGTGGGAGAAATAGTAAAATAGCAGGGTGTTCAAATACTTGTTTTCTTCACTGTATAATGAAATAAATAATAATCATTTGCACAATAATGAGAGATAAATCTTGATGTAATTATTATTTATTTGTTTCCTGGACAACTGTTAATAGGCCTAGACAACAATGCGTTTTCAAAAAGTGATTTCTTATAATTTAGCCTTGGTCTTTTGAGAAAAACAGGGGGGGGGGGCTTAAATCGAAAACTAAAGTATATTAGTTTAAAAAAAATCTGTAAATTTTATTTATAGACCATATTACCTAACCCTAATCCTGCTGTACATCTAAAGCACACTTGGTGCACCATATATATGATTACACTACCAGCCACCAAAAGATATTGCCAAAGATTCTCCTTCACTTTTTGTGGGGTAAAGCAGCATAACTGGTAACAAGATAAAAGGACAGCAAATATGAACTTTAGCTGAAATCCTTAGCTCCTCTGGCTAATCTTTTGTGTGATGATGACACTTTATATATCTGTTACTCAAAAAACGCAATGTTATAACAGAACTATTAACCACAGGATTTGGCTGGGTTCTGGTCTTCAGTACCAAGTTGCTGCTGAAACAGTCACAACTGGAAAATACTTTTCTATACTTACAGTGTTATAGTAGGATGATACTTAATTATCGTTCTCTCACTGAAGTCCTGTCAATTGCTTCTGATTCACAGCCCTGTAGTTGATTCAGCCACACTGATATGATGGCTCATTAGTTTAGGTGAACTAAATCAATCAAAACTTAAGGAAAGGTGATGGTGTTTATCACCCATTTGGACTGAGATGCGCTAAGGACACTTGACCTACAAATAAACACTGCTCTTTCCAGCTGTGGCCTGGCCAGTGTCACAGTTTTAAGCTTTATTCAATTTTGTCACCAAGACAGCACTGTGTTGTCAAACTGTGAAACATAATTTGAATCTTGTTATACAACTTTTATAAAACGTATACAAAATTTTACATTTATACAAAAAACCTTTTCACTCATAAATAATACTATATCAAATTCTGCATATTTTCACAGTTAGAACTACTGGTATCACAGAACACTTAGTACAATACACAAGCAAAGGGAAAGAGAGGTGGTTTTGTATGATTGTGGTTCAGGTTAGTTTCTGCTGTGGGATGTGGGAGTGATCAGATCCAGATACGTCCTGACTGAGCTGAGCTTTAAAAACCTTGCAGCAGAGCGACACCTCATCTTGCTGTGAAGAAGCATGCTAAAGGGTTTATAACCAGGGGTGCACATAACTTTTTTAGTAAGTTACTCATATGAGGACCAGCAGATAGTGTTTGGTACTCACCTCATCCACAATAAGTCTTAAAAGTCCTCCTCGCTGTCCTCTGCAGTGTCGCCCCCATTTTCCTCCTCAGTATCGCCCCCACTGTCCTCGGATTATTTACTACTTGGACTAGGTCATATACAGAAGATGCTCCTAGGCGTTTTGCTGCCTGCTTTAGGCACATCCATTCTGGTAAAGTGATGTCTTTGTCAAGCTGTAAGATGGCTTCATAGTTTCGGAGAATGTTGCAAACTGTTGTATTTCCAAAACCGTGGAGGTCTTGCATTTCCTGAGGCCATGTAGAGGGGTCAAATACCAGGAAACGATCACACGACTTAAGGGAGTCAAATCTGGTTTAAAACTCTTCAATTAACCCCCTGAGTAACTCTGCCTTATCTCTGTCAGCATCAGCATTAGAAACAGTCTGTGCACTGTGGTCTCCAGCATCCAGCATCAGTTTGAATTGGCCAATGACAACCATGAGCTCATCCTTACACTCTCCAATGGTCAGCTTTTCTTTCTGAAATCTGATTGATGTGTTTTTAAAATGTTGCCAATGTCAAGCATGTGTGATAGAAAGCATTCGAAGCGCTCTGTGCATATGTGCTGCAAATCAGTTTTATCACTTGTAGCCAACTGAATTTTAAAGGCTGGCAATAGTCACCAACTCCTGTCGTGTAGTTCCTATTGCTATTTTCAACAGCATGTCATGCCGCCATGCGGACCACCTAATATTATGAAATTTTCCCAATTTCACAAAGGAGATTCCATTTTCTTCACATATCTTCTGCAATGCAGCTGTTTTTTTCGCACCACCCTTCTGTAAATAAAACTGCAGCAGCCTGACAACAGACTGATTGAACGTCTTACAGTATGGAACCTGGCGGTCAGCTGATTTTGTGCAATTCTCCAGCGTGTGTGCAGTGCACAGAATGTGCACAAGAGACTCTCCAATCTCCACTAATCCCTTTAGTTTTGGTACAACACTGTTGTACACTCCGACGTTAACAGCTGCTCCATCTGAACACACAGCGACCAACTTTGTTGTCCAGTCATTCAAGCCTGCGTCACGAAACAGTTTCACAAGGTTGCTGTGATTGCCTGTGCGGTTCGGTCAGCACCCAATTCAATCAATCCAAGAAAATCGGACGAAACCTCTCCATTGCTGGATACTGACACAATGTAGACGATTTCCTGTTCAGTTTATGTAATGTCCTCTGACCCATCAAAAAGCAGCCCCCAAAACTGAGCAGCCTGTAACTTTGCTCGTAGCTCACCACTGATAGCATGAGCAATGCTCAGCATGATCCGTGTCCCCCCTTCACGTGTATGATAAGCAGTTCCGACGTTTACTCCTAGTCGCTTCAGTAACGGAATATCCTCCGAAAATGATGACATGGGACGTGTGTGTTTGACTGCTGCTTACTGTTGTCTGTTTCTTTTTAGACATGTTTGACAAGTGTTTAATTTGATATCCACACTAGTTACCAACATTAAACATACTAGCATTGGCAGCATGAAACCCCATGTGAAATATTTCGGGAGGGACGGTATGCAAGAGCGCTGCGGTGAATCACGAGCAGTACGCATCGCTCATTTTTGCTGCGCATGCGTACCTGCGTACCAGTTATGTGCACCCCTGTTTATAATACTAGATGCGTATAGAGGGGAAACTGCATTATTGTCTGCAGCCTTGTGCTTTCAAGCCTCTGGAGGAAAAATCTTCTAAAGGCACTCGAGACGAAAAATAGCTTTCTGTATGTGTTGATAACCTTGAACTAAACTTTGATTAACAAACAAGACAATCAATATTCACAGCTAGGATAAAATATACTGCAAGTAATTTAGATTAAAATAATTTTGATTTGTTTGTTTTCTAATTGAGTTATTTTTTTACTGCATATATATTTTCTTTTATTTCTGGGAAGATAACATTTTTCTAGCATACTCATTGACCATTCTCATATTCTTAAGGCATACCTACATTATAAGTCCCTTATAATGCCAATATTTGTTCTGTTTCAGAACACCATTGTCTGCTCTGTTTTGTAAAGCAATTGACTGTTTCAGAACACCACCTTTTTCAGAATGTCATTGACTGCTTTGTTTTATAACACCATTGACTGGGTTTGGGCCAATCAATTTTTTTTTTTACTTTCACTTTTGTTACTGACTGAGTTCACTATAAAAGTAACAAGTTACCATTAAAGTACTGATATTATTATTTTTTTGTAAGTGTAAAATGTATTGGTATTACCTGAGGGTCTGTAAGTGCATCTTAGAGTATGATGCTGAATCAAGTAAACAAAAAAGCAAAGACCCAGCACTCATAAACTTTTCTTACTTAGTTAGTTGTTTTGCCATTCGCTATGACCACAGTAGCCTGTGTTAGTGAGGAATAAAGTAGCAGATAAACTGGCTAAAGAACAGAACTTAACTCCTGCCAGTTGCTGAACAATGTGATTGTAACAGCACCGCTCCCTCCTTTTAACTGAGCAGCGGGCCAGTAATACATAGTAACGGTGTGCTGGTAACAGCAATGTATGAATAAAAAAGTAATTGGTTAGATTATGACTTACTTAAAAAGTAACAATGTTAGTGACAATGTTTGTTTTAATTATTTTCTCTTCTCATTACTGTAACTGGGGGGTTCTGTCTCATTCTCTTTTGTTTAGATTTTGCTTTCTGCCTAGGGAACTTTTTTAATTTAATCAATTATTTACATTTTTTTATTTCCTATAGTTTATGAAGTGGTTGAACTGCAAAATCATGATTGAAAAAATATTCTTAATATTCTTCTTATGTTTATTATTTATATTATAGATTCATTGCACAGAGGATGATTATGGTTTACAGTTCGATCGAAATCGAAACTCCAAATTTTCATTATTTTCTAATTATTTGGAATGCACCTGTATAATGATGCAACACCAAAACCTCAGAAAAACATAATTGAGTCAATCATGTAACTTAATTCTCGGCCCTGCTGCAAGGCCAAATTTTATTCACTGCTTTCCCAACTCTACAATGTATCCTGCTGTGTTGTAATATAAAACTTAATGGAGAAACTGCTTTTTTAAGTTTGTATTGTTTTGCTCCTCATGTCTGGAACAAACCAGAAGGCTGTTGAGAAAATGATTGAAACATAAAATACCACAATATTGTTATGTTCCAAACAAAATCACTATCCGATTTGGGATATCGCCCATGTCTGCCATTGACTGCTTACTCCTTTAATTTGGTCAGTTAGGGCAAGTGATTCACAGTTGCTTCAGATAGAACAGAAACAGTAAATGGAACATTAGTTAAAAAGTAACTGATAGACCTTGTGGATCATTCTGTCTGTTTACATGCAAATGAAAAAATTGGAATAACTGACTGGGTTCACCCCCTTATGTGGGGTCACTTGTTAATAAGGTTTAATAAAGCCATAGATATATTGTTTACACGTGTATATTTGTTGACTTTTCTGTCACTGTGTAAAAAAAAACTAAATATAAACAACTTAATAAGCTCAATAAATTCTTAACTACAGTTCCCAACCAAACACACTGGCTGGGTCTGTTTCTATTGGCCTCTCTTTTTAAATGAATCGTGCTTGCTAATCGCACTGTAAAAATGAATTGAATCTGGCCTTTACCATTTGTTTGTCATTACTCGCCGATTGTGGAGGCTTCTCAGCTCTGCTTTGTCCACTGTTGTGGAACATGACTCGTGCATTGTCCAGCTCTAGTCCACCTAAGGCCTATCATGCCAGAGAAAATCCAAATTAAATCACATTATCTAGGTTTTAATTCAGCTATGAAAAGTCAGACTCTTGTATATGTGCATTTTAAAAAATCATTTCATTTCATTCCAATGGTTTCATACAATTACCTTGGAAAAAAAAAATCCTGATCTCCATCAACATGCCTCTACACACACCTGACAGAGATATGTAGTCTTCTAGTTTATTTATTTGAACCCTTTAAATCCTTTCAGCAGCATGTTTCAAGTATTTTCCCTGTAAATGTGACAGCATGGAATATATCATCCACCAGTCACTCTTTTATCATCCTGTTAGAATGTGACAGAGAACCTGTATTGTACTGGAAAAAATTTCTTCTTTTGTCTTTTTCTCTACTCACTTGTCCCTCTTTCATTCTCTTAACTGTGCACCCTTTCTGTCACCCCCCTCCCCACTCTCCTTCCAGTCTCTATCATCCCCCCAGGCGCCGGCCCTCAGCTGTATGGACTCCCTGTGCTGCTACCAGCATGGGCAGAGCGGCTGTTCCCACCTGGCCCACCTCCTGGAGCAAATGACCGGGCAGTGCCGGACCAGCGCCAACCATTGTCATGCTTCCAACAGGTGGGGAGGACAACCACGACAGAAAATTTTTAATCCCAATGAACCCTCTCCATCTCTTAAAAATTTGGACTGCACATCTGAAGGTTTCGGCTCATAATGTGCTACTCTACTGTAAGTTGTTCTTGTTCAGATCTACAGTATAGCAGATTGAAAACAGATGTGCAAAAAATGGGTTTAAAACTGGTATGGAGACTGTTGTTAGGGTGCAACTCGGGACAACGACCAAAGGATAAGTTTAAAGGCTGCTGACGAAAAAGTCATAATGGACTCTCTGCACTGTTATGAGTTTATTCATTTTATCAAAGTCCATGTGGGGAGAATCAGCAGTCTGGAACAACAGAGAAGTGTGCTTCACCTCATATCCACACTTTCAGAAATATAACCAAAGTTTTAGAGGCCGATAACTGAATAGATTGTGATGGCCAAGCTCTCTACAGTACATAGCATCCTGGCTGCCCAGCCAGTTAGGATGTGTAATCCAGTATTTTTATTTAAGGCCTCAACAGAGACCTGCTCTGATCTATAGAGCAGGTCTCAATATTACAACATGTAACCTGTCTTGTAGCCCCAACATTAGAGCGGGTCTGTAACACTCCTTGTTTCTATGTCTTCATCATTTATGCTATGATCTGTCTTTGTTTCTGTTCAGTATAATCAGAGTCAAATCAGCAATAATTGCCAGATTTCTAGGAAAACTGTCTAATCAGTATTTGCACATTTACAGACAACTCTTGTGTCTATATGTTGGCTGCGTTGATTTGTTACCTTTGGGAAGATTCCTATATATTGTACAAAAGCTCGTTCATTGTAGATACTCTCTAGTGGATTTGAGGTTAGTTCAACGGATCCCACCCTGGGGGTTAATGGATTAATCAAAGAGGTTGCGTGATATGAGGACAGGATAGAATACAGGAAAAAAAATAAAGTAACTTTTTGTTTTTTAAGGTAAAATGTATTTATATAAATAGGAATAAATCCTATTTCTACAGCTGCAAGGTTAGTAGATTATTCAATTAAAAAAGTTTAACCTTGAACTATTTTCATACTTCATCTAATAATTGTTTTAGTCATTTTTAATCACAAATTTTAAAAATCAGCTGATTTTAGCTTCTCGAATATAATGATTTATTGCTTTTCTTTGTAGAACAGGATGCAACTGATTATATTTGTGCTTTGGACTGTTAGACATTAACAGACATTTGAGGATGTGACAACTGACTTTTTTTTTGTTTTTCTAACATTTTCAGACAGGAAAAGACAATAATCAGTAATTTAACTGGTAGACAATACAACATGTGATGAGGGTACCAAGGTAGTCTTTACTTCATTTAAAACATCTTGGGAACCACTAGGCTTGATAATCATTAGCTTTTCATACTGTAACTGATCCAAATGTTAAATGTGGGTTTTGACTCCTGCATTAAGCTTTGATTTAAAGAGGGTTTAAAGAGTGTGAAAGTGATTCAATAATGTGAAGCTGTAGCAGCTTTGAAGCTGCACTGAGCATAATGAATGTCAGTGAGAGGTAGGGAGAGTGGCCAGAAAAAAAAATCATACAACATAACGTCACAAAGTGAGCTCTCAGTAAGTGGAGAGGATTATGTCTCTGCTGCAGCTCCACTTGAAGGATGAAAGAGACATAAATGGATTTATTCATGAATATTGTGCGGAGTGTTGCTTTTAGGATGAGTATGTTGAGTTGAGTACTGCTGTGGTTTCACTCATATTGTCTTTGTACTTGAATCGCAGTGATTCAGTCAGGTCATCAATTCTCTGACCTGATTAACCCTTTCTGCTGTGAGCAATCACTGCTCCCAACATGAGTCTGGGATGCTTAGTATTGATCAGAATAATGATGTAGCAATCTTGTTCTTTGTGTGCGAGTGTTTCTGCAGTGGACAGACTTGTGTGGTGACAGAAACTCTTCCTGTCATTTGTTGGTCAAATTACCACTAAATGCACTATTCAATATAGATAAATTTCTTTCCTTGATTCTCCCAACAAATGAGCAAACAGCAGAACAATAAAACATAAGTAAAATGCTCTATGTGTAAGAGGACAAACACAATCAAATGAAACTGCAGCTTCAGATTTTCTTCCTCCTCTCTGTTTACACTCTTCCTTCTCACTGTTGTGTTCCTCCTCTCCCTCCCTCCAACATCTGTCAGCAGAATTCCACACAGAATAAATGACAGACTTGTGAGACTCATCCCACATTTGGCCTTAATGCTAGGATACTGCCATACAGAAGGTTCTATATAACATGCCTAATGAGCGAATGCATATTTACAAACTCTATATTAAATCAAGTTTTTATCTGTTATTTATTGGGAGGCTGACTGTAACTGGCCGCTGGATTCTGAAAGCCACCACAGCTGAGTCATGGCTCAATGCAACAGAGAGGAACTGACATGGATGTCGGGAGTCGTGATGTTTTCATAATCAACGAGATAGATGTGTCACACCACAGTGGCTTCATCTTTATCCAAATGTCAAGCAAGCTTTTTTTTTTCTGACCTTTTGAAATGTTAAATTTAAGAAAAGCTGATTAGCAGACACATGAGGGATCTGTGTATCAGCTTTTGCAGAGAAGAATCCTGATCACCAAGAGACAGTCGTGCCTGTATTATTATGGCATACTGGTATATACAATGAACCCGGTAAAGCATTTGGATGGACTCAGTCACTGTCTGTCATCCCTGTCTCCCCCATTGAGAATGGAACAGCAGCCTGAACCACACAGGCTGCTGGGAAGCATAGCCTCAGAGTGTCTATCATTTGTTACTTTGTGTTACTTCCCTTTAATTTTTTTTTCTACTGCATCCTGAAGCCTTATAATGTGCTTCTAAGAAGAGGCCAACTTTGGGGGGTGGGGGTGCTTGTTTTATAACCTCGAGTGTTCCAGGCAGGTGGAGGCTACCAGTACCACTAGGCTTTGGCAAGTTTTCAAATTATATATCTTCCAGGCATATTCAATATTTTTCTAAATATTGTAACCTATTATATTTGTGCTTATTTATATATATATATTATATATTATATTCGTATTAAAATGTTTATTTAATTGCTTTTCTCACTCTACAGTGCAGTGTGGTAAAATTAAATTACATGGAGAAGCAGGGTTCAGTTTTTATCTCCACATATTTGGAGCCAACTCCCAGAAAACTACAGATCTGCAATCCTCAGTTCTTCAAAGAAAGACTGCACAGAAAGAACTGAAACTAAAATGTAATCATATTGTTTTTACCCCCCCCCCCCCCCCCCAATAATAACAAGATATTTAAGAGATATTAAATTTCTCCAAACCTATGTGTCTTGTCTTTATCTCCACCTGTCTGGTCCACTGCAGGCTACAGAGCGAGAAAACCCAGATTGTGTCTTGTGTTGCATGGGGCTGCTGTTACCTTTGGTATTTTCTATATGATGTATGTAAAAGTGTATGTATTTGTGCCTCTCATACTCTCCTCTTGTCTTTCTCTGTCCTCTCGCTCTGTGTCTGTCTCCATAATGTTGTTCGACTGCACAGATGAATTATTCATGTGTCATTAACGTTAAGCTGCTGCGTCTTGTCACAAATCTGCCCACTCATTTCTTTTCTCTGGTTCCTGTTCCCACCACTGTTTTAGTGCCACATTCCTTTTTTGGCAAAAAAAAAAAGGATTTTCAGCAATAAGATGTTTAGTGGACCCTGACAGACAGCTAAGCTTAAAGCTGTAGCACATGATAGTGCCTCTAGTCAAACTTCTGTTTGAGTGATCAGTCTATTTAAAGTCCCCGTGTGGCCCAGTTCTCCTGTTTACCAGGTCTTAAAACGGTTGTCTTCATCTCAGAGCTTTCAACAAGAGGTCAGCAGAATTCTTCACAATAGAATTAGACTCTGACTTAAAATTCTAAACACATGGTAATGAGGATGGGTTTGTGATTGAGCTGTGGAAGCTGCACAGGCATCAGTCATGTCTGTGGTCTCTACTGCTTCTGGGAGCCAGAAAGCCATCGTCCACTGTTTCTCCTCTGCAGGGAGATAGGAGAGCTTTGCTTTGTCCGGACATTTTTACACCTGTGGTGAGCTGTATGTCACAGGATTTTCAGTTCCGATCCTTGTTGTTAAGTATATCATATTTTATACTCTATGCATGATACACATTTAGTACTGTTATATACCTATTCTCATAGTAAATTAAAAAGAAGGGAAGATGTTTAAATAGCCATGAGTGACTGTTGGGATGATTACCTGCAGAAATGAATCAGATAGGTCATCGAGTGGATATATATATGAGGCAAGAATGCTGATACATGTTGATCACAATTATAATTATTATTTCTCTTTATGATTATGGTGTTGATTTTTCATCCATGGGTTGAGTAGCACGAGTCAAATCTCACTCTTGATTTCACTCTCAAATGCAAAATACAAATAGATCTTCATACTTTTTATGCTTACAACATCTGCATACAATTTAACATAATAACCTTCAACAATTATTTGACTTTGTTTATATTTGAAGTTCAAGACATTTTTTGCAATTGACAGCTTTGGCATTTGTTCTATCCAGGTATCCCGATGCCTGAAGACTTGTATTTCTCTACAAAAAAAGTAGTTTTCCTTACTTAGAATTTTCAGAAGAATATTAGACTGAGTGTATTTTTTAGACAGAGATTATTTTTACTAAATAAACTAAATCCAAATCAGTATTTTTATTTTTTTTTTTCAGTGTCCCTAATACTCTTCCGTTATGATATGTAACAGGTTTTATACCCAAAACCACAAAATGTTAGCCAGGCATTGAAAAAAGGAATTTCTCAATTTGTTTTTTTCCTGGCACTTATACTCCATTACATATAATACTCACCTGCAAAATATGTTAGACTCTGATTGGTGTTGAGAATAGGTGACATCACTATCCTCCCCAAGAAGCCCACCCACTCGATATCTGAGAAAATCAAAGACAAGAACAGAAATGTCTTTTGGTGTAAAACGGCTTTGGCAAATAATTAAAAGCTACCGAGCAGGATGGGAGTTAATGAGACTCATGATACTCAACCACCATCACATTTCTTATCAACATGTTCACTCCATGCCTCAATCTTCTCTGCTTCTTCCAGCCTGGTTCTGAAGTTGGAACAGTGACTATGCCTCAGTGTGATAGCTGAGCGCTCCTCCTCCTCCTCAGCCTCCTAATGCTCAGTAACTGCTGCCTGTTTTCAGGTCCTGGAGCAGCACAGAGAACTTCTACTCCAACGATCGTAGCATCCTGACGCTGTCGCCCATCGAGGCCACCCACTGCTGAACCCAAGGGCGACAACTGTAGCGCACAGAGCCGGGAGAATGCTGCTACTCCGCTATGAGTCATAGTCCCAACCCCCCAAACCCCCCGCTATCTTTTACAAAAACCTACTTAAAACTCAAAGCAGAGCGGACCTGAACAGCAGCTGTCGCATCATATGAAACCAAAGGACCAGTCGCTTTGTCCTTCGGCACCTCCAGAGCGTCCCCAGAGTGAATCAATTCTTGTTAGAACAGCTAATAAGGACAAATGAGCTGCAACATGAAGTGTGGAGCTGCTTCTTTACACGCATTATGTATATTAGGGTCTGAGAAGGTCTCACTCGAGATTCAGAACCTTTAAAGACCCTTTTAATGGTTAAAGAAGAGCTTAGATCAGACCCAAAACTTCAAATCTATTTATTTTTTCATTTTCAATACTGTTGCCAAACTCTTTTTTTTGTTTTAGAGCAACTGGCATTAAATCTTGCGTAGACATGGTGCAGATTTCCAGCTGACTGGACTTTTTGCTGCAAAGCTTAAAGCTGAGTTTGCGTTGTGGTGGTACTCCCAGCTGGTTTTGGACACACAGACTCACCTGAGCTGGACAGAGGTCGTAGACTTACAGACAGCAGGACAGAATCTCTGTAAAAAAAAAAAAAAAAGAAAAATTATCTCAGAGGTGTTGGTGTGGAGTCACGGGCCCCTCAGTCCACCTAAATAAACTCTGATCTCTGCTTGCTGCAGACCTCTAATCTCTGAGCTGTCAGCCCTGCCCCCACCCTGCCCCACCCCCTTGCCCGGTGCCGTCATTTCTCCACCTCCCAGGGTCCTCCCACAACCTGCTGTTTATCCAGTGGTTATGAACATTTCCCCTTCGGACCTTCAGTAATCCTGAGATACTGTATGTGTAGCTTAATTTCTTAAAAAAAAAAAAAAAAGGATTCAAATTGGAGATTAATAAAAGATTTATTTTTGTGCCTGATTGTACAGAAGCTTATATTGTTATATATTGTTCGTGCTGCTTTCTTGTCGAACTGTTGAGGCCTCGTCGCTCTGAAGGAGGCTGGATGGGTCTGATTATAAAGCCATACTTTTTGAAGAGGTTATATTATTGCTAGATTATTGTAAATAAAAGCTGTTTGAGCCTGTTACGTTGTAAAACCCTTGAATGCCTTTTTTCACTCAGCCGAGTTACCAAAAGCATCTCGGCATTAATGGCTGGAATGTGCTGGGAATATTTTTGAACTAATGGAAGCTGAAGGAAGAACCTAATTAGTATATAAACATATTTCCTGTCTATCCAAATTTTGTTATTTCAATGCAACAGAAGTGGCTTTAATGGCGAGATGCTTTTCTGCAAATCCTGGCTGACTCATGTCGACCCAGACAGCAGAATGTTTCTATCTTTACAGATAAATCATATCTGATCAATATGGTTCAAGCTTCAACAGCGAAGAAAAGCAGAGAGTTTTGCACAAGTCACCTATCAAATCTCGTTCTTTATGTTATTTTTTGTTCCTCAATTTCACTGTTTGTCACCATTGGAAATTCATGTGAATCATGTTTTTGTTGTCATGTTGTGTTTCTATCCACCGGTTGAAGTGTGTGTGTTGGTGTGTTTCTCTGTAAGGCAGCCATGTTGGTTAACGGCAGAGTGTAGGCTCAGTCTTTTTCTTTAATACTTGTTTCTCTCTTCTCAGTCCTTTTGAGGAGACTTTTATGGTTATTATTTCAAGGCTAAACTTTCGATTCAACAGCTGACAGAAGTGAAGGTAGAAACCCTTTAAAGACAACCGTTTTAAACTTGACATCAACAACCACCCCACGGTGACCAGTAACATGCCTCAGCTCACACAGGATACATTAACTTCTTAGGATGTTTCCGTTTCTATGGTTACATGAGGATCAGTCAGTAATATTCCTGTCAGTCTATTTGTTGATTATTCTTTAAGTTTATTTTCACAATGATTCAGTTGTTTCCTGGTGCTGTGGCACCTTTCTGTTCATACAGGTGCAACTGACAATGGTATTGTCTTAATTATTATTATGGTACATTTTCCCTGTTTTCTTACATATCAATATATCTGTAAATGGCCAGAATGCAGCCATGATGAGGTTCGATGTCCACTTATCTTTTGAAACAAACAGCATGTTGGTGTCAATAGATAAAGATCAGATCATCAGTGTTGTTGGAAAACCATCATCAGCGGCTCGTAAGCTTCCACATTTACACGAGTTTGTAACCATTTGACCTCATATCTGCTATTAAAATTTATACCTGGATACAACTTTGTGATGCATACTTGGTTCAAGGAAAAGTTAATAGTATTACCATTTAAAAGGGCAGGTGACCAATTTACACACACTTACATTTACATTTATAGCTTTCTGGAGCTGGACAATTTACCTGGTGTGACTGTGATATTAAATCTTTAATAATCTAGATCATGGACTTTAAAAGGTAAGAGCATTCAGGTACTGTCAAGTTTTAATCCTTAAACTCACATTTGAAGATCAAATGCAAATTTCACAGTTGCTTAGAAACAATACATTTGAACCCTGTTTCAAAATTTTTTCAAAATTTTAAATAACAGTAGCTCATCAGCTCATCCCATTGATCAACTGATACGACTGCTCAAAATGATCAGTAACTTTGATTACTCCTAATGCAGAGTTTAAAGAAATGATAAATAGTTCCTAGTTTAAAAAACGAGATCTATTGATACCCATGATCATGGATCATGAACTATTTTGGTTGTTGACATTCTCTTTCTATGTTCCCAATGATCACTTCACAGGCCAAGTGTGTAAATATATATGTAAAAATCTTCAAATCAATTCAGAAACTTACATGTAACCACTTCTCTTATAGGGGGTGTAGTCACGGTGTGTGAGTACCAAACTCTGGTGGGGAAAACAAGTATCAGCAAGGTGGTTGGTTTGGCCACTAATAAAGACTCGATCAGTCTGTAATATTAATGGTAGGTGTAGTCTAACATGATGAGACAAAATATAAAAAAAGAAAATCAAGAAATCATCTTTAAAAAAATTGTATCAAGTTATTTGCATTTTAGTGAGGAAAATACGTATTTGATCCCCTAGTATCCATCAAGAGTTCTTGTTAATGCAGACAAGTTAGACTCTCCAAATTACCTTGTCACCCAAGTTTAAGACACCAGATATCACTAATGACTTGTATAAAAGCCACCCACAGAATCAATCAGTTTGTCAGCCTTGAAACTATCCAACCTGAGAAAGACTAAAGAGCTTTCTGTGGATTTAAGAGAGAAAATTGTAGACCTGCATAAGACCAATGTAGGCTACAAAACCATTAGCAAGAAGCTGGGCATTGAAGATGACAACTGTTGGTGCAATTGTGTGCAAGTACAAGACTCACAACATGATCATTAATCAACCTCGGTCTGGAGCTCCATACAAGATCTAACTTCCTGAGGTTTACAGAATCATGAGAATGATTAGAAATAGACTTGATACAGAACAGGTAAAGTTAGTGGATGATCTTAAAGCAGGTGGGATCACAGTCACAAAGCAAACAGTTGGTAACACTTTACACCACAATGGTCTAACATCATGCAGTGCTTGCATAGTACCCCTGCTTAAGAAAATACATGTGCAGGCCCACCTGAACTTTACCAATGAACATCTGAATGACTTGGGGGGTGACTGGGAGAAGGTGGTATGGTCAGATGAGACCAAAATTAAGCTCTATGGCATCAATTTAAACTGTTGTGTCTGGAGGGAGAGACATGCTGCATATGACCCCAAGAGCACCATCCCCACTGTCAAGCCTTGTAGGTGGTAACATTATGCTTTGGGGGAGCTTTTCTGCACAGCACACAGGGCTACTTCACTGTATCAATAGGAGGATGGACGGAGCCATGTACTGTCTAATCCTGAGTGAAAACCTCCTTCCCTCTGCCAGGAACTTTAAAATGTGTCGTGGATGGGTCTTCAAGAAAGATAATGACCCAAAGCATACAGCTAAGGCAACCAAGGAATGACTGAAGAAGAAACATATTAAGGTCATAGAGTGGCCCAGCCAGTCTCCAGACCTGAATATCCCATAGAAGATATATGGAGAGAGCTGAAACTCAGAGTTGCCAATTGACAACCTGACAACCAATTTACAGAGAAGAATTAACCAAAATTCCTCCTAATATGTGCAGAAACCTGGTCATCAACTACAAAAAACGTCTGACCTCTGCCACAAAGTACTATGTCCTTTTGGCAAGAGGGTTCAAATATGTATTTTCCTCAATAAAATGCAAATAAATTAATACAAATTCTTTAAAGTTGATTTCTTGATTTTTCTATGTGATACCAGTGGCCAAACCAACAAAGTCAGCAAGGGATCAAATATATATATATATACACACACATATATACACACATATATACGCATACAGTATATACATGGGTGTGGTAGTGGGGTGAGTAAAAAAAGGTTTTAGTAAAGAAATTGAGCCCTCCAGTTAATTGGTGTCATAATTTAATAATTATATTTTTTATCATGAGTTACCTTTGTCCACTTTACCTTTGTCCACTTTAGTGAACTTTAGTCCACCCACAGACAGTGGTGGTGATATTAGTGAGCCCAGTGTGGATGACCTTACCTAGTAATCATTCTGCCCAAAAAGCACGTTTTGCTAACGTCCACTACTGTGGATAGAGGCCCGCAAGTTTAAGAGTGTACCTGTGTGCCCGTGTGTGTGTGTAATGTAATTATAAAAATTAAACTTTTATATATTTTAGGTTCATTACACACCACCTGAAATGTTTCAGGTCTTTTATTGTTTAACACTGATGATTTTGGCACACAGCTCTTGAAAACCCTAAATTAATTTAAAAAAATTAACATATCATGAAAAGGTGCTCTAAACAAGCTATGAACCTAATTATCAGAATCAACGAGTTAACTCTGAACATCTGCAAAAGATTCCTGAGGATTTTAAAAACTCCCGGCATGGTTCATTACTCATAACTGCAATCAAGGGTAAGACTGCTGTCCAGAAGGCCATCCTTGACACCCTCAAGCAAGAGGGTAAGACAAAGAAAGAAATTTCTGAACGAATAGGCTGTTCCCAGAGAGCTGTATCAAGGCACCTCAGGGGGAAGTCAGTGGGAAGCATCCTTGAAGCAACCTCCTCTATAACACCTCAGCAGTGCCACAGACTGATTGCCTGCATGCCATGCTGCATTGAAACAGTCATTTCTGCAAAAGGATTCCTGGCAACTATTGAGTGCATAACTGAACATAATTATTTGAAGGTTGACTTTTTTGTTTTAAAAACACTTTTCTTGGTTTGCTCGGATGAAATATGCAATGTTTTTGAGATAGGAATTTTTGTTTTTTCTTTACTTTTTTGCCCAAATCATCAATATTAAAACAACAAGGTTTGAATTACTTTAGTTGTGTGTAATGACTCGAAAATATAGGAAAGTCTAATGTTTATCAGTACATTACAGAAAATAATGAACTTTATCATAATATGCAATTTTTTGTATATATATATATATATATATATATATATATATATAGAGAGAGAGAGAGAGAGAGAGAGAGAGAGAGAGACGTATAGCAGTATAGCAACACAACCGGGTAATGAGAAGTGAAGGCGTTTTAGCAAAAGGACGCAGCAGGAGACCAGCAGCATTGGCCTTGTGTGAGAGTTGTGTGGACACTTGGTTGAGGACAAGTCAGAGACCAAGACCAAGACAGCAGCAGCAACAACATGGAGAGTCCAATGGAATCTGAGCAACAGACCAGGTCTACATAAAAAGGTTTATGTAAATACTCAAGTGCAGTAATAAGTAATTTAGTAATTAACGTTGCTTTGATTCAAGTAAACCTATGTTGTGATTTAATTATATCTCATCAATACATTTAGATTATTATTTTCTTCAGTGATTCCACTGAGCAGTATACTCTAGTTCTTTTACAGTGATATTAACATGGATAAGGAAACATAGAGCACATTTTTTATATCACAATATTTAATGGTTGTATGAGCTCACCGACAGCCTCTTCCACTAGGCTGTCAGGATTCTGAAGGACGAGCTAGGACCATCCCTGACTTTGCTTTTGTGCGTAACAATTTTTAAAGATAGACACACCTTCACATCATATTTTTATACTTTCCCTGATTATGTGTCATTATTTACTGTTGTTGCGACTTTGCCATCACTTGCAATTCACTTAATACTCTTGACTGTGGGCGACAAGGTGGAGCATTGGGTAGCACTACTTCCTCAAAGAAAGAAGATCACAGGTTCAATCCTTGGTCTGGGATCTTTCCTGTGTGGAGTTTCATTGTAATTTGTCTGTGTGGGTTTCCTCCATGTTCTCCAGCTTCCTCCTGCAGTCCAAAAATATGCTGAGGCTGATTAAAAATTCTACATTGCAGTGTGTGAGTAAATGGTATGTGTTCCATGATGAATTAGTACCTGTCTGGGTGTACCCTGCCTCTCACCTGTAATGTCCTGGGATTGGCTCCAGCAGACCATCTGACCCTATTGAGGACTCATCAGGTATAGACAATGACTGCCTCTAGATGTCTGTTACCTGTTGGTTCACTGCCTTGTTTTTGTGTCTTGTTTGCACCTGGGAACGTGGTTACTATGTATGTCCAGCACGTATGAAGAAATTGACAATAAAGCTGACCCTTATAACCCACCTCTTGAGGAATGTGTAAAAATTGTGACAGATGATGTAATTGCAGAGATGCTCTTAGAAAGCTGAGTTGGGGTTTACAGACTAGAATCTAATTACGGTTTCATAAATCGAACAGCTAAAAACAGGACTGTAAATTAAAATGTCAAACTACTGGTGTAGTGGTTATGTTTAGGCAGCAGAGAGTCCTGACTCAGTTGCTGAGTCCAGACAATACAAGGCTACAGGATCATGTCTATTTGTTGGAATCATTTTTATTGGCCTCTCCCGTCATGATATATGACACATCGTCATCACTCTCCCATTGCGGAATGAATACATACATTTTTAAAAAAGTGTTCTTAACAGAGTAATTTTTTGGTATTGAATGAAGCAGACTGAGCAGAAACAGACAAAACAACAGTGACTGACAACAGTACTTATTGAGAGAAAAAAAAAGGAAATTTCAGGAAGACAGTAGCTTCTAATACAGCAGCTTCTATGTGATAGAGGTGGGTCCAAGACCTCCATTACTTTTTTTTTTTTCCAACACTTGAAATGATTTATTTTAAGCAATCAACAAGAATGTTGATAAACAAACACTAATTAAAATCACTTGTCCAGTATAACTGTCAAAACATTATTGTGTTCCAGCTTCAATTCAGTAACAATTATTTTTTATTACGGATTAATTGGTGACAAATGAGTATATATATATATATATACACATACACACACACACACACACACACACACACACACACACACACACACACACACACACACACACATATATACACACACACACACACACACACACACACACACACACACACACATATATACACACACACACACACACACACACACACACACACACACACAGACACACACAATCACTGATCAACAGGTGAGAACACAAACATTCCTTTGACCTTTTTGCTGTTTCCCCTCACAGGATTCAATTTATTTGTATAGCCCAGAATCACAAATCACAGATTTGCCGCAAAGGGCTTTACAGTTTAGACAAAAGCAACACAAAATCCCCTGTCCTTAGACCCTCACATTGTACAAGGTAAAACTCCCTTAAAACCCCTTTAACAGGGGAAAAAAAAAACAGAAGAACCCTCAGGAAGAGTAGCAGAGGAGGGATCCCTCTTCCAGGACGGACAGGCTGCAGTAGATGATGTGTGCAGGTGGAAACAATACAGGGAATATTGGATATTACAAACATGTATGTGGAGGATGAGGCGCAGGATCCATCGCAGCTTCCAGGTTTCACCAGGACAGCATCAGACCCTCCAACATCCTTAGATCCCTCAGTGTCTGCACTGCAGCATGTTCTGAGAATGAAAAAATACAGAGCAGGACTCCGGGAATACAGCAGATTTAAAAGTACAATAGTGGATCATCAGTATCACAGATGGAAGAAGAAAAAGAAGCTCAGAGCATCTCATGAGGACCCAGCAGATTAACCTATCACAGCATAACTATGACTAGGCCAGTCAGGGCCGGCCCCAACTATACGCTTTTTTTAACCTATTCTTAAATATAGAAAGCGTGTCTGCCCCCCGGACTGAAACGGGAAGACGGTTCCACAGGAGAGGAGCCTGGAAGTTGAAGGCTCTGCCTCCCATTTTAATTTTAGAAATTCTGGGAACCTCCAATAAGCCTGCATATTGGGAGTGTAGTGTTCTTGATGGGTGATATAGGACTATGAGATCTCTAAGGTAGGATGGAGCCTGACCGTTAAGCCCTTTATAGGTGAGGAGCAGGATTTAAAAAAATATATATATTCGTGATATCACAGGAAGCCAGTGCAGAGAGGCTAATACCGGTGAGATATGCTCCCTTATTCTAGTGCCAGTTAATATACGTGCAGCTGCATTCTGGATCAGCTGGATTAGTCCTTAGGAATTGGAGACTCTAAATTTCCTGTAGGTAGATGCCTGCAACCCCAGCGAGCAATACACAGATATAAAAAATGACAGATTTCATATTAAAACGCACACAAACACATACTTTTAATTATTCTGGCTGATGGCAGCAGGACAGATGTGCACCACAGCTGGACTAGCAAGGTGAAGAGATGTCAATCAAACCGTTTATACACACCCACAAACAGCATTGGCCAAAAGAAGACAAAACGTTTTAAAACCACCTCCAAACGTTTCCATTTGCAATAGACAAGACACAAAGCCATGTATACTCTGAGAAAACTTTATTACAGTATATGACTACCAATATCTTTTTTTAAAAAAACATCTGTTTTACATCGACAAAATGAGGGGAAATTAACACAGGTGATCGCTGATCTGTTTTAATCTACAAGGCCTCAGCACACAGAAAGAGAGTGATAAGCAGTAACAGGTTGACTGTGTGAATCAGTTGATGCAAATCAACTGTCCCTTAAAAGTTTCTCATGATAGCATTTCATTCTTTGAAGTTAAGCATGAGATCAGAGCACAAAAACACGTTTTACTTTCTTTGAAAATAATGTGATCCTTTGTCACTTTGGTTGTTTTCTTTTCCTTCTCAGTGCCACATTTTGCTTTTCAGGACAGAGACGTCATGATCTGAGAAACATTACAGGTTAAACTGCATCCCTGTTTTTGAGAAGTTGAGGATGGAGCAGCCAGAGTCTAGATTCAGTCTTAAAGTAAAAGGACACCAACAAACGAAGAACCATTTGACAAAACAAAACATTTCTTCGAATGAGTTTTCATGATATATACAAGTGGACAACAAGTTTTTATCTTCTCCAGGACCTTGTGAGTCATTAATGTCATTGAAAATGGGGGGGGGGGGGCGACACCTGTTCTAACCCGCAATGGAATAACTCAGCAAGAAGGCTACCTATCCACCTATACCCATGTCTTCTACCCTCAAATCTGCTGAAAATCACTGTGAAAAGTAGCAGAATTAAGCCAACACCCTGGCAGAAGCACAGAGAAGGGAGAAAAAAACCCTTAAAAAAGCAGAAACATGTAAGAGTTGTACAACATGAAGGTAAATCTCTGTAGTGTGAAAAGGCAATTGTAAATCAGACATGTGACAGCTCCACTGCTGCTGCACATTCAACCCAGACACATTTCAGGTTTCTGACCTTTGTAAATATCAGTTCAGCGTCCCAGGATAAAAATAAGCATTTTTTCTTTTAGACTGGGACAAACACTCAGCAGATTATCCAGGTCTGACTAGACGCCCCTCCCAGTCACAGTAACCAACACGTTCCTACTGGTTTGTGTGCTTGATCGTATGTGTGTGTGTGTGTGTGTGTGTGTGTGTGTGTGAGAGTGATTACTGGCCGCTGCCCCCCTCCAACTCTTCTTCTTCCAGCTCCACCAGAGCAGCGTGGCGACTGGCCTGAGAGCCTTCACTGAAAAGAACCTTCTTGATCACGCCCGACTTGGGTGCCCGGATCGTGTGCTGCAGAGACAAAATTCACGGAGACACAGTGTGTGAACAACAGCACAGAATGGTGGCTAAAGGCAAGAGTGTATGTGGGAGATGGAGCCTCACCTCCATTTTCATGGCGATCATCACCATCAGCGGGTCTCCAACACTCACTTTGTCTCCTGCTTTCACCAGCACCTGAAACACAGCCAGGCACCAGTGACTAACCAGTAAAGACAGCAGCTTCATTCAGGGATGAGAGAAGAAAAACAAAATACAAGACTTTAAAGCTAATTTATATGGCCATACATTCTCTGAAACATCTGTGTATACATGAAAAATGTTTATATGGATAATTAATTCTTATTTTCATTGATCTCTTGTGTTTTTGGGGTTTCGCCACATAGCAGTTTTGGCACTGCCCCTTATAGCATAATTTAAATGATGAATGGCATAAATAGATCGGTGGATATTTTTTTTTAATGGAGCACTATGAAGTATTCAACTGTTTTTCACAGGCTGTGTGACATGTAGCCTGGTCATAAATCCATGATGCACTGAAACCAAACTCGCCTTCTCTATGGTTCCAGTCATGGGGGCCACGGCTCCGCCCTGAGCCCCAGAGCTGCTCACACCGGCCAGATACTTGGGCACCGGGACAGATACCTCAGCACTGCCCTCCTGCAGGAAATAGCTGACAGTTACAGCCAAGAACTGCTGTGTGTTCGTCCCCTTCATAATGAATTAACACTTTCTGCAGTGCCTGGCGCCTTCCACTAGGGAAAGCATGAATTTACAGCTTTGTATAGAATCATGTATATCTGTAAATAAACCTGCTGTAAACAACAAATACAAGATAAAAAACCTACAAGAATAATAATGAATCCACATGACAAGGTTCTACAACTCTTCAACATCAACTTCATGTTCACATCAACTTTGATTATTTCAATCTCGCAACCAGCTAAATGACAGGAAACAAATCGCAACTTTCTGCTTCTGTGGCTTTAAATGCGCAGCATTAAACTCATGTGTAATGACGTCCTTGATTCAGTGACTGCAGGAATGTGTAGAACGTCAAGTAGATGTAGATGAAACACAGGGCATGTGTGTTCCACTCTGAGGCTCCACTGCTGGCAGTAGGAGCCCCGGCAGAGACGTACCATGGAGAACAGGTGCACTGTGTTGTCCAAGATCACCAGTTTGGGACGAGACTTCACGCCATTAACAGAGCAGTGAAGGAACGAAGCTCCGCCTTCCATCTCCACCTCCCCTGTCACATGGTAGACCTCCTCGCCAACCTGAGAAGACAAAAAACAGAGCTGTAAACACCACAGACTGGAACTCCACCTTCACTTCTAGATGTTACAGATGAGACTACATATAAGGTGAATAATCCTCTGGCAAATATAATTACCACTATTACTGTAGAATAACTCCTTTATTAAGAGGATATCTTTCCTGTATCTGTTGATCACCTGAGTAACAAGACCAGCAATGAAAAACAACCCCATTCCTTTATTAGTTCAGGCTGGTATAGTGTAGTTCAGGCCAACTACATCCCAGTGCACAAAGTGTGCACTAGGAGGTAGTTGGGCTGGCGAACTATTAATCTTGTCACAACTATTAACCTTTTTACATTTATTATTAGTTCGGGCTGGCGATGTCCAGAGTTGTGATGTCATCAGTAGAGTGTAAAAGCACAAAAAATTCCTTTGAAAAAAATGTTTCTAACTCGCGGCCAAGGCCACAGTTTTCAAAGCATGTTAATAATTGTCACATCAAAACTTCGGCACGACCCCTCCTGATCTCTCCAATGTAAGAGTTGTACGGTTTTGACACTATGACCCTTCAAGTGCAGCTTCGCGCTCCTGCTCTTCCTATCTCTTCCATTATAAATTTTTGCTAAATAAAGTATATATCAACACGACCAGGAGACCCTCACCTCTCATGTTGAACTTCTGTATTAAGCCACAGTAGAGTCCCGATGCCCAACGGCCCAGCCTGAACTCTCACAATTGTCCTAGGAATTGTCTAGTTTTATTATTATATTTTATTAAAATTTTTTACAATTTTTTTTTATTTAGACATAATAAAAAATATTTAAATATATAAGAAAAAAAAACAAAAAAAAAAACATGAAAGTTACTGAAGTGTCTTTGTCAAAGTTGTGCAAAACAATAGAAAAAGAAAACTTTTCTAGCTCACCTGAATTGTGAAGCTTCCAGCTTTCTTGTATACGACGACCACATCAACTTCTAAAGACACAGAGGAAGAAGAAAAATTGTTTATGACTTATGACAAATAAGAAAGAAAAGAAGAACTGTATCGCTGATGTTTGAGACATTAACAGGTCTGTTATATGTTTGGTGCTAGTACTGAGTCTTTGAACGCATCCTGGAGACACTTCAGAAAGCCTCAAGAAAAGACGCAGCACTCATAAATTTGCTTACAAAATGGTGGTGACTACAGCCACAGTCGCCTCTGTTAATGAGGAATAAAGTAGAACTAAACCCGCTAACGTGTCACTCACTGCTCACTAGCTGCAGCATCTCCATGATGTGTTCACAGACCCTCGGGAAATCTCAGTACTATCATCTAACAGAACAGAATATGAGCCTGAAATTGTTTATTTCTAAAACAACAGTAGAATGCTCAGGTCGTTACTATGAGGCCACCACCTCACCTAACAGCATTTCTGTGGGAAATCCTGTAATTCTTTAGGTTTTGGCAGCTAGGACATAGGAAGCAGATGAGGAGGGAAGCCACCAGCTGCCCTAGTGTGTAGACCAGCAGGGCAGCACAGCAGCTCATACTTACTCTGGTCCCCCACCTGCAGCGTCATTTTCCTTTTGAGCTGGATGTTAGATCTCCAGCCGCTGCTGGAGCCAAACGGGGAGAAGGGATCTGGGAATTACACACACAGTCTTTTTCAGTAGTGTTCTATAGATCCTATGTCATTACAAAGAGGACGTTCCCTTCACGCACCGGTGGAGGTGTGTGTGAAGTCCTGCGTATGTGTCCTCTCCTGCAGCAGCAGCCCCAAGGCCGCCTGGCACAACGTGGCCCCAGAGGGGGCTCTGGGTGTGGGGAAAAGATTGTCGTAGTGCTGGGGGATGAAGCCCGTGGTCACGTTTCCTGCCTCAAACTCCGGGTGACCCGAAAGACTCAACAAGAAGTCAATATTTGTGTTCAGACCCACAATCTGAACAGAAAAGTCATCAAAAAGCTGTCTGTACCATCTGTGCTGCAAAAGTATGTGTTTATTTCAAGCTTTAAAATAGTTAAATACTGTGATTATTATTCTAAAGTTGACATTATTATAGCAGGTCTTACATTATACTGACGTAAGCAGTAGCGCAGCTTCTTTAAGGCGGCAGCTCGGTCCTCCCCCCACACCACCAGCTTAGCAATCATTGGGTCATAATGAGCAGACACCTCATCCCCTGAACAAAAAAAACCACACACACACACACACACACACACACACACACACACACACACACACACACACACACACACACACACACACACACACACACACACACACACACACACACACACACACACACACACACACACACACACACACACACACACACACACACACACACACACACACACACGGTTAAAATCGAATTATTTTCTGGTTTCTTTAGTCTTCTATACTAGTAAACTGATGATCTTTAGGTTGTGGACTGTTGGTCTGGACATAAACACCATGATCTTCAGGTTTGGGAAACACTGATCTACATTTCACACATTTTTGAAGATAAATTGATTAAATTGTTTCAATAAACAATATAAAATATACTATCCGAACAGTTGATGCTCTAATCTGCAGCTATTCACACAATTTTCAAGACAAGTTTCTATAATTTAAGGATTTGTTTTGACTGTCCACTCCATTTTGTGTTTTTGTCCATCAGTTATAACAGTGGTTGTTTATTTTTCTGAGTTCTCACTAGAAGGAAACGGAATCCTGGACCTATGACTGGATTCGGACATACTACCTTCTCTGACTCCAGTTTCAATACGTGTTTGGGGGTCTGGTAGAGGGGTGGAGAGATGCAGCAGAGGCCCCGCCCCCGGCAGAAAGTCATTGTTGGGATCCTCAGCATAGATCCGGGCCTCAAATGAGTGTCCCCTCAAGATGATGTCATCCTGGAGCAGAGGCAGGCGTTCCCCTGCTGCCACCTGGAGGAGAGTTGACCCGTCAGCAGGACCAAACACAGCTTCCTACCTCTTGAATTGAAACTACTTAAAACTCTTCTACTGTCCTGCTCCTCTGCCTCCCTGCAGTCTCACCCTGAGCTGCCACTCCACCAAGTCAGTCCCAGTGATCATCTCAGACACAGGATGCTCCACCTGCAGCCTGGTGTTCATCTCCATGAAATAGAAGTTATGCTGTGCATCCATTATAAACTCTACTGTACCTGCACAGAACACAAAAGAGGTGTGATTTGTTAGGATGTGGGGCACTGGTGTGAGGTGTGGAGTATTGTGTTCTACGGCATTCAACATGTAAGCGTTCAGGAACTCAATACTCTGGATGAACGTAATCCTGTGTTTATCACTCGATAAATGTCTGTGTGAACCTGTTCAATTCAGGCTGTGAACAAGCCCAACTATTACACTGAATATAAAATATGAAAAAAATGTAGAATTATGAACTATGAACTGAACTGGTTCATTTTAAAATGTGTGATGTGAACTTTGAACTAGTTCATGTAGAGAATGAAGTTTCCCAACCCAGGTGTGAGTGTTCCTCACCTGCTCCTACATAGTTGACAGCTTTAGCTGCTTTGACTGCTGCCTCTCCAAGTTTCCTTCGAACCACCGGACTGATGCCAGGCTGGGAATCAAAAATAATGACACAAAGAGTCAAGTGAGCAGTTTCACAGCAAAAATACACATATGTGGAACATTAATAATGTAATGGTGAGGAAAACAGCATCTTAAGAGTATCTAACTTCCATATTGTGACACTGTCCCGGTACAATCTATATAAAGGATGATCCAAATCTTTGGAGCATTTAATTGAAACATTAAAGAGGAGAAGGAAGCTTACGTTCTATCATGGAGGACCATTCACCTTTATTTTTATTATTTTTTATCCACTATGAAAATGTGATTGAATTTTGATATACAAATACAAAGTTGTCTTTTGGTAAATATACATATTAAAAAAGTGTACAGTATAATATAAAACAAAAAAATATAACAAGAGATTTTATCGTAAATGATTAGGAAGATATTTTCATTTCAGGTTTAAAATCCTCTCAAACATGAACAGCTGTCTTGGTTTCAGATTTCAAAGAGGCCCTATGATGGAAAAAAAAAAAAAACTATTTTGTTGTGCATGTATGTATCAGAAATACCAGGGCAGCCAATGTGACGAATAAAATATTTTAATAAAAATCATGCAGGTGGTGGACTTAAGCCTTTAAATATCGGAAAATCATACGTGGCAGGTGGGCACAGTTTCAAAAAAGTTAACAAAAAAATGGCAAATTAAGGTCCTTTTAAAGTATGTTTTTTACAGAATATTTTGTGAAGGCACATGGTTCTGTTACAAAACTGCACACACACCCCTGGAGCTTCCTCAATGATCTTCTGATGTCTCCTCTGGACACTGCAGTCCCTCTCAAACAGATACACAGCGTTACCGTGCATGTCACCAAACACCTGAACCTCCACATGTCTGCAGCATGGAGACACAGAGAGAATAAGAAGAACAGCAAGAATGTGCCGGTGATGTACCTATTATTATTATTATTATTATTATTATTATTATCTCAGTGTTACCTGGGATCCTCTACGAATTTTTCAACTAGCATGACGTCATCGTTAAAGGATTTTCTGGCCTCTCGTCTCGCCGACTCCAACTGGTCTAAGAAGTCTGCCACGGACTGTGCGATACGCATCCCCTAAACACACACACACAGAACTCTGTATCTGCTAGAGGTGCTTTGTGAACTTATTGGAGGTTTTCAACATTGTCTCACCTTTCCTCCTCCCCCGCGAACAGCTTTTATCATTACAGGAAAGCCAATCCTTGCAGCCTCCGCTTGCAGACACTCATCTGATTGGTCCTCGCCATGGTAACCGCCAATGATTGGGACGCCTGCAGCTGACATGATGTGTTTGGAAGTGCTGAAAAAGACAAGACAATAAATCCACCACTAACTAAGCACTAACTATCCTAATAAATTAACCTGGTTTCATGTTTTACACATAACTCAGCAGTTTGTCTGTGTTACCTCTTGATGCCCATGTCCCGGATGGCAGAGGAAGGTGGTCCAATGAAGATGATGCCTTCCTGTTTACATGCCTCTGCAAACTCAGTGTTTTCTGACAGAAAACCGTAGCCAGGGTGGACTGCCTACACACACGCACACACATGAGTTTGATAATAACAAAATGTCACTAATTTAGGTTATTTTTTAAAAAGGGTCAGTTTGTAAGATTTAGCAGCATCTAGTGGAACAGACTTGACATAAATGGAATATTCACATGTGTTATTAGTTTAATGCAAAAGAAGGCAACCAAGAGTTTCTGATGTGGAAAAATACAATTGAAAACAAAAAGGTTTGAAGAGTGTGGCTGATCCATAGATATAAAACACACCTATACATTGCTGCACACTGGGCTTAATCATATTGATTCCACCTATGTTTTAATCAGTGTGTAATTTAATTGTGTTTTTATTTACATTGAGAGCAGCTCTTCCTTTATGAAACTACCATGTTTCTACAGTAGCACACAACAACAAAACGATGACTCTAGAGATGGACTTTCATGTTCCATGTTGGGGTTGTCATTGATCTGCAACCTCACCACTAGTTGTCACCAGAAACGACATACTGTATGTTTAAAATAACTCTTTTCTGAGTAAGATTATGACAACAGAACCTTTCCACAATCTTCATAACTTTGAGTATTGAAACAGGCTCACGGTGACTCACATGTGATCCAGATTTCTTGGCCACCTCCAAAACTTTCTCCATTGAGAGGTAGCTCTGCTGGGAGGGTGGAGGCCCGATGTGAAAGGCTTCATCTGCCTACACAACACACCAAGCACAACTGAATGTAAATACTACCAATGGTAGGTGTATAATAAAAGAAGTGAGGGAATAGAAAAACAAAGACAAGAGAAAGCATCTTCTCACCATAGCAACATGCATGGAGTGTCTGTCGGCATCGCTGTAAACGGCCACAGAGCGGATGCCCATCTTCTTGGCTGAGCGCATCACGCGACATGCGATCTCTCCTCGATTGGCTATCAGCACTTTCTCTATCCGCCCAACCCCTGAAAAGCGGACGCTGGTTAGTCAGTTCAATACTGCTCTTTAAATGAAAACAGACTTAACATCCACAAAATATGCAGATTGTAAATATCACTCACCTCCTGAAATAAGTCTCACACTTTTTTTGGTCCATGTCAGTTTTCTAAGGTGAGGAAAGAAATGTTAATGATCAGAACTGTAACTCACGACTATTTTGATTAATAAACGGAAGTATCCGCTAGTTGTTTAGTTCAAAAAAATGTGTGAAATGTCAGTGTTTCCCAAAGATGAAGATTCAACTTAAACTAAATGACAAAAAAAAACAGAAAATAATCACGATTTGAGAAGCTTGAACCAAAGTATTTGAATGCCCTATAATTAAAAACGGCTTAAATCCATTATTTATTATCAAAATAGTAATGATTAATGTGATAGTAGACAAGCATGGTCTCAATGTATACTTTGTTTTCTCCCTGCTCCTATTTTATTAATAACTACAGAAAAAAATCACATCAATTTGGTAGAGACAGTCTGTAAACAACCTAATACGATGACACTTGTGACATCATAAGTAGTTTGGAAGCCATTTCTGGTTCAATATTCAGGTCAGTGTGTTTAACCTTGCTCTGCTATCAATCTAGCTAGCTAGCTAGCTATGCGGCTACTCAGACAAACACACACATTATATGCACACGTTGGTGTTTCTGAGAGAAGTAATAGTCAGGTCACCACGAGCCCCTGCAAATGGTTCACACTGTTCTCTCAAACTTTAGTCGGATGCAGATAGCTTGTAAGCCAACAACTGAACAGACGCTAAACAGCGATGTGGGGAAAGATAATGTCCACTGGGCACATCATGTGTCAGGCGTGATCTTTGCAGTCATGTACCGTCTATTTACTCACTGTGTAAATATTCTCAGGCCCTGTAGAGTGGGGAAACTCAGGATAACCGCAGCCATGTCTAATAGCTGCTACGGCTAGTTAACAGCTAACGGCTAACTAACTGCTACCTGACTGTGGTCGGGCGTCGACGATATTTTTCCTAGGACTATTCTGTGACGACCGCCCGACTCCGTCCCTGATTGGTTTACACTGCTATTCTGACCCTAACGTCAACCAATCCATCATGAAGGCAACGTGTTCTAACTAATCAGAGGCAGCGTAGGGCGGGTCATCCCGGTGTCGTCCTAGGGAAAAAAAGGGTCCGGCCGAGGAGGACAGCGCTAGTTTACTAAACAGATATTTACTGCTGTAAACAACTAACAAACAACAACTGAATAATATCCACACACATCAAATACCACATCAGCGCTTTAAAAATTGACAAACTGTGATAGCTCCGTGCTTTATTTATGACCTTTACAAGGACTCGTAGGTAGTGCCGACAACCAATCAGAGAAGGCGATATGGAGGCGGGGCGGAAGTTGCAGTTACAACAAATCACCAACAGAGAGCGGCGTTTTTCTTCCGCGGGGAAAGAGGAGGAGGAGAAAGATTCACCTTTGCAGTTAAAAATACATGTATCCTGTGTAGAGTTATCTTCTCAGATCTCAGGTATGTATATAAATGCTTTATATTATGTACAACATATGGGTGTATGTGTATGCATATTATGTATATAGGTTAAGTGAATGCAAATAACAGTTTTTTACTCATATACACAGAAATCATAAATCGAATTCTGAAATGTAATTCTGATACATAGTAGTTTAAAAAAGTATCTAAAATAAAGAAGAATAAATGAATGAATTTACCAATACTGTTTACATTTACAGGCTAATTACTATACATAATCTTTTAGATGATATCAGAAAAATTATTTGAGTAAAAAATAAAACATAAGTTGAATGCATTTAAGTACATTTTGTAACAGTAGGTGACTGTTAAATATCCTTTGAGAATAAAATCATCTATAATCCAGGTTTACATCAGACTCAGAGCCTTTCGTAGCCTGGTGTGTGACGGTCTCTGATGAACAAGAAGGTCAGTGCAGCTATCAAGACACAGGTCACCACTGTTGCTCCAATGATGACGGGAATCACCTTCAGCTTATGATCAGCCCAGCACTCCACCTCTGGAAAAATAAGCAAGGAGGAGAAGGATTATAAATAAACAAAAATAAGGGCTTTAATGCCAATATTTAGGCTTGTTGGAGGAAAAGACACAATTAATACTTACAGCAAGCATTTAATAAGCACACTGTTCAAACTCTGGGAAGTTCAGCAACACATGCCAGATTTTACATTACATTTTGATAGTCAGATAGAAATAAAGACAATAAAACCAGATAGAAAGCTGCAGCTGTCCTGTTTGTTCTTAGACATAAATAAATAAATATATATATATATATATATCTTAGTCTTATGTCATGTGAAGTTCTGTTGACGTGCCAAAGGTCAAAATGTCATTTTGAGAAATGAAATGTCCTCTAACTGTAGTTGATGATCATGGGTTAGGGTGATGAAATAAAGGTATTTGTAACAATAGCTTGCGCTGTACTATAATAGTTATTGATGCAAACATATTAAAACATCTGAAAACTGACTATTTTATACAGAAATGCACATCACTTCACTTGAGCTGCCCTGTGTATTTCCACGTGCAGCAAAAGAGCAGTCACCTTCTCCGTAGCGTCCTGCAGGCACGCTGAAGGCCTGCAGCTGCAGAGGAACCAGCCTGATCCTCAGATTTGAGGAAGAGGTCAAAAGCACATTCTCAGATTTGCACTTGAAGCTCTGACCAATGACTGCTATGAACAGCTTGTTATGAGCTAACAGGCCCGAGTAGGTCTTATCTAGAAGAGATTAAATAAGAGAGAGGCAGGTTATTGTAAGGAATCAGAAACAGAAACTGTACATCATCTGTCTTTGCTCTCTCTGGTCTTACTGGCACATCCCTGGCAGACAGGCAGTGGAGACAGATGAGCCGCCAGCTTAGTGACATAGAAAAAATCCTTTTCCTGATGACAAAAATATAGAGAAATGATTCAGATTCCTGCACTTTTAAAACAAGTGAAACAGACAGTTTATCATCTGTTGCGTATGAAAGAGACTCACTGAGGGCTTCTGCAAACGAGGTGAAATTAACATGGACACGGAAACTATATGTCCAAAATATTTGTTTTGCTTCTATGAAGCAAAAAGCTTTGCATCTGTCTGAAATGGACCAGAATTGACTCATGAGCTGATTCCAAACAGCTGAGAATGTTTTCCATTCCAATGTGTTCAAAAGTTATAAGTTAGTTATAAATTTGAAAGTTTCTTTTCTAAAAAGTCTCAACCTTTCAAGCATCTGCAGGACAATCCGCCAGCTCTACTGTTTGCTGTTGTTTACTGATGCTTTACTGATGCCAAAAGATTAAACAAACTGACCCACAAGGCGTGAGTGACGTTTGTCAGCGGCGGAGCTGGATTCTGACGGCAGTGGATAACACCTCTCACCCGCTACAGATATATGAGCATACATGTTACATACACTCAACAGCAATTTGTTTTATTGAATCTTTTTCCTCTTTATTTGAATCCCTTTTCTATCATAGTGCAGATGTAAGTGATTGTGACACTGCAAAGTACATTGATTGATTTATCGATTAATTGAGACATTTTATTCATATTGTACATGTGATACTTTTTTGCAATTGTTGACCTTTTGCATCATGAATGAAGTTCTGTTATCTGTAACTTGTGTGACACAGTGTCACAAAACAAGTATTTGTTTTACATCCTCCAAATTAGAGTAGGTGAAAACATATTTGGAATGTGTTTGTTTTGTGGTGAATTGTGGCCTTTTTGCCACATTCCCATTCTAATTTAATATAATAATATTAAATTAATTTATATTTAGTATTTAAGTTTCTCCTCTCCCCTCCCTACTAAAACACCCGCTCCATTGTGATTGGCTGAGCTCTGTCAGAAATGTCCTGCCCCTCAGAGAACTGGGGTCAGTTAGAAAAATAGAGGTCAAGTACACCCACTCAGGAAGGAAGGGGAGGCTCTTTGGATCCATTGATGTTACTAGTATCCTTCACCCTTGTAGTGACATCACAACCAGAGTCATTAATGGACGACTTGTGCTCAGCAAGAATAAAGAGAAGGCCAACAACAGAATGATAGGGTGGTCGTATTCAACAGTAGCAGGATAACATAGGCTAATGTTCACACATTGCAATGAAAAAGTGTTTTTTTCAAAATAAGGGCCTTTACTGTGTTGTTGTACCTTTTTGAAGGTGAACTGCAGGCTGCTGGAATGATTGGGCAGCGTGAGAGACAGGACGGCAGCTTCTTTACTACAGTGACCACTAGCCGTGACCCTGGAGGGGTCCAGGTTGAAATACCAGCTCCTCTGAATGCACACGAAAGAAAAGAATCATTGACACAGTCACTTAGAAATGATCCATTCTATGTTTTTTGTTTGTTTTTTTCACAACCTGACATCACCATAAAAACACTCAGACAGAGCTGAAATAACTGAAAATGACATAATACACACTGAAGCAAACAGCAATATTCAAACGCACGCACACACACACACACACACACACACACACACACATGTTCACACAGCCTGTAACCTTCTTTTCGAGGACAATGTACTCTGCTCCCATGGTGGCTTTGATGCAAGATTCCAGTGTGTATGTCCCTGCACACACACACACACACACACACACACACACACACACACACACACACACACACCAATTAAATATAAGAAGTAAGTTTTATGTTTGATATAAATATCAATAGATCAGAATATAATTCCCTCTGGCAAGTTCACTTTGTTTTGCAGCATCTTTCTTCCTCATTGTTTATGTCTGAAAACACAATATAAACTGTGACTCTGCTGTGTGCACCTTAACATGCAGCCAAGAGTGTTATGATGCTGTCACTGACTGCTGCATAACTGGCCTCCTCTCACGCTGCACTAAATATACAGACAATATCTCATGGTCAAATTTACAATGTTTATATCATTTCCTAATGTTAGTTTTATAATACTGAGATGTTTCGCATGTTATGACTGAATGATATGACAATCTATCTAATCTATCTATCTATCTATCTATCTATCTATCTATCTATCTATCTATCTATCTATCTATCTATCTATCTATCTATCTATCTATCTATCTATCTATCTATCTATCTATCTATCTATCTATCTATCTATCTATCTATCTATCTATCTATCTCACCCCCATACTCCCCTTCTACCCTTTCTTGTCTATCTACACTTTGTAATATGAATACAGCTTAAAAAGACCCAAAGACTAATCTTTAACAAAAAAAAAATCTTTACAAAATCTGTGAAGTGAGACTTTAGCGCTGCACTGTGCCTAACATCCCTGTGGCTTCCTGCAGCAGCTGTGGTCGTAACGTCATGTGTACCTATGGGGGGGATGCTTTCATAGGGCTGCAGGTCCGGCTGGTAGCTCTGAGCCTCAGGCTGGGCTGAGCTGTCATCTCGCTGGAGAAAGACGCCTGCTGAGTGAGAAAGAACCTGTCACTCCCACTGTCTCTTACACATTGTTACAGTATAGAGAAACATTCAGATAAATAAAACAACCAGGAGTGCTTTCTCAGGAAACCCGCTGTGTTTCTTTATGCAAAAAAGCAGTTCTTCCAGTGATGCTCAGCCAATCTCAACACATTACAAGTGAAAGGCAGGATATACCCCAGACAGGTATCAACCTATCATGGAGCCCACACACATTCACTCACGCACAATCAACATCGACATGTTTTTGGACTGTAAGAGGAAGCTGGAGAACCTGGAGAGAACTCAAGCAGGTACAGAGAGAAATGAAACTCCACACAGAAAGATCTCAGAGCAAGGACTTAAACCTCTGACCTCCTTGCTGTGAGACAACAGTGGAACACACTGCTCCAACATGTGGCCCTGATGTAAAACTTAGATGTAAAACTCATACATAATAGTTCCTGAATGACTCTCAGATTTCAATGTTCATTTAGCAACAAGACAATCAGGAAAACATATTGACAACAAGTGGGATCAAACCATCAATTTCCCATTGGTGGAGGAGCAAAATGAAAATCTGCCCTGTGAACATCACCTATACTGAAAATCTAGTGAGAGGGAAATGACATGACAGAAACATGGGAAATGGTGCAAGATGTTCAATATACAACACTATTCATTAATTCAATATAATGGAAAATAATATAAATCAACAGAATTAGAGAGAATGTTGGTCTAGAGGCATTTACTATGTTAAATTTCAGCATGAGAAAGACAGCATGTGTGTGACCAGTGACAGAGGTGTCAGTAAACCAGTGGCAGTTTTGTGTGTGTGTGTGTGTGTGTGAGAGAGAGAGAGGAAACCACAACAGTGTCAGGCAGCCAGAAGTTGCTGCTTCACGGAAACATGACTACAGGAGTTTTACACCACATCTGTTCTATTAGGTAGAAGAAAATAGAGAAGTTAAAACAGCAGCAGTATGAACATTTAGTAAGAGTAAGTATACTGTTGTAAAATTTCAATGTAGCAGAGCAGAGCTTACTTTTGAAAAGCTGCAATAGTTTTACCATAAAAGCACAGGTCGATTTATTTTTTGAGAAAATACAAAAAATTCTAAAATGCATTCTAAAATTATTATTAGTATTAGTAAGTATTGCATGGAATCCTCCACACTTTTGACTTTCAGAGAAAAGGCAATGCAAGAGAAAAACTGGAACATTATCAAACGCACCTGAAAAAGTAGCAGTGAGAAGAAAAAGCCGCCATCCACCTGTCGTCATGGTGAGCCTGATGTGTGAGTGTGAAACGGTGCAGATGGAGAAAACACCTAGTGACAGAGGAAGTGGAGGAGGGCAACAGAGACCACTGACACGTCTCAGGATGAGCTCACTACAAGTCACTCAAACTGTCAGCTTAGCTCACACACACACACACACACACACACGTCATGACAGCTGGTTAAGTCATAAAGGTGAAGAAAAACAGGTGTTTTATAGCAAAATTAAAGAAAAAAATTGCATCTACTCCTTTCATTGAAGAACCAAATAACATGCAAAATTTCTAAAGTTTACCAGTTGTATACAAGATGTCTCCTCATTCAGATGTGTGGAAATAAATATTAATAAAAATAAATGATTGAAATACACAGCAAATGCCTCAGAGCCGCTTGACTTCTGGTGGTTATTATTTCTTTATTAGCGATTTATGTAATAGTATATATAGTTATGCAGTTTTTTAGTAGCGGGAGTTTTCAAGCCTTAAAATAAAACTGTGTCTAGAATACTTGTATACTGTAAAACATAAGAATTTAGTAGAATCAGCTAATGCTTCAACATTAAATAATATTAATATATGTTTCAAAATTTTAAGGTAGCTAAACCTACATTCTTTATTCATGTCAACATCACTTCTCATTTTTATGGGTTCTTCTAATCCAAAGTCTTTTGACTTCTAATTCTGAGTAGAGTAAATGACCTGTTCTGTGTTCATTTAACTCATTTAATTATTAATTTTGATATTAAAGATAATGCTGTTTTTCCACACAGGTTCACAGGGTCACAGGTTCAATTCCTTGGTCTGGTTCCTTTCTGTTTGGAGTTTCATGTTCTCTCTGTGTCTGTGTGGGTTCTATCTGGTGTATCCTGTCTCTCACCTGTAATGTGCTGGAGTTGGCTCCAGCTGACTCCTGCAACCCTAATAAGGAATAAGCAGGTATAGAAAATTTAATCTGCGCCTCCTACTGGCAACAGGAAACAACTTTCAAAGTCAACGCCCCCTCCTTTAACTTTGATGCAGATCAATAAAATTTGCTACACACATGTATCAGGTGAAGAAGGACACAAAGTCTCTTGGACTCATACCTTACCACCTTAAATTTAACTGTTACTAAAACAATTTACAGACTTTTTACCCTCTACAAACATCTATAAGGGAATTTGACTTCAAATTCTTTTTGTGCCATGAAAAACTAAAGTTATCAAAATGGTAAATGGCTACTTATTGCTTTAATGGGATATCTGTAGCCACAGTGTCTATCAGCAACTACAAGTCCTTCTAAAAAAATTAGCATATTGTGATAAAGTTCATTATTTTCTGTAATGTATTGATAAACATTAGACTTTCATATATTTTAGATTCATTACACACAACTGAGTAGTTCAAGCCTTTTATTGTTTCACAGTAATATTGATGATTTTGGCAAAAAAGTAAAGAAAAAACAAAAATCCCTATCTCAAAAAATGTGTATAATTCATCCGACCAATAAAAGAAAAGTGTTTTTAATACAAAATAGTCAACCTTAAAATAATTATGTTCAGTTATGCACTCAATACTTGGTCTGGAATGCTTTTGCAGAAATGACTGCTTCAATGTGGTGTGGCATGGAGGCAATGAGTCTGTCGCACTGCTGAGGTGTTATGGAGGCCCAGGATGCTTCAATAGCGGCCTTAAGCTCATCCACAGTCTTGGGTCTGGCGTCTCAACTTTCTCTTCACAATATCGCACAGATTCTCTATGGCGTTCAGGTCAGGAGATTTGGCAGGCCAATTGAGCACAGTAATACTATGGTCAGTAAACGATTTACCAGTGGTTTTGGCACTTTGAGCAGGTGCCAGGTAGTGCTGAAAAATGAAATCTTAATCTCCATAAAGCTTTTCAGAAGGAAGCATGAAGTGTTCCAAAATTTCCTGATAGCTAGCTGCATTGACCCTGCCCTTGATAAAACACAGTGGACCAGCAGCTAAAATGGCACCCCAGACCATCACTGGCTCTGGGTACTTGACACTGGACTTCAGGCATTTTGGCATTTCCTTCTCCCCAGTCTTCCTCCAGACTCTGGCACCTTGATTTCTGAATGACATGCAAACTTTACTTTCATTGGAAAGTAGTAGTAGTAGTAGTAGTGGTAGTAGTACTTCGAACCACTGAGCAACAGTTCAGTTCTGCTTCTCCGTAGCCCGGGTCAGGTGGTTTTGCCACTGTTTCTCGTTCAAAAGTGGCTTGACCTGGGGAATGCGGCACCTGTAGCCCATTTCCTGCACACGCCTGTGCATGGTGGCTCTGGATGCTTCTACTCCAGACTCAGTCCACTGCTTCCACAGGTCCCACAAAGCCTGGAATTGGCCCTTCTCCACAATCTTCCTCAAGGTCCATTCACATCTTCTTGTTGTGCAGCATTTTTTGCAACACTTTTTCCTTCCCACAGACTTCCCACTGAGGTGCCTTGATACAGCACTCTGGGAACAGCCTATTCGTTCAGAAATTTCTTTCTGTGTCTTACCCTCTTGCTTGAGGGTGTCAATGATGACTTTCTGGACAGCAGTCAGGTCGGCAGTCTTACCCATGATTGTGGTTTTGAGTAATGAAACAGGCTGGGAGTTTTTAAAGGCCTCAGAAATCTTTTGCAGGTGTTTAGAGTTAACTTGTTGATTCAGATGATTAGCTCGTTTAGAGCACCTTTTCATGATATGCTAATTTTTAGTAGGCGACAGATAAATGCACTTGGTAAACTTTGTGAACACAGTATGTGGAGAGAAGTTTCTGGGCTCTTTTTAAGCCTCATTCAGGAGGGACAAGCTGCAGTGAGGAAATCAGAAACTGTCGGTTAAAGGTCGACAGGGACAAAGTACCAGTTAAAACATGCAACACACTAGACACACATACACACATACACACACGCACACACACACATATCCATCCTAAATACTGAGGGACTATAATAAGGAAAAGTCTACTGTGGGTAAATGTCAAGTTGTGTTTTCAGATATGAGAGGGTTTGCTTTGAAGTCTGTAATTATGGAGGTTCAATCTACTTCATGCTCTAACTGATGAATTGATCCAACAGGAGCAAACAAACAAGCAAACATTTACTCTTCTTTTACCAGCCAGTGTGTGTGTGTGTGTGTGTGTGTGTGTGTGTCCTCTGCCCTTCTGTCCTCTGTGCGGGATTCCCGCCCACACTTCAGGAGAACTTCCCTCTGGCGTCCATCCCTGTGCAAAGAGGAGTCAAGTCGTCCCTCTTTGAGCCCGCCAGGATCGACAGAAGGCCTCCGACCTTCAGAGACTGTGAGCACCATTTTCTCCTCTTACATGTGTTTTGAGAGACTTAAACATGATCTCTCAGGTTGAATAAGCTACTGGTCTGTGTCTTGCAGCAGAGCCGAGCCGAGCAGCCGTCAGGAGCAGACAATGAGGCGAGGTGTGGGGCTGTGTGTGCTGGGCCTGCTGTGCCTCCACAGCTCAGTGTTCAGCCAGGTGAGCAGAAGAGAATTTAGCTGTTTTTCTGCCAGTAAAGCCAGATCACGCTGGGAACAGCAGTAGAATAATTATTCAGATACTTTGCTCATTCATGAAAAAGACTAAAATTATCATAAATGATTGACATAAAATAAACAGCTTTTTAAAGGACTATTTAAACATATGTCAAATATTTTTAGAGGCAAATATTGGTTATTTACATCATAGTTTGCTTTTTAAAAGGTTTGCTTAAATATTACGGTGGTTCCAAAGAACAAGAACACAATATGAATAAAAATAAATGCAAAATGTTAAAAAATCAAAATTTGTATTATTAGTATGATACATATTATTAGGTTATTTTCCATCTCTTCATTACAATTACAGTTTATCTAATTCCAGATTCCAGTAATTAAATGTCACTTTATAAAGTGTAAATAAGTGACATAGGAAGTGATTATATAATAGTGTTTTTTTTTGTTTATTTTTTATTACTTTTTTAATTGAACTTATTTTTGATTGCACAATTGAAAGAAGCGATGGGTTCACATTTCACTGTGATTATTTTGTGATCACATGTGACAAATTGGATTGATTAACTGTTATTAAATCAAAATGCATCATAATTTGGGATTATGCAATACAAGTAGTCCATTATAAGTAAAATAATCCTCAATGAAGTTATTGTAATAATTATGAAAGTTCTTGGTATATCATTATGGATGGTTTTAACATGAGACATGTTAATGTTACTTATACTTTACAACATTTTACTCTGTTCAAATGCATTCAATTTCATAGAATAATCACATTTTGTCAGTAAAAATTCAATACACCTATTATGCAGTAAAAACTGCAATTACTTCAGATGAAATGTAGTGTAGCATATTTATTGCAGAAATATGAAAATAAAAAGGGGACAACATGTATGTACAGCCCTGAGTAAATACTTGCTTGTAACAGAATGTGTGTGTGTGTGTGTGTGTGTGTGTGTGTGTGTGTGTGTGTGTGTGTGTGTGTGTGTGTGTGTGTGTGTGTAAGTGAGGAGTTTTTCTCAGTTGATCATAGTAAAAAAGTTGTTATTATTAATTTTTTCAATTTAATTTTTTTTAATTTTAACATCTCACTCACTCATTAATTCTTGTGGTTATTATTTCCTGTTCCAGGGTGCAGTGGAGGTGCCTCCAGGAGTCCTCATCTTCTGTGATGACCCTGCTGTGGAGAAGGCCGTGACCAGCGCTCTGGACACCTTCAACGGGAAGATGACCATGGGAATGAAGCTGGCCCTGTTCCAGATACTATCAGCCAGCAAGGTGTGGTACGGTACATTGGCTGCAAAAAGGAGGAGTAAAAGGGACTAAAATAATAATCCCTTGTAAGATCTTGAAGAGAAAATATTGCAAAGGGTTATCATACTGGTAATAGAGATTATAAAAGTGCAGAGAATGTTTAACGCCTGCATGGTATTGCTTGAAATTCCTGTACTTGTTTTAGTGATGCATTATTGTACTAGACTATAATGTATCACATATAGTCCATGCCATGGACTATACTTATAAAGCTACTGACATGTTAACATGTTGCATGTAGTAAAAGCACAGATAAACTGAGTGCAGGACATAAGGAAGTTTAAAAGTAGGCTCAAAATTTGCAGAAAAATCAAATTCTTACTAACTTCCTGTCTTGCTGCTTGTATCAGCAGGAATCAAAATCACCTTTTTTTTCAAGTTTTGTGGAAATCTCATATAACGGCTGTTGCCTCAGAAACTGGAGGTCGATGATGAAACAGAAAGGAATTGCAGCTGTGGGACGAAGTTCTAGGAAAACATGCTGAAACACCTCGACCCCTGGTACACATTGATTACGTGCATGTTTTTTCTCTCCAGACAGACAATGGCTCAGACTCAGTGTACTCACTTCAGTTCACCAGCAGAAGGAGCGACTGCCAGGCCAGCAGCAGCAAGCAGTGGACAAACTGCGACTACCTGCCTCATGGACGCAAGGTGAGAAAGACAAAGACCTGCATGCGTCTTTATTATCCTGAGGTGAAATTAAAGTAAACCATGCAGCTGGAAGGCAGAAAATAAAGGGAATATTTGGAGCCAAAATCCTATTGACTGTTAAAGACACTGATTATCATCATAACATGATTCTCCTGCTGCTCTTCTAGAAGCCATTTTCATGCAATGCCACAGTCCACATGACAGAGACAGAAACAGACACCATGCAGGTGCACTGCCTGCTGGGTAAGTAAATCTATGATCTCACATGGATCAGGGCCAATCAGGGTTATATATTATTATTTTAATTATATTTTATTATAGCCTGGTTAACTCTCATATCTTTTTGTAATACTCTGGGACATATAAAATGCTGAGGTTGATTGGAGACTCATGTTTGTAGGTGTGAGTGTGTGAGTGAATGGTGTGTGTGCTCCATGATAGGCTGCTACCTGTCTAGTGTATCCTGCCTCTCTCCTGTAATGTGCTGTGATTGGCTCCAGCTGACTCGTGTGAGCCTAGTGAGGTATAAGCAGGTATAGAAAATGACTATTAGTGATTACTCACAATATTAGTTGCTCGTTAGTCCAAAAGTAGTAGAAGTTCCAGTTCCATCCAGAGAAAAAAACTTCGCTGAACAAGTCACAGCCAACAATTTTTGATGCTCGAGATTATGCACAGATGTTAGTCACAGCGGAACATGCAGTGTTTCTCACTAAGAGAACGAATAAGTTATTGAGGGAAAGGTAGACTGGTGGGCAGCAGCAGATACACAGAGCACTGATTGTGTAATATATATCAACACTGTCTGTGGACAGACTTTAATCTGTTACCCAACCAGCACCAAGTGAACTCCAAAATATCCTCCAAAATAATTTTCATGAATCATCTTGAAATAAATCCCTTTTTTTATTTTTGAATAATAGTTTCAATGCATTATTAGCACCTCCTTCAATAACACGGCGTGAATCTGGTCTCACACACCAAACTGAAGCTTTATTTAACATGCAGCAACATCAAATAATGGACAACAACCTGCTCATCCCTCAGTGAAACATCATTCTTTCCAAGTTTTCAGCATGTTTTTCTTCCTCCAGATGATTACATCATCCCAGAGAAAGCCACCTGTCTCGGCTGCCCTGAGGAGATTGATGAGAACTCAGAAGATATCCTGGTGCCTCTCTCCGCCTCCATCACCAAATATAACGCCATCTCTGATTCCACGCACCTGTTCACCCTGCACAGCATTGGCCAGGCCACCAGACAGGTGCAGACTGGCAGATGAATATGGGGGGAGGGGGATAGGGGGATTTTTTTAACCATACTGTGTGTGTGCCTGCAGGTGGTTGCAGGTTTCAGATTCAAGCTGAGGTTTGACATGAAGAAGACTGTCTGCGCCAAGGCCGAGCACAAAGACCTCCATGAGCTGTGTGTCCCCGATGATAATGATGTGGTAACCATGGATCAGGATGCACATTGTCTCTAACATGATGTGACGTTTTCAGGCTTCTTTGACCTGACGTGTCTCTGTCGTATTTGTGTGCATGTGCAGGAGTTCATTAACTGCAACTCCACCGTGGACGTAGCTCCGTGGAGGCTCGTGGGACCAGAGGCCCAGTTAGACTGTGAAGCAGGTGCCCTGCCTGTGGTAAGATTTACATCCTCCTATATATCAACTTACTGTGGAAAATCATAATTTTAAAGCTGCAAAAGCTGTTTTTGACCACTTGGGAGAGTTCCACATTTCAATATACAATGGTTCTATACCAGATCTTCAGGAAAAAAGACTGAGTCAAGCATCAAATTCAGCAACTCAAGTTTTGTGACTCTAGAATGAACTAGGCTCTAATCTACAGAAGAGTATTAAGACCAGTAAAAAAACATTACTTTTTTTAATTCATTCCAGAAAAAAGACATAATTCTGACTTTAATCTCAGAATTCTGACATTTTTCTAGAACAAATACATTTTTTATCTCTTAAATTGGCCCTAATCCTTCTATACTATCATACTTTGAATGTGATTACTAAAGTATCTAAACTTTTACCTCATCACTGCAATTTAAGCTATTTTCAAGTGTTGTGGTGTGAATGAGGGGAAATCTTTCTATTTCAGAGCCATAAAACATAAACTTTATCCTAAACATTTAAGACAGCAGTGTTACTCGTGTCATAAACATTCAATGAGTAATTTTAAAAGATAAAACTCTTTAAATCTCAAATCAACATCTGCTCAACATTTGATTCTTTCAACTGGAGTACAGAGGAGAGGATCATCTGTGGAGCACCACACGCTTATATTTTGGAAACATTATGTAAGTACTAATTTAGTTTTCACTGCAAACACCCCGGAGTCCAGCAATTTTGGATGTTAAATCCTTAATTTCATAAGGAACTAGGAACATAGGACCAAAACCTCAACCCACATCAGCACATTTTTTATCTGCAAATTCCTCCTCTTCACCATTAAATTGACACTGTTTTTGAAGCCATTGCTAGACACATTCAAAAAATTTCCGAATGGTTGTACCTCTACAGCTCCATATTTTTAAGGTACATTTTGATTCAGCTTCAGATACACTTCAACAGAGATCCCAGACTGAGGGATGCTCAAATGTATAATGAAGTTTTTTCTGGTTGGTTGGTTGTTTTGTCACATACATAACTTCAAGATGTCATAAAAACAAAAACATAAGAGTAAAAAGTGTGAGGTAAGTTTCTTTCTGCTGCCCGTCAGCCTTCAGCCATGAAACTCCTCTCTCCAACCTACCAGCAGAGGGAAGGTGGCTGAGAGTCTCTCTGAGTTCATGTGGTGCCCACAGCAGACCTACTAATAATACCGGAGCCCGAGACCAATACCTGGTTTGGTATTAGGCATGTTGTGTTTCCATCAAGAATTAACATAGACAGGGTCGTCATAACATGCACCAAATTGACAGCGTTTCCTTTTCTCCCTACACCATTTTAAACCTGGAATTGTTTTTCATGCTATAGCATTGTCTCATCATTATATGTATTTTTTGCCTAACCAGTTTCTTATTTTGTTATGTTTCTTCCAGGTACTGACCAGGCGCCGTCCTCCCGGCTGGTCTCCACTCAGGAACTTTGTTTTCAACAAAGTGAATGCCCCCTCGGCCAAACCCTCGGCCCCAGCAGCGGCAGTGGTCCCCAAGGAGGAATCATCTGAGGAAGACACAACAGGCTCTAAAACCACGTCCACACCTGGGGGCGACCACCTCTTCCACTGCCCGTCTAAGCCCTGGAAAACCTTTGTGTCCCCCTCCAAGCCGCCTGCAGAGGCCTCGACACAGCCTGTGGTGGACGGAGCCTTTAGCGACACAGACCTGCAGGCATAGAGGCAGAAACAACAGATATATCCCAAAAAATAATCTTGTTTTGTTCTGTAGACTAGTCTTCCATTGTAGTGGATTGCTTTTGCTAATGAAATAGTCAGTTTTTCAAGAGAGTAGGATAAACATGTTCTTCAGGAGGCAGTGGAGGGGACCAAAGGACTGAATGAAGCCAGAAGTTTAGCACAAAATGGTCAGTTTGATGTGTTTAGGATAAATGAGGGAGAGCTCTGGGTGTACACTGGAAATCTTCCTAAAAAGGCAAATAAATACTTGGTTCTTGTGCTGGTGTAATGTGTGCATATGATTGCAGCTCAGATTCAAAATGCTTGGGGATTCAACCATTTTATTGTAACACACAAAGTTCAATGTTTTTACCTTCCTTCACTGCAAAAAATTATAAATATATTATAAAATATTCATTCAGTTAGTCAAATATTGACTAAAATTATCGTATTCCATTTGCAGATAATTTTGCTTATTTTTCATGATTGACTTATTACATTTTCTTGTTTTCCTAAAATAAGACCAAATTAAACTAAATCAGGAAAAAAATGAAATAGATAAGATAAATCATCTGCCAATAGAATAAAAAAATTCACCCAATATTGGACTAATCCTACCAAATACAAGACATTTTCACTTTTTTTTTTTTTTTTTTTTATTTGCAGTGTTTGACTTACCTTTACAAAATCATGGCTTTCCATTGCCTCTTTCTGGTCTGTTGATTATTTTCTACACAGATTTTAATAGAATAAACAAAGTTACCTCTTCAGGAATCCAAATTTTAAACTTTAAAGATATCCAAAGATCCAGAAAGTAACCTTGGAAATAAAACAGAATTTATCTCATTACAGTTAGATGTATTAGAGAAAAACATACTTAATGCTTTTTATTATTTATTATTTTATTTTATTTTACATTTTGAGAATCAAGAAATGTAAATGTAATTCAAATTATTTTTTTAATGCATGGCCCTAATACTGACATGTTTTACTTCATTCTTGAGTTTATTCTTAAAATACAAAAAAAAAAAATCCCTAACACTCCTAAGTACATTACAGGTTGCACTCTCCAATTAAATATGTGGTTGAGAGGCCAAACTACAGTCCATCAGTGCGAGCAAATAGCCGGGTGAATGTTTAACAAATTTATTTCACAGAACACTCAAATGACCAGTCAGTCAGTCAGGGTACGAACCTTTACTCTGTGACCAGGAGTCAAAAGGAAACACAAAAGACAGTACATTAATAAATTAAAAAAAAAGGTTATTGTGAGGACGAACTGAACTTAAGGCATTAATTTATATATATTCGTCTGACTATTAAAAAAAAAAAAAAAAAAAAAAAACTGAGAACATAACACAAAGCAGCAAGGAGGATAATATTCATCATCACCCAATTTCATGCAGGTAGGCTCTGAAAAACAACAACATGGCACTTTGTACATTCATAGTATAAGTTAAGGTTCTGACAGCATGGCTTCTTATGGAAATACATTAGTGAGATGCTGTAATGTAGTTTATAATGCTGCATACAAAAAATAACAAAACCACACACTTCTCCGTTACACAAATACTTGTCTTCCGAGAGAGATTTTCAGATCACAAATGATCAATAATCTAAATGATTAGACATATTCCATCTTGGATCAAAAACACATCAAAATTCATTTTGTTTAAAGGCTTTTTAGGGGCCTAATAAAAACACTGTTTGTCCATAAACAAGGGTTAAATACCAACTGTGAGGGCTGGAGATCTCGGGGGTGGATGCAATAACAAGAACACATCTCAAAATAAATACTTTTTACAGTCAGAAATACTAGCCAAAAGGTTAAAGGTCCCATATCATAAACCAGGAAGATAGATGTTCAGATCTTTTTAATTGTAAGGTCTGTGTTACGAAAACTGACCAATATTCCAAAAATACCAAAATCTATTTAGAGACTGAGCCTTAAAATCAGACATCAGGAATGAAAACTAAACTGAAATGATTTTTTATCTCTTAAAACAATTAAATATTGTTAATGACATCTCAACTTCAAATAAAGGATAAGTGTAAAATTTGGGACCTTAATGCTTCGGATGGCATTATATTTTTTTGGGGGGGATTGTTTATAGTATGGTGTCCACTGTAATGTTCTATAATCACAGCTCAGATGCTGTGATTTTATTAGCAGGATCTCCCTCCTTTTTCTGTGTTTGATCTGTCAGCATTTCTCTCCACCTGTTAGGGGGTTTAAAGGAGAATCAACCTTCACCATGTTCACCTACTTGTATTAAAATAGAAGCTATATTGATTATGTATCATTAGGTGATAATCAAAAAAAAAGGTTGAGCTAATCTTGTGACGGGCACATTTGTAAACTTGGACCTGTGAAGCACTGTTTAGCTTCTTGTTTAGTTTTTCTGGATAAAGCTCGTCATCAGAGCTTCACATGAGGGAGGAAAACATAGTGCAACACTTTGAGCAGAATTCCTGTGGGCTGTGAGACATTTTAAAGAAATGAACTGCTCTGAGGACAACTCGAGGACTATCACAGCATGGTGTCGTCCATTTGACTTCGGAGGCTGAAGATTATTAAACACTTATCGAATCACATAAACTACTGTTAAAGTTCAGGCCTTACCGCATGCTCACACTATATTACTACTACATTCCCCGTTTACACCTCAAATACAACCTGTGGTTCTGATTCATGAGCATTTCAAGTAAAACATTTACAACTGGTATTTGAAAAAAAAAGTTTCTCTGGTTCTGCCTCCATTTTGTTTCCTTAGAAATAAAAAGGTGTAAGGTCTTTTTTCTTTTTCTTCTTCTCTGGCACAGACCAGCCAGTGGGGAAAAAAGGCTTACAAAACATTTAAAGACACCATCACTGCAACAGTTTAAGTGTCATCACACGCAGACACATGGATGCATACGTTCAAACATAGTGTGAATTCACATTGGGGCCTGCCAATGAAGCTCTGCAACCTGTGCAGGAACATTTAATGCATATGAGCACACGCACACACAATCACACACACGCACGCAGACACACCAAGAATGTGGAGAATACATGGTAAAAGGATAAACAAAGACCATCATAGAAAAGAACTGCATACATACTGGTTAATGCTGCTTGAGAAACATGCACACACGGTTATTTTTTTTCCTACAGTGTACTTTTGGACAGAATTTGGACAAAAGGCATTGAGAACTTTTAAGTGCATACCCCAAACCTTTTTTTGAAAAAAAAAGAGAAATCTGACTGACTGCAAGATCCAGCATTGTTACTTTTCTATTTAGAAAAAGGAAATGACAGCATGTTTAGCGCATCTGACAAGGAAGATGCAATAACATGAAAACAGTACGCGGAAGGCCCATGTTAAAAATGAAGTACATTCTAGCTGTCAATGCTGCAGTTATGACATCACACGCACACACGCCACATCAGAACAGACCACAATTTTGTCTTTTCGATACATTTAACGGTTGGACATGGAAAGTGCTTTTTCTTTTATTCTTTTCCTGCCAGCGTTTTTTTCATAGTGTAGATGAAAATGTCATTCAAATATCTTACTGCTATGGGGGGTTGTAGTCTGAGGCACCTTTTTTACAATAAAATACTACCTTCACTCCTCATTTGCAAAGGTGGTGTTTCTTTTTTAATTTCTCTCTTTTTTAACTAAAAATATTTTTGGGAAAAATACCTGCATCATATGAAACTGCACTTGTATGGTTCAGTTGACCAAACAAACAAACTTTATTGTTTGTTAATTTTGTGGAGGTCTAATTATATATAGAAAGACATCTATCTCACAAGATATGGAAAATTAAGTCTTTAAATTTCTAGTACAGATTACTTTTGCATTAAAATTATGTGTGAATTTGAGCATCTTGAATGTATATATTTTCAACATATAGTTTGATTCTGAATTTGTGAACATTGACAAACGAAAGTAATAATTATGCATATACATAATTTCAGTGCAAAAATATTCAGTGATCAAGCCATAGCAAAGTTTGGGGGATATAGTTAGCAGCGTGAAGTGTTGTGGGCTGTTGTGCTGTGACGAAAAAAGGCATCTAATCAACAGGAAGATGTGACATTCCCCAGGACTCCACAGCAGCCCCGAGGCTCAGAATAGGACCCATGATTCATAAATGTGAGGGTGGCACTTTCAATCTTCTTTCACACACAAAAATTGAATTTAATGATTGCATATGGATAAAAAGCCACAATTAGACAGATGAAGCTACTGGTAAAGCTGCACAAATGTTTAAATTAAAAGTGACTGAGGCCAAAAAAAATTTCTGAAGAGTTGAATCAAGGGTTTTGTCACGGTAGAAACTGAATCAAACAAGATATATAAATAAATTTAAAAGTCATAATAAAGGACTAAGCGCTGTTTTATTTGAAAGACAGGCATCATCACCCCGAAGTTTGTTCAAGTCTTGAGTTGCACCACAAACAAAGGTTCCAGAGGACAGAGTTCTGATTGGCTGAGGCTGAGTGATGATCCAGACTCTTTTCACCAGTTTTGACTTTGGCGAAGGGTTAAAAGGTGAGAGGGGGGGCCGACGCCAGATTGGATCACACAGGGTGGAAGACCGCGCAGTGGTTGCCATGGGAACTACTCCTACCCTGCACATAATTAATATAGTTCCTCATGACTTCTATATTCTCAGCACTGGTAGGATAAAAAAACCTCCTTCTCCTTTCAGGGATGGACACAGTGCAGAACTAACAGCAGTAAGCCGGATTCAGCAGCTACATTTATATCTTCAGGGACAAACCTTCTTTGCACTGTTTGTGGGGTGAAAATGTCCTTGGTCTTGGAGTAGTAGTAGCAGTAGTAGTAGTAGTAACAGAAGTAGTAGTCAGCATTACAATCATCAGCTGAGTCGGGCACATCTTCAAAGACATGAGGAGGAGGATACTCTTGTGTAGACCCAGAAGAAGCAGAGAATAGACCAAGGGGATGCCATCCAGATCACACAAAAAGAAAAAAAAAAATTAAAAACAGACTCTTGATTGGAAAAAAGGGGGGAAAAGTGTATTGTTGTGTTTTAAAAAATATCAAGCTCCAAACCATCATCAGTGAGCAGTACCTGGGATCTGCTTTGGATCTTTTGTGATGGATCTGCTGCTGGTGGGACACTGGTGGAGTTTGTTCGTGTGCAGATCAGTTTAGAGCATGCTGTCTTATTGTGTGGAAAATCCAGTCCATCTTGGTGGTCCATCCTCCATGGTGAGCGTCGTTCATCTGTTTCATAAAGTAGTCCAGTGCCTCCTGCATTAGGTTGAAACAGCACAAAAGCAAGAGACATTCTTAGAGTTTGGGAATATAATTTTTTTTTTTTTTAATTTAAATTTGAAAATGAAAAATGCAATTGGGTTTATTCATTCATGTATTAAATCTAAAACATTTCTCTGCAAGCTCTACAATCAATTGTATTAAAAGAACATAAAATGAGACAGAGAAAGTCTCATATACCTGTTCAGTTTTTTCCAGGGCCAGCGTCTTCCTAATGTAGGCGATGTCGTCAAATGACTGCAGTTCAGGCATGCCAGAGCCCAGCATCATGGAGAACAGGTTGATGAACAGATTAGCATGCTGCCGGATGGCCAGATAGGCTTTATAACACATCTCCTGGAACCTGGGGGCAGACGAAAAGAAAAGCGGTGGCAACTTTGTTTTCATACATTAATATTATTTACACTATTTGTGTAAAAAGAAAAAAAACAACAATGTAAATGCTGAGCTACTGTAATGTCACTCATGTTGTGGCAGTATCATAGTCAACATACTGTACTACCAGATTGATGGATAGCTACAGGTGGCAGATGAGGGTCAGTACCTCTCAAACTCTTTAGTCTTTGCACATTCCTGGGAGCCCTTGCTGATGACGATGAGGAAGTCCTGTGTCAGAACAAAGGGAACTCGCTCTCTCTTGTAGCCAAATTTCTTCTTCTTGTGATCCAGGAAATGGCCAAAATCTATATGAAACAACTGGAGGAAAGAACAAAGAAAGAACACAGGATGTTCAGTAACTCTCTCTAACAAGTAGATATCCTTCAAAGGCAAATCTGTACACTGTTTACCCTCAGGAAGTGTGAGATGCTGGATCAGTAGTTAATTTGCAATATAATGAGTAGCACACCATACTAATAAAAATCATTGCTAACTAAGGAATGAAACAAAGGAAGGAGAGAAGGCACATTTGTCAAATTACTATAAGGTTAAAGTTAATTAATATCACAAATACATTATGGAGTGTGCAAATAGGGAATCATGTTATAATCTGGTACTTGAAATATTGATTATGTTGAAGAATTTTTGCTGAAAGATGTAACATTTTTGTGCAGTTATTTTAACAGCCGACATGTGATCTTGCCAGATATTCAGCAGAGGGTGCTGTGGCCTAACTGCAATACTATTTCACTGGTAGGACAGGGAGAAGCATGGATCAGAATGATACAAAAAAGTGTGTATGTGTGTCACAATGGTTTTCCATTTCAAAATTTGTTTAATTTAAAAAAAAAATGATGTTCTAGAGGTTTATAGCACTTGACCTTCTGTCTTGTGTGATTTGACCTGATCAGCTTGACAAATTTGCTCTAAAAACATGTGTTGGTGTTTTCTTATGACTTGGTCATCAACACCCAAAAATCTATATATACCCCATCAATCCTGCATGAGACCTGCTTTGACACACTTGCATCATAAAAGACTGGTGTATTTGCTATATGTTCATTATATACAGAAATGATCTGTGTATGTGTGATTTGTCCGTCTTTAACCATGGTGTTGTGTGCTGTGTTACCTGTCCATCATCTTTGACCATAATGTTGCTGTTGTGCCTGTCTCCTATCCCCAGAATAAACGTAGCTACACAGTAGCCTGCGCAGGACCTCGTAAACAGATCCACAGCCATATCGTACCTGCACAAACACACCACAGCAAGCAATCAATTTAATGAATAAATGTATTTTAATTAAAACATTAAAACAAAGAAAATTTTACAAATAACAATATGTAAGAATTTCAGAGGTAGATAGCTCGCTCATATTTAACACAAAGCCATATTGTTCTCTGATCTAATTCCAATTTCTTTGTTACTGCATTACCGCAATTTACGTATTCAGCAACAGAGTCTTATGCCAGCTAACTTTCAGTTAGACCTCTGCTAACTTAAATGTGGATAAAACTATTTAATCATAGACCATCATAGACTTTTCAAATGTATTCGGACCATATTGATCACATTTTCATAGGAGTCATTTTATCGGTTTGTGCGAGTTTGCTTATATGAGTAAGGTAATAAGATGCACTGCAGCAGGTTGGTGGAGCAGGGGCGACCTCCCCACGGAAGACTGACAATGTGACACAAGACTGTGGATCTATGTGTTATGGTTTCAGTCTCAGTTTTAGAATCAGTTGAAAACGGGTAAGAGAAATATAAATGATCTACGGGCTGAACAACTAAATGCCTCATTGAGACATTTATTTTTCAGCCCTGTAGAAACAGATCTCTGATAGCCAGTCTCTACACAATCTATTTTGATTGAAAATTCCTCACATCTCCCCCTTGTTCTTGTCCTTGAGCCACTGATGCAGCGTGTTGGAGTTGAACTGCAGGGCTCCCTTTAAGCCGCCTTTACATTGAATCTGCATGATGGTGTGGGAGCTGCGAACCACCTCAATGAGACCCACACAGTCTCCTAGTGACAGGCAGCCATAGGGCAGCATCCTGGAAAGAAACACATCAAGGACAGTCACATACACTTTGACACAGCTCATAGGAAAAGTAAGAGAATATAAAAAAGATAGAGTGGGATAGAGAAATATAGACTGAGGGAGGACAGTGTTATACCGTAAATCAAGTCCCTGATTCTGCCAAATGTTCTCCATTATTTTAATAATCTGCAGAGTCAGCATATCCTGCCGCAGGTCTACAACACAGAAACAAGCAGGAGAGAATTACAGCTAATAACATCATTCAGTATTCACAGATTACAGAAAAAACAACACACAATTACAGGAAATAGAAACTGAAGATGTGCTATTCCTCAATAAAAAGCAATACCTAAGCAATATCTAACTCACAGTACTCACAATAGCAAATACTGGCAGGCGTGTGAGAGTAAAAAAATAACTGTATAAATATACTGCTTATGCTCATGTTGTTGCCCATTGCCATGTAGCAGGAGCAGGAAGCAAAAAGAATTATGGGACGCATGCTCCTATTTTGAAAGGCAGAATCACAAACAAAAGAACATGAGAGTTTTCCATAATCTTAAATGTTCAGGCTCATCAAAAATGAAATATTCACAATATAATTGACAGTCTGTTCAAAGAGTAGTGCAGGAGTGGCTGGATGTGTGTATGTAATTGAGTGGGGGTGTTTGTGTGTGTAATACCATCTCCATTTTTGAAGATGAGCTCATTGTTCTGAAAGAGCAGCTCAGACATGATGTCAGGATTCTCCCAGTTCAGCCACAGCGGCCTCTTCGCTGACGACATGATCCTACATTCATCTAACCTGTGCACAGGTTATTTCAAACAATTGACTCATCTCTTTCTCACATGCATCCCTTAGAGTACACATACACACACAAGCTAACACATCCATATGCATGCTCTCTAACCTCATATTTCCCAGTTGGTGTGCAGGGTTGAGAGGAGAGGTGAAGTTCTGCAGGGCATCCATGTAGTCCGGTCTTTTCATCTGGTCCACAAGAAACCGCATCTGGACCTTCACCAACACACAGAAAGACATTTTTTAAACCTGACTGCATTTGTGTGATTTTACTATATGCATATCACAATGCTATGAAGGAAAATCATGCTTTAAACAAAGCCACTAGCAGTTGAATGAGTAATGACTCTTTGTTTATGCAGTGTGATGTATGTTTTTAATGTTTTAAAATGAGAGTCATAGCGAATAAAAAGTGCTGTGCAAATTAAATATATTGGACAGGCATTCTGATTTTATCTCTGTATGCCACAGTATAGAAGTTTAAATCCAATGTCTCATGGGGCCATACATCAAGTCCTTGCAACAACTGTCTGCATTAAAAACTTCTTACTTACTATATATATTCGTCAGTGGTTCTTTTAGATTTTTTTCAAAGACATTTATACAATGAAGTTAAATTAAAAAAACAGCAAGGCAATTGCACAACTGCAAGTAATAAAAGATTTAACTTTACATTAATAAAATGATCATTAACATGTGATGTTAAAAGGGTCACTTTCAGGAAATTTACACAAAGTTCTGTAGCTCTGCTCCTGCAACTTTGTTTAACCTTTAGCTCACTTTAATTTATGATTCAGTATGACTGCTTATAACAGGCATGTTAGTGCTATAGATGTAATCCCACCCCCAAACACAACGTGGATTGTGTAGGTGGAGTGGTGGCATCTGCTCATCGCATGTGCCTTTGGTCCAGCCCAAAAGTATTAATTTTATGGTTTTACTCACAGCCAATCACTGCAAACATTTTTGGGTTTAATCCGATTTGTGATTGGCCCATTGCTATATACTACAGTGCTACAAGTCCAATCAAGTGGTGAAAAATTCCCCAAAAAACTTTTAAATGGGAAAAAAGAGAGAGAGGAGGATCCCTCTTCCAGGACAGAAGGCTGTGGTAGTGAGGTCAAAATAGGTATATTGGAGTTTTCTATTTAGCTTAAAAATATATAGAATGTAGTAATGTCTTATAACAGCCCCTTATTGTTTGGTGTCATTCATGAATAAATTGACTTTTGTGTAAGGTATGTATTAAATGTAAATTGCTACTATAAATAAACAATAACAGCACCGCAGGTAGGTAAGGTGTGGTTTTATGTGTGTGTGTCATCCTTACCTTCTGCGTCTCATCCTTTTTCTCCTGTTTGAGGATGTCAGTCAGGTTAATGAGCTTCTCCATGGCTTCTACTTGCCTGCTCAGGTGTTTGAGGTACATGCCGCAAGCCCTGCAGTATGCTTCTAACAGCAGCCCAAACCTCTGGCTGACTGTTTTGTTGTGCATTTCTGACCTGTGAGGAAGACGTGAGAGTGAGGTTATATAAAAAAGACTGAGAAGCACATATGTGTAGAGGATTCACTGTCTTTAGCTTTGTGGAAAACAAGCCAAGAGAGAATAGAAGACATATAAACATACTAATGTGACTCACTTGAGATGCCAGAAGAAAAAATGCCCTATCTTTTGATTGGTCAAGGCCTTTTTAAGAAGAAAACGGGCCAGGGGACTGTCTAGATACTGCTCATATTTTAACACCTAGAACAGGAGGAGAAACAGGATGAGAAGATTAAAAGTGTTAAGAAAAAGAACAGTATGATATTAGGTTGGCAGTTTTAAAGTCTTAGATGTGTAGCCACCAATAAGTCTGTGTACACAGAACAACACACCAACAACAACAACAACAATAACAATAACAACAACACAAGAACTAGTTATTCAAGAGCTTCTCTGCATCAGAAATAGGACTGTTGAAGAAGAATGTTCTTTAAACTCTACCCTTTTAGGCGTTCCTTCTGTCAACCATTCCATGAACTCAACAGACCTGGAAGTTTAAACCTACCTGTACAAGCTGAATGAGGTACTGTGACAGTTTGTCATCAGTCAGGTATTTGTCGAGGCAGCGTACAGCAAAGTGTCTGACCATGGGGTCGGGGTAGTTACAGTCCAACAGTTCCATGGCCTGCTCAGGACGAATAGACGGCCATTCCTTTAAAAGGCAGTACATCTGGGAAACATGCAATCCATGAAAATATGAGTTACTACTATGCCTATTCAACAGTTGGAAAACATAATTAATTTGTACTTGTTCCAAGTTCTTGTTTTCTCCAGTTAGGCAAAGTATAAAAAATTGTGTGTATGGTATGCAATTTCACAAAACAGAATACATTCACGTAATTGAAAAAAAATTGGCATCAAGATGGAATAAATGATGCAATTATTTGCAAAAACAAGCCAACAGGTATGTCTTCAGCGGACTTAGCATTTGGTATGTATAAGGTGGAATAATACAAAAAGTTACACAATTTATTTTAAGAGCTGGATTCTTCTCTTTTATAAGAGAAATTGGTATCTTTACATGATGAACAACATGTGGATTTACCTGTGCTACTTCATCTCTGGAGTTCCATTTGACAGCAAGGAGGATCTTGGGAAGAATCTCGGGGATGTTCATGCAGTAGTGCCTGATCGAGAGGGCGAGAGGGAGAAAGAGAACTTCACTTACATCCCACTTTAGGGACTAATCAGAATGATGGGTAACACTATACATTATAATTAGCTAAAAGATCTTTAATAAACTGTTGATTAATGAGTGACCTGGTAAGTAGTTATAAAGATATATATCTGCCTTAAAGATAGATAATAGATCATTCACGAAGGGTTAATTGATGAGTTATAGATAACTTGTTAAATACAGCAACACAGCTAGTTATTGTTTTATAACGTTTAACGTGTTTTATAGAGTTGCAGTAGTAGAGTTGCAATATAACAGTTAGTAAATAAGAAAGAGCCTTAACTTTAGAAAAAGGTCCTAGTAACACACACACACACACACACACACACACACACATATATATATACTATTAACTAGTGATGCACGATATATCGGCCAACCGATATATATCGGCCGATATGTCACGTTTTTTAACTTATCGGTATCGGTCCGATATCAACAAATTCTGGCCGATATGTCAACAATTGGCAGAGTTAAACCGCTACAGTTAGTTGGGTCACTGTCTGCGTGTCTCTCGGCGACGCGCTAAGCTAGCTGGTCCTAGCGGGCTCCTCCGTCACATCGCATCGCCCGAAAAGACAAACAAAATGCGCGGAATGTTGCTCCGGGGTGTCGGACGCCGTCCTGCCGCCTTCTCGTCGGCGGCCGCGGCGGAGGCGGAGGAGGCCGCTGTCTTTTCGGGCGATGCGATGTGACGGAGGAGCCGCTAGGACCAGCTAGCTTAGCGCGTCGCCGAGAGACACGCAGACAGTGACCCAACTTACTGTAGCGGTTTCTCCTAGCGGGCTGCTCCGTCACATCGCATCGCCCGAAAAGACAAAAAAATGCGCGGAGCGTTGCTCCGGGGTGTCGGACGCCGTCCTGCCGCCTTCTCATCGCCGGCTGCCGCCTCCGCCGCGGCCGCCGACGTCGCCGCCTTCGCGGAGCTCCATCGGGTCCGCTCCGCCGTACTTCCTCTAACCACATGACAGTTTTACAGTGAGCCTTCCTTTAAATAAAGAGCACTGTTGTGCTTTTCAAATGTACAGTGTTTTTTCTGGTCTGTACTAAATTTGTGACACTACAGAAAACTTTTTCTCTACATATATCGATATCGGCAAATATCGATATCAGCAGTGACTGCAGATATGTATATCGGATATCGATATCGGCCGAAATTTTCACATCGGTGCATCCCTACTATTAACTGATACTTAACAAGTCATTAGCAAGTGATCTACTAAATGTTTATGACCTGTTATTACCTCATTATTTAAATTTGTAAATCATAATAATAATCTATTAGCTAGATCAAAGGAATATTTATAAATCCTTAAATACATATACACACACACACACACATATATATATATATATATATATATATATATATATATATATATATATATATATATATATATATATATATATCCTATTTATGCATACAAGACTGAAACATTACCACAGTATTTTTATATAGTATGAACTGTGCCAAATGTCATTACACCTAGGAATGTAGGTCAAAAGGTGAAGGTTATTGTCAACCATTCAGTAACTTATATCAAATAACGATGGAGGCTAATACTACTGTACATACATACACATACAATGTCTGACATGTGACCTCCACGTAAAACAGTACTGGAGGTTACCTGTGTCTCCAGAGGAAGTCTTTCTCCTGCTCAGTGATTTCTGAAAGAGGGTCCCTGTTACTGAGTTGCTTCAGCTGCTCGATGTCGTTCTCTGTCAGGGCATGATCTCTGGCCACACGGTTGCTCTGGAACACAACACAAAGAAAATTCTTAAAATTCTTCATTTTTGGAAACAAAACTTTTTATTACTTTTTTTGGTTACATTTAATTATTTTCAATTTAGTTATTTTCTTTTTTTTTGTCTAATACATTTCCAGATTTTTGATTTACTTTTGTTTTTAAAAATCTCTAACCCTTTTTATTTATTTATTTATTATTTATTTTTTTTGTCTTTATGTTATTTATTTCTTAATAACTAATAAAGTGTTATTAATAAATTAATAACACTTTTAAACATACACTTTTTTGGCCCATCAAATAAGTTCAATCAATCAATAGAACAGTCTATTACTGCTTTTGCAGTTTATGAGTTGTATCAATAATAATAATGTATTTTTTGGTCAGAAAATTAAAACTCAAAAATTCACTTCACTAACTTTTAATCATTTTTATTTATAGGAATATGGTTATATAAATTTTGTATTATTACAAAGCCAAAAGTCTAAACATTCTTCTAAAAATAATGATACTTCTATACCTTCAAAAACAAATATTAAACTTACACATTGAGATCAAAGATTGCCTTCCAAAAGTTATTCTATTTCTTTTTAAACTCTACAGAGACATTGCTTATGCTTCTGCATTATTTAGAGGACATATATAAACTTCATATTCCAAACCTGAATGCATAATTTCTTAGCAAGTGAAACCCAATCCTCAGTGGGGAAAAAAAGCATTAATGTTAAACCTCACTGAGGTGAATTGCACTTTTTCAACTTGATGGGTGTGCAAGATGGAAGTTGATTAAGCACATCTGGAATATCACCATGGCCTTTATGTCGATCATTTAGAAGATTTAATAAAACTGCATAGTAAATAAAGAAGTTGTTTGTTAATTTCAACCTCTGTGATCACTAAATTTGGTACTTTTTTGTTCCCAGTAGTCATATCCTGTAAGAATCATCACTAGTAGTAGTGACATGACTGCATGACAGAATTGGTATACTAAACGTTTACATGCTCACTCAGCCATGGTGTCACCTCTTGGAACATGTCACAAAATAGATCCATTAAGGCTGGTTAGTGTGAGCTTCTGAAACATCTCGAGTTACAGATAAATTACTTCAAACAGCGTATTACACCATCATCATTAATTAATCAACAGTGTAGCTTCGATGCTTCACACAGTATCTGATGGGACCTGTAACAACATACCACTTTAACACATCTACTGTAATCTTACATTATGTTCTGCAGGGATTCTAACTCCTTGGCCATGATTTAGACAATCAGGAAACAGAAAACCATTAGATTCCTTCAAACTGTTCAAGAGTCACCACAGAGGGGTCTGATAAAACACCCTGATCAATAACTTAACTCATCTTCTCACTGACATTATTATAAATATAGCAGTTGCATGTTTAAGCTCTGTTACCTCCCAGATTTAACCACATCTTTTATTTGACAAGAATATGAATCTAAAGGTGCACATAGTATCGGTGTAAGGCAGTGGTTCTCAAATAATGGGGCGCGCCCCCCCAGGGGGAGGCTCCGTCGAGGGGGCGCATTTGACCTTGGGGAACATGCTTTTTTATTTTTTAAATGTTTATTTTACGTCCTAGAACAAAGTGCAATTGCACATCCACTACATTAGCGGAACTCTCATTGGCAGAGTGTGCGCAGGTAGCATTCTCTCTGTGGTGTAGGTGTAGAGTAAGACGTTTAGACACAAAGTGTAGCAGACCCTCAAGTGACACCATGAAAAAATATTTAACATGGATGAGAAGACAGATGGAGAGAGACGGAGATAATGAGACAAACAAAAGTCTCTCAAAGCTAAGACGAGGAAATATGACGAAGCGTATGTAGCGCTTGGTTCACTGTGAAAGACCGGTGTGTTACTGTGTCTAAAATGTTGGCAGCGAACAGAAGACAAAGAAATTAAAGACAGTACACCCCAATCATGCTGATTAGCCGATTTTGTGTATGTTTTTTTTAGTATCATATGATTCAACATGGTCAGTCAAATATTTATAGTTTAACTATGGATTTAATTTTATTTTCTAATGTCAGATGCACATTAAATCTTTCTTCGTTGTAAGTTGGTCCATATTTCTTTCTTTTTAATTATCTTATATGTTCATAAGGATAAAGTGTTATACAGAGGTACTTAAAACAATTTTATAGATAAATTATACTATTTATAGTTGCGCAGGGGGGCGCAAGATTTTTTCTTCCTCCATAGGGGGGGGCGTGAGAGAAAATAATTGAGTAGTACTGGTGTAAGGGGCCTTTTCAAAATTGGACAAAACCCCTCCCACACCTGTGTGCTTTTCATCGTCCTCTCCGAGGGAAACAACAAGTGGAGCTTCAGGCAAACAGCCATCAATCATGACCCAACCCTGTGGCTACAACCACTATGACAGTCATAGAGTATGATAGTCGATTACGGAAACAATGAATAAATTAGTTGTTTGGTCAATAAAATAGTGCAAAGTATGTTTTCCTGCTAAGGATTCAACCTAAAACGTCTTTTTTTTGTCTGGGCAACAGCCCACAGTCCAAAGATCAGTTTACTATTATAGAAGACTAAAGAAACCAGAAAATAATCAGAGAAGAGAAGCTGGAACAAGAGAATTTGGAAATTCTTCTTAAAAATGACAAATCAAATCAAAACAAATAACTATGACAATAATTGGAATGATGTGATAGTTAACAGCTATTTGATTATTCAACTCATCCCTACAGTTAGAACAACTTTGTACTATGTATTATGTATGTAATGTAATATATCAATGTTGTCTGGCCCAGATATTATGATATATACAATATATCACAAAAAAAACTACAACACAAGATTATGTTTCAGTTATTTTTTCTGCAGCCTAGAAGAACTGAGAGTTGCAGCAGTTTTCTGTAAGCTTAATCAAAATATGTGGAGCTTAAAAACTACACATTTCTCTATAGAATTTAATTTTAATTTAATTAAATTTTTTTAATTCAAAAAAGTGGTCCACACCTACTGGTTATTACTAGTTACCTGTCCAGAGAGATTATAGTTGAAGCCCAGTTCTCTGGAGATGATCCAGTTTGCATGATCCTCTACAGCATTCATATCTGGGTATTTGACTGGACTACTAAAGTGGTCGAATTCCAGCTCCAGACATGGCGTTTCCTGTACAAGAGATATTTATAGCAAAGATTAATACTGTGTATGTTAATATTATCTGTCAAAGAAGTCAAATATGGAAACCTGAGTGAGTTTCCCTTATTAACAAAAACTTTCCAAAAACTTTGAAAGTTAAAATTTCTGAAAGCGTGAACTGAATTTACCTTATTGGGGTTAGAGCCTGTGACTCCTATAGGGTTGAGGAGGTCTTCAAGGCCATGAGGAACAGGCCAGAGGTTCAGAGCCAGCTTGTTCGCCACCAGAGTGTGAGTGTAGTCAAACAAATTGACATTACCCCAGGCCAGGGGACAGTGCTCCTAAACATAGAGACAGGCAGGAAGAGTGTGAAAGAAAGAGTCTGCTATTAGTTTTGAGATATCTCATGATTAACTGGGAGTCACAGATGCTTTTACCATCAAAAGTACCAACACAACCACCCTTGATTGATTTTTTTTCCTCATTTTTCTTCAGTGGTTGGTTTGTAGAATGTTAAGATGTGAAGTTTGTCAGTTTAGCTCTGACCTGTGTGTATTTGCCTTACATCATGAAACATGATTATATCATTATTACGGTAAATGATTGGGTTAAAGTTCCTATACATTTTTTAAAACATTCGCCACATTTGCCATTGTGCATATCATATTGATCAGTGGTTGCTGGATTAATCAATTAATCTTGAAAACATTTTTTTTTAATTACCCCTGCCATGGAAGTAATGTTTCAGCCGGCATTTGTCTGTCTGTCTGTCTGTCGCTCTGTTTTTTTAGCAAAATCCCACATAACGTTTTGACTGGATTTTCTTCAATTTTTTAACAAATGTTGGAAATGATGCCATAAAAAGATTATTCAATTTTGGTAATGATGTGGAAGAAATCCTGGTTTCTGGATGACTTTGAATTTTTTGTTTTTTGTTAACAGTGCGGTAATGGACCTTCAAACAGCCATCATTGTTTGGGGTCATTTCGTGGTGATATCTGGCACCTGCATGGCTTGTTTTTTTGTACAGTACACAAAAGACATTAAGAGAAGAGAAGTTACAAGACCCACTACTAACCAGGTCACTCTTAGCTGAATCACAATTCAGACAATGGTGTTAAGAATTGATATTTTTCATTCCACAATATTAAACACTTGCAGTAAGTACAAAACAACAATGTTGGGTGGGAGTCACAATATGCTTTCTATATGTTTTGTTTTTTTCATAAAAACAAAAAAACTATTTAAAAAAATGTTTTATGGATTTGTGTATTTTACCTCCTCAAACTTCTAAATGTTATTCAAATGAAACAAAATTAAACTCTATAAACACATCTGCATGTGAATATGCAGAATCTATAGTTGAGGGAGAATTATCTTATGATCAGAAACCACATCAGATCCATATATTTGTGCATAGTTTTGACCAATCATGTTTGAGTAGGCTGTGGTAGATGTACTGTGTGGAGAGATGGACGAAAGCTTGAACCTCTAAGATCTTATTCAAGAATTGTCAATCATTTGGTCAATTGACATAACATTAATTTGAAATTAATTTAATAAATTGATAATAGTTTTATCCTTTGTAAAAAAGCTAATGTAAAAAAGAAAAAAAAAGAAAAAAAAAAGAAAAAAAAATCAGCTTTCAGGTTATATCTTTCTCTAATGGGATGATTTCTTGCTTTTTTGGAACATGATGATAATCTGAATATATTTTGGAAACAGACATTTAAAAATGTAACTTGGGTCACTTTTTGGTCAAAATATTTAACAGATAAACCCAAAGAATAATCAGTAAATTGCACTTCTGCACAATTGCCTGCCAATATCCCATTAGTGCATGTATAAGTGTTTTAACTGTTCATTTTTAAGAGATGCTTTTTTGGGTCATATTTTAATACCTACTACCTTTAACCAGATAAAGGGTTTTAGTCAATCGATCAATGAAACTTTATTCATATATGTACCACATTTCATACAAAACAATGCCACACAACATTGCTTTCCATAAAAGAGACATTTCACAGTCATTAGACATCTAGGTTTTATCACAAGCAACACACTGTGCTCATTATTGTAGTATTTCCAGTTGACATTCAGGGAACAGATTTTTAATGTAAAACTGCTTTTTTGTATTTTTACCTTCAATCACTGGGGCAGTTTGTTTTAGAGAGAGACCTCTGCCCAGAATTCAAGAAAAAAAATTCAGAATTAAGAATACTGAAGGAATCCTAACCAGATTATTTTAACTGCGGATGATACTTTATTGCATCATTGATACTATCTCTGTTAAAGTTGTTTACCATGTACACAACATGTGACAATCAATGGTCTCAGGTAGATTTCAATTTATTTAAAGGGGTCAAAGAACAGAAAGGATGGGAACCAATTTCATAGATTCTCATCATTCGATATAAAGTTTATGAAACAATCTTTCAAATGTAAAAGGCTGCCATTAAAGAAAAGCTACAAAAAGGTTTAAGATCTTCAGGGTGAGTCTTCATTAAGAGGCAGTGATGGAACAAGGTGACAACAGAGCAACATGGTGAGGCAGAACAGTGACAAGCAGACAGCCGGTCAAATTATGTCTATTTATAGTTAGTGAACAACTACTGCTGTAGAGAAGTGTTTATCTTTAATTCAGGTGGGGCATGAAAGAGCATCCACTAAACCTGACCTCAATTTGGCAGGCGCAGCAGGGGACTCCAGGTGTCTGTTACAATATCCATGTCTGGCATTCATTGATACACTCCACATACACACTCACACAAACCTCTCTTACTCTTCCAGCTTTTCCACCAGAGAGAAGTGGAAGAAAAATCAATCATTGTAGGTGTCTCTGACAAGTATCAGACTCGGTGCACAAACACAAACACACTCCAATAGTTTCACATAACAAGTGTTCTCGACATAAAATAAGATGGATAGCCATTCTTCTATAAATCTGATGTAATTAATCCTCAATTGCAAAGTGATGATTTTTCAACACACACACACACACACACACACACACACACACACACACACACACACACACACACACACACACACAGGTGGAGTAACTCAGTTACTTTCAGGCAGATGTATTTAGTAACTAGAATTATTTCAATTTTCAAATTAACATGCCCAACACTGGTCTTATGACATGGCATTATTCTGCCATCAAAATATTACTGCCACTTTAGTTTACGGCTGTCATTGCTACCTACACAATGCAGGCATTGGGTCTCAATCTGAGCCTTGCTCTGATGTAAATACAATTGTGATGATTGTTTATATTTTTACATTATAATACTATTGGATATAGAATTGTGGTAAGACAAGTTAGGATATAAAGAGGTTAAGTCTTATTAAATAGTTGCTTGAATATTTGTTTTAAATAGCTCACTATTTATATTATCAATATTGTGTGCTTCTATTATTGTGCTTTTTTTAAGTGTTACTTATAATATTACTTTTTTATTGTGTTTCATGTTCTAACAGTTACTAAATAGATGCGGATTTCACATTATTAGTGTTAAATTATTCTTCTGTGAAATTCTTCAGTTTATATATTTTCACATGAACAAGAGAAATAAAAAATAACCCTTTCCACAGCATGGTACCAATGGTTTGCAGTACAAAGAGAGACAGGTTTGGTCCTGTTTTGTATGGGTTGAAAAGTCTTCTATGGTGATTGTGTTTCGGTTTGTGTTTTTTACTAACACAACTCTCATGAGCGATTAGTAATTAAACAGCACCACAGATGATACCACAGCTCCCGTTCACGCTAGACACATAAACTCAGACTGGCCATGGAGTAGGGCTTGTGTGCCATATAAGTTTCTCCAGTGTGGTTTGGCATGCCTGTGTTTAGACACATGAAGGTCATCCGCTGTCTGCTATCTTTAGACTGTGACAACTGCAGTGCTGTCTGTGGTGGAGCACCTCTATTGGTGTTTGTATGACAGGTTATTACTTTTTCCTTGACTACTACACATATATGTCTCTCTCTCGTATGTATGTGCAGATTTTATCCCTCTTAAGCACCAGACTTTGGTTCTGGTCATGACTGGAGCGGTCTAGCTATTATATAACAAAAGCATCTATGCCACAAAAAAAGAGCACCAATGTGTATCCTGCTACAGTGTAAAGCATTTCTCAAAAACGACATGCTAAGACATTAGCCAGTTTAGCTGTTACAGAAGGTTACATCTCCCCTCCTGAATACAACAACAGTTGCTATTGTTTGAACAAAGGCTTTAAAATAGTTCAGTGAGACACTTCCTTTTTTTAGATATTCACTGTTAGATTATAGCTGTGTTTCCATTTAATGATTCCAGCTCAACATGACTTTACTCGCTTTATTTTTTTTCCATTACAGACAGTTCCCCTTCAATGTAGGCCAGGGACATAGCAGTGATGACCATTGCTGATTGGTCAAACACACACAGCATGTCTGTTTCTACTTCTTTTATTAAACAAGGAAGTTATATGATATTTATTAAGGACCAGTTTAGGACATTTCTCTATTTTGATGAGACTAAGAGTAGAGTTAGGCTTTGTTTTTGCTTTCTGACTCATTTTTTAGAAAAACAGGAGAAAAAAAGTTTTCCAATGTCCTGCTCTACATTTCTTCTTTTTGTTCATGCATTAAATCCAAGAACAGGAAAGATGTGTCGTTTTATGTGAGTGAATATAATGTTTCAAACATAGCTGTAAGTAATTCACTGAGTAAAGGGAGCAAGCAAGAGAGACAGAGAGAGACAGGTCTAAGGACAGGAGATGTTGTGTTGCTTTTGTGCAAACTGTATAGCCTAATGGGGCAAATCTGTGAGCCTAATTATTTACCAACAGTATAAGATAAGTTTACTCAATATTGTACTAGTTGTACCAAAAGCAAGATTTAATTTTTTGCAGTGTTCTTTCCAGTAATGCAAGAAATGAAATGAAAAAAGTGGAGTTGAACTAATTGTCTTGTGGTCTGAAAAGAAGTATTTGATCTGTTGGAAAATGTATTCATGAACTTAAGTTTCACTGAGAAGTCCTTCCCTACACTGTTTTCTATCTTACCTCCTTTGCTCCCTTTCTGCCCTTCACTGAGCAGATGGAGAGGCAAAGTCTGGCAGCACGAGGGATGTCTGGGATGTACATGTCATAGGTCAGCCACTCATTCCACCTGTACATAAACAAAGTAGGAGAGAGGATCCTTATTGATACAGGAGCTTTCGCAGAAAATGTGGAGATAATTCTCATTGATCTCAAATGTACAGGAGAAGCTACTATCACCAAAAATGTTGATATTTTTTATGCCCATGATGCAAAATGCTCAGAAAGCTTACGATACTAATATATGGCTAAGCATGTACTTTAAGAAACAACATTTTTACAGCAACATTTAGGAAAAATAATACCTCAATGCCAAAATTCGTTAATATTTTCCAGAAAAAATGGTATTCCATTATTCCATCTAAAATGGAAATTACAGATATCTGTAATTGAAATACAAACAGTAGTAAAGTTTGATTCTGACTACTCATAATTCAGTTTAAGATATCTTTAACTGACCACCATTAAAATCATCTGCATGTCCCTTTTCAGATACCTTAAATTAAGTTTTGACCAAGCGAAATTAGTTGTACATATCTATAGTATATCTGGAATTATGACTAGCAAAATTAAGTCACAGAAATCTCAAACTGGAGTTATGACAAGTCAAAATGTAACTAAAGATTTATAATCAAGTTGTAGTTATCTAATATATAACTCACTTTGATTAGAAATATCTGAAATGGGAGATATCTGTAACTTTTTTCCCGAACCTAATCAGAATATAAATACAGATACACTATATTGCCAAAAGTATTTGGCCACCTGCTTTGACTCACATATGAACCTAAGTGTTATCTCATACGATGATGTTGGTCCACCTTCTGCATCAATTACAGCTTAAACTCCTCTGGGAAGGCTTTCCACAAGGTTGTACAAGGAGTGCGCTTATAGGAATTTTAGACCATTTTTTCCAAAGCACATTGGTGAGGTCACACACTGATGTTGATCTAGAAGGCCTGGCTCTCAGTCTTTTCACTAAATATTCCTAAAGGCGTTCTATGGGGTAAACCCATAGAACACCTATGACCTAAAGGTCAGGACGACATGTGCAGGCCAGTCAAGTTAATCCACACCACACTGTCATCCAGGTCTTTATTGAACTTGCTTCCTCTACTGGTGCACAGTCATGTTGGAAGAGGAATGGGCCTGCTACAAACTGTTTCTAAAAGGTTGGAGCACGGAATTGTCCAAAATGTTTTGGTATCCTGGTGCTTTCATAGTTTCTTTCCCTGGAACTAAGGGGCCAAGCCCAACTCCTGAAAAACAACTTTAAACCATAATTCCTCCTTCACCTAATTTCACACCTGGCTCAATGCGGTCCAAAATTAACTGTTCTCCTGGCAAACTTCAAACTCAGACCCGTCCATTAGATTGCCAGATGGAAAAGTGTGATTCATCACTGCAGAGAACACATCTCCACTGATCTAGAGTCCAGTGGGGACATGCTTTACACCACTGCACCCAACGCTCTGCATGTATGGCTTAGATGCAGCTACCCGGCTATAGAAACCCATTCCCTGAAGATCTCTGTGTAATGTATGTGGGCTAATCTGAAGGTAAAAAGTTTAGGTTTGGAGCTCTGCAGCAACTGACTGTGCAGAAAGTTGATGACCTCTTCGCACTATGCGCTTCAGCATCCACTGACCCCTCTATCAGTTTAAATGGTCTACCATTTTGTGGCTGTGTTTCTGTTCCAAAAATCTTCTATTTTCTCATAATATAGGCAACAGTTGACATCAGAGCTCCTGAGATCGGCTCATTCTTCCACAAATGATTGTAGAAACAGTCTCCATGCCCAAATGTACGATTTTATTTATTTTACCTGTGGCCTGGCCAAGTGATTAGGAAACCTGATTCTGATTATTTGAATGGGTGGCCAAATACTCTTGGCAATATAGATTATTTGAATTACAGCTTTTACTGGGTGAAATGATGTCGCTGAAACACCCCCAATTATGAAGGCTGCAGCATTGAAATGTCATGGATGATGTAAGATAGACATCTCTTTCACTGTGCCTAGTCAAAACTGAATCACAGATATCTCAATTGACATTTAAGATGTGACAATTTGAATGATATTTCAGTGATGTTATTGCAGATATGTGTATTTACTTTGTGCTTAGAGACCCAACTGAATTACAGACATCTCTACATGTCATTTCAACTCGTCACAATTACATTACAGTTGTCTTGTCAGTCTTGAATGAAAGATGCAACTATTAAAAATGTTATTACGACTAGTCCAAAAAACTTTGTTGATATCAACAATGTTGATTATAGATTGTCAAGTTTGGCTCTCAAATGTTAAAATGGCTTGCTATATACTTCAGTAATATGTGGTCAGTTACCTGGGGTTGGAGCAAGGAACTCGCTGTGTGTTCACATTGTCACACATCTGTTCTCCTCCATGGTAAATACCCGTCCTCACATATATCTGCAAGAATATAAGAGAGGACATTCTAACAAACTAATGTAATTAGGGTTCTTTGGACAACTTGTCCAGGACATGCAATAGTTATAATGACAAATGGTCAACACTCTAAATTCACTCTAAAAACAGCAAAATAAACAAAGCTACTCTAAGGATTCTGCTCAGCTCCAAAAATGTCATTATATTTACGTATTATTATATTTTTATATTTATGAATCTGCAAAGAATACAATACAATATAATAATATTTTACTACAAAAATGCCCTTTTAATATTCTTCTCCTACTGTTCTTACTTACTGTTTAAGTATAGGGTATTGGGGTAAAAATGAAACATAGCATCCAAACCTTGTCTATGTCTCGTATGTTGACGTTAACATAAGTGGCACAGAGGATTCGTATTCGCAGAGTTCCATTAATGGTCCATAGAGACTTGGCAGCTGCCTCACCATTCATGTACGACATTGCCGTAGAGATGCGGCGAGAGTATGATGGCATGACAAAGTTGTCTGTAGGTAACTGGGTGTACAGGCTGTCCTTAGCCATTAGCATCAGGTTAGGCATCCTGCCCAGCATGATGCAACTACGGATATACTAGAGGAGACAGAGACAGTGAGCAAGACAGAGGGGGGGACAGAGAGAGAGAGGGGGACACACAAGAGTCAGACTCAGAGAAGGAATCATTACAATGAAAGTCCACACACGTCTGATAAAGTTGCACTGTGCAGTGTAAGTGTAATCAATGATGTCACTTGGTCATTTTCAAGCAGCTGCAGACTAACCGAAGAGAGAGAGAGAAACACTGACACTCTGCACCCTCTTTCTTTGATCTGACTCTAGACACCTAACCCTAATTGATGTAATGAACAAATAGCTCCCATGTTTTAATGAAAAGCAATATTGTTCTGATAAAGGAAGGAATATTGTTCTGATAAAGGAAGGAGTGTAATCACATCACATAGGCTGGGGTTTTAGGAAAGGAGATGTTGCTCTTGTTCAATATCCACAAAGGTCACAAAAAAGGATATGAAATTAACAAGGATTTAGTTATAGAATGCAACAAAAGATGAGTATAAGGTCTGGACTCCAGAGAGGGCCTCACAACATGTCACATCAGAGGAGCCACGCAAGATTATTTTACCAGCTACTAAGTTTTTGTTTCCAGCTGAGATTTCAAGTGAATGTAAAAGAAAACAGAAAACAGTAATACTGCATCTCATACTGCCTCTGCTGTAGGGCCATAACAAATAATCGATTAGTTCCCAACTTTTACAGTAAGCGTAAACTATACTCCTCTTTCATTCCAGCTCGTTTTCATGATAACTGATTTGAGTCATGTTAAAGAACAAAATTTGCAAATTCTTTGGTTTCATCTTTTCTTCTTAAATTATTTTCTAGTTTCTTTAGTCTTCAATGATAGAAACCTGGTGATATTTGGGTTGTTGATCTGGACAAAAAGAGACATTTTAGGTTGAATCTTCAGCTTTCTGAAATGATCAACATTTTACACGATTTAATGCACCAAACAACTAATCGATTAGTTGTTTCAATACTAAACAGGTTGAGTATTGAAACAAGTCTAAACTGTCGGCACTGCCCAGTTTATTCTTGTCATTTCGACTTTATTCAAAAGAAAAAAATTGTAGTGGTACACTGTTGTACAGCGGCCCAGGGACTTCCCTGAATAAATGTCTGCATATTGCTTACCTTATACTGGCTGATGGGGTACTTTTCCAGCAGGTACTCATCACAGCCACAAACTTTTAGGATGTATTTACCCTGATATTCCTGGACACACATCTTGAGCTGCTCAGGAGACAGCAGCATGCTGCGTGTCTTCTTACGAATAGCCTCCGCTATCACCTTTAGGCAAAGCAGTATTTATCACTGGAGTACAGTCAATATATTTTATTCATTGCAATACAGTTGCTTATTTTTGGTCAATTCCAGTTAGTTGACAGTTAGGAGCCGCTACTTCTTTGTACATAGGAGCCGCTACTTCTTCGTTCACTCCTTTAGAATATAGAACTCATGAAGTTCAGAGGTGTCAAGTAACAAAGTACAAATATGTATTATGTTACTCAAGCCAGAAAGGATGTTGTTGCCTAAAAGTCACTTGTTCTCATTAATAGGTACACACGTGGACAAAAGTGTTAGTACCCCTCAGTTAAAGAAGGAAAAACCCACAATTCTCACCGAACTCACTTGAAACTTACAATTAAAGTAACAATAAATAAAAATGTATTGAAAATTAAATAATCAAAATCAGCCATTACTTTTGAAGTGTTGATTAACATAATTATTTTAAAACAAACTAATGAAATAGGGCTGGACAAAAATGATGGTACCCATAACTTCATATTTTGTTGCACAACCTTTTGAGGCAATCACTGCAATTAAACGATTTCTGTATTTGTCAATGAGCATTTTGCAGCTGTCAACAGGTATTTTGGCCCACTCCTCATAAGCAAACTGCTCCAGTTGTCTCAGGTTTGATGAGTGTCTTCTCCAAATGGCATGTTTCAGCTCCTTCCACAGATGTTCAATGGGATTCAGATCTTGGCTCATGGAAGGCCACATTAGAATAGTCCAACGCTTTTCTCTCTGCCATTTTTGGGTGTTTTTGGCTGTGTGGTTTGGATCGTCCTGTTGGAAGACCCATGACCTGCAACTGAGACCAACTTTCTGACACTAGGCAGCACATTTCTCTCCAGAATGCCTTGATAGTCTTCAGATTTCATTTTACCTTGCACACATTCAAGACACCCTGTGCCAGATGCAGCCCCAAAATATTACTGAGCCTCCTCCATGTTTCACTGTAGGGACAGTGTTCTTTTCTTCGTAAGCTTGGTTTTTGAGTCTATGAACATAGAGTGGATGTGCCTTACCAAAAAGCTCCAGTTTGGTCTCATCTGTCCAAAGGACATTCTTCCAGAAGCTTTGTGGCTTGTCAACATGCATTTTTGCAAATTCCAGTCTCGCTTTTTTATGATTTTTTTTGCAGTAGTGTCCTCCTCGGTCGTCTCCCATGAAGTCGACTTTGGCTCAAACAATGACGAATGGTGCGATCTGACACTGATGTACCTTGGCCTTGAAGTTCACCTTTAATTTCTTCGGAGGTTGTTCTCAATTTGTCATCAATTTTCCTCTTGCGGCCACGTCCAGGGAATTGGCTACTGTCCCGTGGGTCTTGAACTTCTGAATAATATGAGCCACTGTTGTCACAGGAACTTCAAGCTGTTTAGAGATGGTCTTATAGCCTTTAGCTTTAAGATGTTTGTCTATAAATTTTTTTTCGGATGTCCTGGGACAATTCTCTCCTTCGCTTTCTGTTGTCCATGTTCAGTGTGGTACACACAATAGGCAGACTGACTAATTATGACTTTGGAAACACCCGTGATGTCAATTAAAGGACACACCTGAGTTAATCATGTCACTCTGGTCAAATAGTTTTCAATCTTTTATAGAGGTACCATCATTTTTGTCCAGGCCTGTTTCATTAGTTTTTTAATTTTTAAATAACTATGTTAATCAACAATTGGATTTTGATTGTTTAATTTTCAATACATTTTTATTTATTTTTACTTTTGTAAGTTTCAAGTGATTTTAGTGAGAATTGTGGGTTGTTCCTTCTTTAACTGAGGAGTACCAAAAATGTTGTCCACGTGTGTATGTTTAATAGATTTAAGCTCCCTTAATACATATTAGCCATTTACATGCTTTGCTGCAATGCTAAGTAGTTCACATATATGGTTCTTTAATATACTTGCATTGTACTAAAATACGCATTTTCAACTAGTATATATGCAGCTGAAACAGGAGCATTCCCGTATTTTTTTTTACATTTTATTATAGCATTAGCCATTGTGGCCTGCCTAAGCTTTTGTCCTTAATCGTTTCTTATAAAATTTTTACTTTTATTGTTTACATAGTTTTGTAGACAGAACTTCTACACTATTATATACTATACTATCATACTATTCTATTTTTTTTACCATAGTATCTACCCTTTGATCAAGTAAAAAAAGTAAAGATTTAAATATTTTTGACAACTCTGATGCAGTCTCTCTCTTTCTTATTTTAGTAGATAGTCTCCTCACCTGTTCAGGCACACAGTCGTGGTTGATCTTCAATGTATACTTTTGTTTGTCGTTGTTTGGAGAAACAATCACCCAAATCACAACAATAATCTGGCCTATAAAAAGATAAGGAAAAAGAAAGGATGACACAGAGACTGAGACAAAGAGAATCAAATTTCAAATCAAATTTTGCTAGAGCAGGGTTAGCTTACCTTTGTCCAGCTTGCTGTAGATGTGCTTGGGTAGTTCCTGTGTGGATTCAATGTTGGGTGGGTAAACATACAGGGCTCTGCTGTGGGGCCCACTGGCATCTCTCAGCTCCACAGAGTCTTTACACACATTCAGGATGTTTCTCCTGAAGTCCTGAACCTCCGGGTCCTTCACTAGGTCAAACTCACACACTGGCATACCAATGGCAAATCCTGAGGCCATACAAAGCAATATTAATTAGGCAATTTATGATCATTATTTGATCTTCAGGAGTCAAGACTAATCTGAGAGACTGAGGTGATAATTTGTCTAGAATTTTTCTCTAATTTTCTCTAAACTTCTGCAGGGTTATGTTTTGCGGTTTATGTATTTGAAAGTTTACAGAAACAAACAACTCAGAGATGGCTAAAATATGACGCAGAGACAAAACTACATACCGACTCTTAAATTATGCAGCCTAAATTACAGACTTATTTATGTCATAAAATATTAATCTGAACAGCAAATGAAGCTATACAAACAAAACGTGTTTTACTCTAAACTGAGAAGAGAAGTAGAACTTCTAACAACAGAACACTTAAATATCCAAAATATAACCTAAAAAATATAAACAATAAAATGTAGGTACTTTTCTATACGTAAAGTGCCATTCTTTTGTTGAATGAACAAATGTGATGACGTCAGTATGAGAAAGCACCAGAAAAGTCAACAACAGCAGCCAATCTCTCACCAATCTCTCTGTTGAGGATTTTTTCCTCTCTGTTGCCCACTGGTTCAATGACCTTGAGGAAGGGCTGGAACAGTCTGAGGTCACACAGCCTCCGGGTCTCATCATAGAACTCCTCCCGCTCTGCTTCCTACAGCCAGAAAACATCAAGTCTGTGTTAAAACTACTTTTTCTCTTCTTTTTCCATGAAAAACATTGGTTAACTGACAACCCTTATACAGGTATACAATGGATGTTCTGGCAAACCAGTAAAGACGTGTTCCGTTTTGTAGCAGGAGAAGTCCTCTTGTTTTTTGGTTTGTTTTTTTATTAGTAGGTGCTATGGTAGCCATAGTAGTTTCAGTCAAATTTATGTTCACCTTATAAAAACAGCTGGTCTTGGTGTCATTTAATAAATCTCTCATTAACAGATATTACATTACATTCAGATATTCAAACAATGTTTTGAATGTGTCTACCTGGGTAACACTGACAAAGATGTAGGATGTCTCCTCTTGGAGGAGATGATGGAGGGGATATTTCCTGGCCTCCTTGAACAGCTCATGTTTGATGGTTATGAGTGTGGCCTCACGGAGACACTCCAGGGTCAGAATCATCCCATTGGGAAGTAAACAGTCCACCAGGATCCTGTAGACACAAGGCAAGTTTTAATTGTAAAGCACATTTTAACAACAAGGCAAAATGCTCTACATAGAACAGTGAACACAAGTAAGAGTCAAATTTAATTATAAAAAAAAGAGGAAAATATATTTTATTCCTTGCAATACAGTTCATACATCGTCATATATTTATGAATCTCTCTCTCTCTCTCTGTCTCTCTCTTTATATATATATATATATTGTGATGTCATGAGAGGCAATCCACGTTCAGCAGGGCAGTCCAAGAAGTGCACGGAGACAAAGATTCAAAATGTTTCTTTTACTGGTCAAAAGGGTTTAACAGAAAAGGCTTTTCAGCGCAAAAGGCAAACTCAGGATTTCTTTTCTTCAGCGGGTTCTAATCACAAAAAAAAAGTCTCTTAATCAAACTCAAAAGTCTTCCTTCAAAATAAAGTTCACTTCACAAAACACAAACAAAGTCCTTTTCTTTTTAGTTGATTTCTTGGGTCTTCACCCCCACAGTACCTCCACACAGGACAGCGAACGAAATTAGTCCAATACCAACGAATGAATATCCAACAAAAGGAGTCTTCTCTTTAGCAGGTTCTTCAGCACATATCATCCACCCAGATCAGCGTCTGCAGCTTCTCTCCTACTCGCCACACTCTACTGAGAGCTCTGGTGTCCTAAAAAGCCCTGCAATTTCTCTGCAGGAGATTGGCCACAGGTGTGCCTCATTAGGCAATAAGTGTTCATTGGATTGGAGTGCCGGGTGAAATTCCTGGCAAGTTCCTGGCTCCACCAGCAGATGGAGCCATGCCAGGATACTGCTGTAGCCATCTCAAGGGGATGTAGCGCCCCTCCAGGACCCGGCCTCTCGTGACATCACACATCCCCCCTCTCAGGACCGACGTCCTCGTCGGGGGGAAGGAAGTGAAGAGGGCGTCTTGCCGGGAGAGGGCGTCTGCATTGCTGTGGCGCTTGCCAGCCCTGTGAACAACAGAAAAATCGAAAGCTTGTAAGCTTAAAAACCATCTGGTGACCCTGCTATTAGTCTCCTTGTTCCAGGCCATCAATTGAAGGGGAGCATGATCGGTCACCACCGTGAACTTCCTGCCTAGTAGATAGTACCGCATGGATTCCAGGGCCCAGGTAACAGCAAGGCACTCCTTCTCCACCGTAGAATAGTTCTTTTCTCTGGGAAGTAGCTTCCTGCTTAAATATAATATGGGGTGTTCCTCACCTTCATGCACTTGTGCCAGTACAGCCCCTAGGCCCACCTCTGAGGCATCTGCCTGAACGATAAATTCCCTCCTGAAGTCCGGGCCTACGAGGACCGGACCGGCGCACAAGGCTCGCTTCAGCCCGGCGAAGGCTGCTTCTGCTGCAGGGTTCCACCTCACCAGCCTGGAGTGGCGTTTGGTGGTCAGCTCCGTCAGAGGTGCAGCTAGGGTGGCGAAGTCCGCAATAAAGCGCCTTTAGTATCCCGCTAGGCCTAGAAATGCTCTCACCTGCTTCTTGGTGGTGGGCTGTGGCCAGTTCTGGATGGCCCGCAGCTTGGCCTCCTGGGGTTTTACCAGCCCCCTGCCAATGGTATACCCCAGGTAGTTTGTCTCCCTGAAGGCCATCCTGCACTTCTTTGGGTTGGCCGTGAGTCCCGCTTCTCTGAGAGAATCAATCACCGCTTGTACCCGGGGTAAGTGACTGGCCCAATCTGGACTTTGGATGACCACGTCATCTAGAAACGCAGCAGCATACCTTTTGTGGGGGGCCAGGACCCGGTCCATCAAGCGCTGGAACGTGGTAGGTGCTCCATGAAGCCCAAACGGTAGAGCCCCTCGGTAAGGCAAAGGCAGTCTTCTCCCTGGATGCCGGGGTCAGGGGGAACCTTCCAGTAACCTTTGGTGAGATCCAGAGTGGTTAGGAAGCGGGCATGGCCTAAAGAGTCTACCAGGTCATCGACCCGTGGCATCGGGTAGGCGTCAAACTCCCACACCTCATTCAGCTTCCTATAGTCATTACAAAACCTGATCGACCCGTCTGGTTTGGGGACCAACACAATGGGGCTTGCCCAGGCACTCTTAGATTCCTCGATAACCCCCAGCTCCAGCATCTTCCTTACCTCCTCCTGGATCGCTTTCTTGCGGGCCTCCGGTATGCGATAAGGGCGCTGGTTTACTGTACGGCCGGGTACAGTAAGGATGTCATGTTGGACCACCTCTGTGTATCCGGGTAGGGTGGAGAAGACATCCTGGTTCCGATCCACCAGTTCCAAGGTCATCTGCCGTTGGTGGGGTGATAGGCTTGGGCCTACCTGGACCTCATCTCGGGCGGGTACTTTTGACTCTGTGGGGGGTAAACAACTGAAGAGCACCTCCCTGGCGTGCCACTTCTTTAAAAGGTTAACATGGTAAATTTGCACAGGTTTTCTTTTGTCAGTTTGCCTCACCTTGTAATTTACCTCTCCCACCCGTTCAATCACCTTGTACGGCCCTTGCCAGGTGGCCAGGAACTTGCATTCCACCGTCGGCACCAGGACCAGTACCCTGTCCCCAAGCTTGAGCTCCCTGGGTTGGGCGGGTCGATTGTAGGAGGCTTGCTGTTGCCTCTGAGCGGCCTCCATGTGTTCACGTATTATGGGGTAGATGGCCTTCATCCTCTCCCTCATAGCTCCCACGTGCTCAATCAGGGTCCGCTGTCGGCATGGTTGCTCCTCCCAAGCTTCTTTGGCTATGTCGAGAAGCCCTCTGGGTCTGTACGAAAGCAAGAGCTCGAAGGGTGAAAAACCAGTGGAAGATTGAGGTACCTCTCTTACCGCAAACAGTAGGTATGGTAACAGCTGGTCCCAGTTACGCCCATCCTCCTCAATGGCTTTGCGTAGCATGGACTTAAGTGTCTTGTTGAATCGTTCCACCAACCCATCTGTTTGGGGGTGGTAAACGGATGTCTCAACTGCTTGATTTTTAGGAGCACGCAGAGTTCTTTCATCACTCTGGACATTAATGGGCTCCCCTGGTCGGTTAAAATCTCCCTCGGGATGCCCAGACTGGTTGAGAGCAGGAACAGCTCCTTTGCAATCTGCCTGGATGTAGCCTTCCTCAGCGGGATAGCCTCAGGGTATCGGGTATCATAGTCCAGGATGACCAGGATGTATTGGTGTCCTCTGGCACTTCTTGGCAGGGGGCCAACTATATCTAGACCAATCCTCTCAAACGGAGTCTCAATAGTGGGCAGGGGAATGAGTGGGTTTCTGTAGGGAGGCTTGGGCGCCACCCGCTGACACTCAGGGCAACTACGGCAGTAGTTCTCTATGACCTTGTGTACTCCTGGCCAAAAGAAGTGCTGCAAGATTCTCTCTTTCGTCTTCTCTACTCCTAGGTGTGCTCCTAGAGGGTGTGTGTGCGCTAGATTGAGCACCGTGGCACGGTGCGGCTGTGGCACTAGCAGCTGTTCATGTACTTTTTCGTCCTTTTTGGTTATCTGATATACTAAGCCCCGGCTAATAGCAAAATGAGGGTAACTAGGGCTTGTCCTTCCCCCCAACACTACTCCCTCTAGCACCTGCGCATTTCTTAGCGCGTTCGCAAGAGTGGGGTCCTGTAGCTGGGCAGTACCGTACTGGCCGGTGAGTGGGGGAAGCTCCCTGGTGCCCTGGGCGATGCCTCACTGGCATTTGAGACACTTTCCGGAGCCCTGTTTTCCTCCTCAGTGTCCCAGTCAGTCTCTGTGTCAGCCCGGGGGCCTGTCAGTCCTGCAAGGGCAAAGGCGGGGGTAAGCGGGTCTGAGGGTGGTACCGGTGCCTCCACCGTGTGGGCCTTACCTCTCCGCTTCCTAGGCTTCGGGTTGGCCTCTGCTTTGTCTCTCTCCATAGCAAATGGAAGGCTGGGCAGTCTCGCCCAATCAAAACAGGGACAGGAAGGGAGTCAACCACACCCGCTATTGTACGTATGGTTCCGCAGGTGGTAGTGATAACAAGTTCGGTGGTGGGGTAGTCTCTGGTGTCTCCATGGACCCAGGAAACAGGGAGGACTCTGCCAGTGGTCATTTGGGACGGCTCCACTAGGTCCTTCCGCACCAAGGTAATCCGACTGCCTGAGTCCAGTAATGCTTCCACGTCATGACGGTTCACCGTCACAGGGCAGGTGGGGGGTCTATCTGGGTCACCATCTGTGTCCCCCACAAGTGAGGCGAAGAGGTGGGTAGCGGTTGAGCTGGAGGAACCAGCAGTGGGCATAGGCTCCTCTGCCGGCTGCTCACACTGCCAGGAGATATGTCCCATCTCCCCACAGCGGTAACACTGTCGGGCTTCGCTCCCCCGGTTGACTCTGCTTGGCCCCGGCTGGCTTCTGCCTCCCCCTGGCGCATAGCCCGCTGTTGCAGTGGCTGGGTTCTTCGGACGGCTGCCGCCCACTGGGGCCCGCGGCACACTCTTTGGCTCCCTCTTGGCCGCCCTAAGCATTTCTGCGCTGGCCTGATATCTTTCCACCGCTTCCACTGTGAGCTCGGCAGTGGTCAGGCCCTGTTGGCTGACGAGGCGCTTTGCCTCATACGGCAAGGCCCGCAGGTAGTGATCCACCACGATGGTCTCCACCACTGCAGCAGAGGTGTTCTTCGCTGGTTCCAACCACCTCTGTGCTATCCTGGCGAGCTTGTGCATCTGCGCACGAGGGGCCAGGTCTAGCTGGAAGGTCCAGCTGTGGAACCGTTGGGCCATACTAAATTTAGTGAGCCCATTTCTGCTGAGGATCTCAGTCTTCAGCGCGTTATAGTCCGTTGCTTTGTCAGTTGGCAGGTCCCGAACAGCATTCAGGGATTCCCCGGTTAAAAATGGGGCTAACAGTCCAACCCATTGTGCCTTGGGCCATGCTTCCCTCCATGCAATCCACGTTCAGCAGGGCAGTCCAAGAAGTGCACGGAGACAAACATTCAAAATGCAGTTTCTTTTACTGGTCAAAAGGGTTTAACAGAAAAGGCTTTTCAGCGCAAAAGGCAAACTAAGGATTTCTTTTCTTCAGCGGGTTCTAATCACAAAAAAAAAGTCTCTTAATCAAACTCAAAAGCCACAATACCTCAAAAACAGCACAGCAAACGAAATTAGTCCAGTACCAACAAATTAATATCCAACAAAAGGAGTCTTCTCTTTAGCAGGTTCTTCAGCACATATCATCCACCCAGATCAGCGTCTGCAGCTTCTCTCCTACTCACCACACTCTACTGAGAGCTCTGGTGTCCTAAAAAGCCCTGCAATTTCTCTGCAGGAGATTGGCCACAGGTGTGCCTCATTAGGCAATCAGTGTTCATTGGATTGATATGCCGGGTGAAATTCCTGGTAAGTTCCTGGCTCCACCAGCAGATGGAGCCATGCCAGGATACTGCTGTAGCCATCTCAAGGGGATGTAGCGCCCCTCCAGGACCCGGCCTCTCGTGACATCACAATATATATATATATATATATATATATATATATATATATATATATATATATATATATATATATATATTGATGTCACGAGAGGCCGGGTCTCTCTCTCTCTCTCTCTCATATATATATATATATATATATATATATATATATATATATATATATATATATATATATATATATATATATATATATATATATATATTGATGTCACGAGAGGCCGGGTCTCTCTCTCTCTCTCTCTCATATATATATATATATATATATATATATATATATATATATATATATATATATATATATATATATATATATATATATATATATATATATATATATATATATATCCCTGCCCTTGATAAAACACAGTGGACCAACACCAGCAGACCATCACTGACTCTTGAGTACTTGACTTGGACTTCAAGCATTTTGGCATTTCCTTTTCCCCAGTCCTCCAGACTCTGGCACCTTGATTTCTGAATGACATGCAAACTTTGCTCCCATCTGAAAATAGCACTTTGGATCACCAGTCCAGTGCTGCTTCTCTGTAGCCCAGGTCAGGCACTTCTGCCACTGTTTCTGGTTCAAAAGTGGCTTGACCTGGGGAATGTGGCACCTGTAGCCCATTTCCTGCACACTCCTGTGCACAGTGGCTCTGGATGCTTCTACTCAAGACTCGGTCCACTGCTTCCTCAGGGCAGCATTTTTCTGCAACACTTTTTCCTTCCCACAGACTTCTTTCTGTGTCTAACCCTTATGCTTGAGGGTGTCAATGATGGCCTTCTGGACAGCAGTCAGGTCAGCAGTCTTACCCATGATTGCAGTTTTGAGTAATGAACCAGGCTGGAAATTTTTAAAAGCCTCAAGGATCTTTTGATGGTGGTGTTTAGAGTTAACTGGTTGATTCAGATAATTGGGTTAATAGCTAATTTAGAGCATCTTTTCATGATGTGCTAATTTTTTGAGATGAGGAATTATGGGTTTTCATGAGCTGTATGCCAAAATCATCAATATTAAAACAATAAGAGAGAGAGATGTGCGTCTCTTTCAGAAATTGTGTATTACAAAAGAAAAAAGTCTCCACAATTGCGATCAAAAGTCTTACCTTGGTGGCATCAAGTGAATGCCCCATAGCTCCCCTGAGGACGGCCTGGGAGGCATCTTCCTCTCTGACTCCCCACTCAGACACACAGATCAACTGCAGAGCGCAATCTGAAAGTCAGTAACACTTTGAACCTCACAGTTTAAAGTACAAGCTTTTCACTTTTTTCCCCCCAGGTGTAAAAACCTGAGGTGTCGTGCTTCTCATCACATACAGATACATTTGTAACTTTAGTATTTTGACAGGTTTGAGAGAGAGAGGGAGAGGGAGAGAGGGAGAGAGAGAGAGAGAGAGAGAGAGAGAGAGAGAGAGAGAGAGAGAGAGAGACTATTAAACAAAGAAAAAAACATATTTGGCTGAAGATTAGCAAAAAAGCAGGCATTGGTGATATAGATTTATATTTCTGTGCTGTATATACCCCCCAATCAGAATCCTCATACCACATTGAAGACTTCTATGACTCCCTGCAAACAGAAATCTGCCACTTTCAAGCTTATGGTAAAAACCCTCCTGTGTGGGTACTAGAATGCACATAGAGGTTCAGAAACTGACTATATTGACCACACAGGAGCCAAACACATATTTAATGAGTCAATAACAACCCCCTCTCCTACAGAAATTTGGAACAACCCTGATAAAACAATAATTAAGAACAGGAAGGAGTTAGTCCACCTGTACAAAGCCTCACACCTGTGTATCCTGAATGGAAAGATCAGAGGAGACAGTTCAGGACGTTTCACATTCTGTTAGCTATTGGAACAAGAGTGGTTGACTATGCTATCCCAGACATGGATCCCTCATCATTCAACGCTTATTTCACATCATAGTCAGAATATTATTTATATTAAAATAAAAACGTTCAAAAACAGCTCTAATCCAGTCAGACAAATAGGCTCCACGCACGAGAGAACAATTCATACAAATTTTAAATTCAAAAGAAATTTAACTTAAAATAATAATTGAATTATTTGTAAACCATATTTGTAGGCTAATCTTAATCTATTGGAAAATTATATAATAATCTATAAGGTGTATAATAATATTAATAACGGATAGCATGTACTATGATAATAAGTAATATGATTATGTGACTGTTACCACTATGTGAATATATATGTAATATGAATCGTATGTATTGTATTGCTTTGCAACATTTTTATTTGTTCATGCCAAAAATTCAATTTGAAATTGAGAGAGACAGAAAGGGAGAGAGACAGAAAGAAAGAGGGAGACATAGACAGAGAGACAAAGATAGAGATAGAGATAAGTATTATATACAGCAATCAAACAAAATGGCTTTTGGGAATTGTCAAAATTGACCAATCGTCAAAAACACTGCCAATACAGGACTGACTAATCCACCAGTGATTTAACTCCCTTTATCTCACTTATAAAAATAATCCAAGAAAAGGATGTTTTCCAGTCAACATTAGCTCAGCCTTCTGTCATGGAGGGGTACTGGGAAATAACCGTGTCTCCAGGGGCCTTTAGTGCTTCAGTGACACAACAGTTATAGGCGGGCTGCTCAGGTCCAACTGCAGATTGTGACACAGTGATGGGAAAGTATGTGTTTGTGTAGGCTGCTAGGAAATTACATTAGGGCCTAACAGTGCTCAGAAACACAGCCAGGATAAATCCACACAACATCCAAGATTATGATCTTACTGAGCCAATATCAATCTCCATCAACACACCCACACACACCCACACACATATATATATATATATATATATATATATATATATATATATATATATATATATATATATATATATATACAGTGAAGAAAACAAGTATTTGAACATGCTATTTTGCTATTTCTCCCACTTAGAAATCATGGAGGGGTCTGAAATTGTCATCGTAGGTGCATGTCCACTGTGAGGAGATAAACTAAAAAGAAAAATCCAGAAATCACAATGCATGATTTTTTAATGATTTATTTGTGTGATATAGCGGCAAATAAGTATTTGAACACCTGAGAAATGAATTTGGTACAGTAGCCTTTGTTTGCTATTACAGAGGTCAAATGTTTCCTGTAGTTTTTCACCAGGTTTGCACATACTGCAGGAGGGATCCTGGCCAACTCCTCCACACGGATCTTCTCTAGATCAGTCAGGTTTCTGGGCTGTCGCTGAGAAACACGGAGTTTGAGCTCCCTCCAAAGATTTTCCATTGGGTTCAGGTCTGGAGACTGGCTGGGCCATGCTAGAACCTTGATATGCTTCTTACGGAGCCATTCCTTGGTTTTCCTGGCTGTGTGCTTTGGATCGTTGTCGTGTTGGAAGACCCAGCCACGACCCATCTTCAATGCTCTGACTGAGGGAAGGAGGTTGTTTCCTAAAATCTCATAATACGGCCCCAGTCATCCTCTCTTTAATGCAGTGCACTCGTCCTGTCCCATGTGCAGAAAAACACCCCCAAAGCATGATGCTACCACCCCCATGCTTCACAGTAGGGATGGTGTTCTTCGGATTGTACTCTTCATTCTTCTTCCTCCAAACACGCTTAGTGGAATTATGACCAAAAAGTTCTATTTTGGTCTCATCTGACCACAAAACTTTCTCCCATGACTCCTCTGTATCATCCAAATGGTCTTATGCAAACTTAAGACGGGCCTTGACATGTGCTGATTTAAGCAGGGGAACCTTTCGTGCCATGCATGATTTCAAATCATGACGTCTTAGTGTATTACCTACAGTAACCTTGGAAACGCTGGTCCCAGTTCTTTTCAGGTCATTGACCAACTCCTGTTATGTAGTTCCGGGCTGATTCCTCACCTTATTCAGAATCATTGAGACCCCACGAGGTGATATCCTGCATGGGGCTCCACTCCGATTGAGATTGACCGTCATGTTTAGCTTCTTCCATTTTCGAATGATTGCTCCAACAGTGGACCTTTTTTCACCAAGCTGCTTGGCAATTGCTCCGTAGCCCTTTCCAACCTTGTGGAGGTGTACAATTTTCTCTCTTGTGTCGTTGGACAGCTCTTTGGTCTTCGCCATGTTACAAGTTAAAGTCTTGCTGATTGTATGGGGTGGACAGGTGTCTTTATGCAGCTAACGACTTCAAACAGGTGCATCTGATTAAGGATGATACATGAAGTGCGGGTGGACTTCTAATGGGCGGACTAACAGGTCCTTCAGGAATTATAGATGACATACAGGTGTTCAAATACTTATTTGCAGCTGTATCACTCAAATAAATCGTTAAAAAATCATGCATTGTGATTTCTGGATTTTTCTTTTTAGTTTATCTCTCTCACAGTGGACATGCACCTACGATGACAATTTCAGACCCCTCCATGATTTCTAAGTGGGAGAAATAGCAAAATCTTCACTGTATATATACATATATATATATATATATATATATATATATATATATATATATATATATATATATATATATGTAGATGAATATCAGACTGTGTCTCTGGTTAGAGATGTAGCATTTCAGAGGAAGAAACACTTGGAATTAACCAATAGAAACTCCAAGTGATATTGTGTTTTATATTCAAATCAACATTACTTTTGTATTTTGGCTACCAGGCACCCAGGCTCCAACAACATTACCTATCAAAAAAATAACACTTTATTAATAGGGTTTTTTGTAGAACACAGCCCTAGTTTTTTCGAAGTTGTGATATCAATAATATCTTTATGGTTTTAAGAACCAAAGTATAGTTTTACATGTCATATGAGACTGTGGACTTGTTGAAGACAACTTAAATTTTGAAAACAATGTAAAAGTGAAAGAGTTATCCAATTGATAGTCATTAAACAACTTTAAACAGAACTGAGCACTTTGAATTTCTTCAGACACCCTGTGCCAGCTTTCAGGGATTTTTTTTTAATTAATTTATTTTATTTTATTTTATTTATTTATTTTTATTTATTTTTTACACACACCATAAGTGAAACTATCAACTTTATATTAACAATTTTGTATTGACAATGTGGATGTTGACCATATAATGTATATTGACATTGGGCAAGTGTAACCACACAGCAGTGTCTACACAATGTCCTGGGCCACACTAAAGGACCACCCATGTACCCTCTGTCTAAATGCTGTTCAACTTGTTCAATATTAGAATAAATAATAGAGTAATGAATGGCAGCCATGTTGCTGGTCTCTTGTTTGCTCCGTGTTGGGCATGAAATTACAAAAAAATGCAGGAAACATCGGAATGCACTCATTTCTCTTGTCTTTGCTCTGTGTGTTTCACTGAGGGCATACATTTACACATGCATGCAGAGCAGGGGAGAGACAGACAGAGAATATAAGTGACATTACCATAAATGCAATAAACAAGTAGCATGGAGAAACAATGCTACCTGTTTATTTGCATATAGAGTGGGGGAGTGAGATTACTATGTAAAGAGAAACATTACAGCTTTCCAGACAGAACAAACGACCACAAGTAAAGCAATAAGAATGAAAAAAGACTTAAATAAAGTCAATTCAGAGATGACAACATAAATCACCATATTTCATTGATGCCAAGTGCTTCTGAATGAAACAGAAAATCTGTTTTATTGTCAAGAAGCTGCAAAAGGAGTTCCCCCAGGTGGATGACTGCTGTTGAGAAAATATCTGGGCTATTACGCTTGTTGCCACCAAAACCCTCTGACTAAAATAAACACCCAGCGACACTAAGGACATCAAGAGAGAACCGCATCCCTCAAAAATTCTGAAAATTACAGAATTAAAGGTATTATATCATGCCAATAGGCATAAACATCATAAATCTCTGATGATCATTGAATCAAACAGACATTTGATACAAATGTAATATAAAGTGGTCACTTTCAGCCAGTGTTATTGAAATTTGATAACTAAAAAAGATTTTTTTAAATCACTGTTATCCACTAAAAGATTTTATATCATTATATGTTTAAGCTATATCACCCTCCTCTACATTTACGTATTAAAAGTAGGTCAAATAAGCATAAACTGTCCCCCAAATATTTAAAAGAAAACCATTAATAATAATCAATATAAACAATTTTTATATCACCCAGCTATATACTCTAGATAAGGTCGAGAGGTTATTTGTAAACTTTCCAATACATCAATCACTCCAACACTTCAAATAAAACTCAATAAAGCGCAGATATGGGACCTTTAAAGTTCATACAGGAGGAGAAAAGATGTTTACCTCACAAAGAATGGCAGCTTTATACAAAGCAACAAAAAACACCTATTGAGCAGCTCTGCGATCTGCGCCCCTGATCAGGATGCAGCCAGGCACTTTGGGACAAAAGAGGACACTTCCTCACACAAAACAGGATGTAGGGAGTGGGGAAGCATTGGCCCACACACAACCTTGCTTTGAATACTGAAGTACAAAAGTACACAAACTAACAGCTAGTTGTGTGAGGGCCAGATTCAAGTCAGAGAAGGAAGATGTGATATAAACAAGAGGATGTGTGACTCAGATGGAGGAACGTGTGAAGCAGCATACCTCCAGAGAGCTGCAGCCCTCGTCCTAGGTCGATGATGGGACAGTTCCACCCTTCATGTTTCAATCCATCGTCATGCTGTCACTGAAATATGTGTTGGGAGGAGAGGATTAAAAATCACAAACATCTCACCAGTGGAGGAAGTAACTAAATAATATACTTAAGTATGTGAGTATTTTCATGTGATGCTACTACATACTCCATTACATTTCAGAGGGAGATATTGTATGTTCAAATTTGATTTCATATCCAAAATTAAAACTCACAGCTTTAATTATTTCTTACATGCAGATTTGACACAATTGATAATATAACAAGCTTTTAAAACACAACCTTTTAGACTTTTGCATCAGAAATTCAGAAATGCAACAGAAATTCTCACATTTCACATGAGTTAACAGGTCTGCCAAATAGTGATGCTTACCTCTAAACTTTTCATGTTTCAATTTAACAAAAGTGACCAAAAGTCAAATATGAGAGAAAATTAGTCTAAAACTGAAAACAAATTTGTGATGCAAAACCACAACTACAACACTAACAAGCAGCACTAACAACTCACACACCCGTGTATCAGTACAATCCAACTTCACCATAGGCCCTATATTATAAGGACGAATCGGGTACTTTCACTTTAATTATCTGTACAATTTGCTGCTAATACCTCTAAATAAGTACAGTTCTCATGCAAGGCCTTTACTGAATTCGTTTTACATTACCGTATTATTTATTTTACTAAGTAAAGGATGTAAATACTTGTTGTACCTACAGCATCGGTAGCAGCAGCAGCAGACTGATTGACAGCTAGCAGCAGGCTAGCAGCTGGTAGCTGAACGTGAAGAGGTTGGGGGTGAATGACAGCTCACAGATGATGCTGGCTAGGAAAACAATACTAACGTTGTTATTACATATTTAATCTATTACGACCAATATAATTAATTACTACTTCAGCCCAGACCCCCCCCCCCCCCCCACACACACACACACAGTCCAGTTTAGAAGTGTTCATTAGATAGCGTGCTGCTTCTGACGTTAGCTTAAAGGCTAAATATGAGCCTGTCATCCTTTAGTGAAAAATATATCCCTCCAAACAAAAACATATGTCTGCTGTCATTCTGCATAATATCGGACCTTTTCGAGCCGGTGTCAACAACACGCAGACAAGTGTTATGGAAACGTTCGTCTCTACGCCAATTCGGTGGAAACAAGCTAGCCTTGCAGCGGCTAGCCGACCCCCCCGACTCCCTGCGGCCGGTTGGTGGCGCCCCGGCGCCTGGGCAGGGCGGCGAGTAGCGGGCCGGCGTCCGTCCCTGTGCTGGTTATCCGTGACAGCGGTTGGTGCTCCGGTGTCCACCGGTGAGTTTAATCCTTCTTGTTTTCTGCGTGGTACGTTGTCACTGCTGCTGGAGGTGAGGAGAGAGCTGCCGCATGTTTGCAGGAGACAGAGGGAGGATGTGGAAAACAGCTGAGCTGGAGGAGAAGATAAGAGATGTTTATGCTCCTGCGACAAAGCAGCCACGCTGCTGTCTGTCTGTCTGGGCCCTCCTCTTTACACACACACACACACACACACACACACACACACACAAGCACATACGAACGAACACACACACTCACACACATATTCAATATCTTAATATTTACTACACATGCAATTCTGCTTTTTTCATGAAAATGTGAAAATTATGATTATGATAAAAGTGTAGTAAATCGTGTCTTTATGTGCAACCCAACCACCAGAGAGAAACAATGAGTCTTGCTGCATTAAATTCTGTCATAAAAGATAGATAGATAAAAACATTTCCACCATAACATAATGCAGAAAATCACAAACTGGTGCAGCAAAAGTCACCAGAATGCAGGAAATGGAGCTAGAAGCTCAACATTTCCTGGGGAACAACATCTGCAATTGTCACTTGATGTGTCCAAGCAATGGTAAACTAAAACATAGACACTTGCACACACACGCATAAAGGTCAGCATTTCATTAGAAAATAGAATGACTGATACCCACAAAGCAAAATTCTCACATTATCCACAAAAACGTAAAGGCTTTTTCTGTTCCATTAAAATATATTTATCTTTTTGCTCTTACAGTTTGATGTTTGAGCTTCACTGTGAAAAATAGTTTCACTCTGCAGATGTTGACACTAAAAGGCTGTTTTAACCCCCAATTTCTGAAAGTTAAATCTGAACTCATAGATCCCTTTGAGTCATTTATTAGGATATCTAAAAATTCTCAGTTTGGAACAATAACATGTCTGATATATTTACTCTGGAAAAAATACCTTAAAATACCTTACCTTGATGAATTGATGGACACATCTTGAGTGATATTCAGTTCCATATATTACTATTATAAGTTGCATGTTTGATTACAATCATGCTTGTAAGCCTGCACCTTTAAAACAGAGACTCTTTCCACTTTTAGCAGAATGTGAAAACAAATTATGCACATACATCATTCTGCATAGTGAAGCTCAAACATCCAAATGTAAAAAAAAGTTAGCATATTATGATAAACTTCATTATTTTCTGTAATGTACTGATAAACATTAGACGTTCATTTATTTTAGATTCATTACACACAACTGGTGTAGTTCAAGCCTTTTATTGTTTAAATATTGATGATTTTGGCAAAAAAGTAAAAAATTTCATGATAGCTCCAAAATTTCCTGATAGCTAGCTGCATTGACCCTGCCCTTGATAAAACAGTGGAACAACACCAGCAGCTGTCATGGCACCCCAGATATTTTGGCATTTCCTTCTCCCCAGTCTTCCTCCAGACTCTGGCACCTTGATTTCCGAATGACATGCAAACTTTGCTTTCATCCGAAAATAGTACTTTGGACCACTGAGCAACAGTCCAGTGCCGATCCTCTGTAGCCCAGGTCAGGCACTTCTGCCACTGTTTCTGGTTCAAAATTGGCTTGACCTGGGGAATTCGGCACCTGTAGCCCATTTCCTACACACGCCTGTGCACGGTGGCTCTGGATGCTTCTACTTCAGACTCGGTCCACTGCTTCCTCAGGGTCCGGTCATCTCTTTTCATTGTGCAGCGTTTTCTGCAACACTTTTTCCTTCTCACAGACTTCCCACTGAGGTGCCTTGATACAGCACTCTAGGAACAGCCTGTTCGTTCAGAAATTTCATTCTGTGTCTTACCCTCTTGCTTGAGGATGTCAATAATTGGCCTTCTGGACAGCAGTCGAATGGCAGTCTTACGCATGATTGCAGTTTTGAGTAATGAACCAGGCTAGGAGTTTCTAAAAGCCTTAGGAATCTTTTGCAGGTGTTTAGAGTTAACTCGTTGATTCAAATGATTAGGTTCATATCTCATTTAGAGCACCTTTTCATGATATGCTAATTTTTTGAGAGGAAGTTTGAGTTTTCATGAGCTGTATGCCAAAATCATCAGTACTAAAACAATAAAAGACCTAAAACATTTCAGTTGGTTTGTAATGAATCTAAAATATATGAAAGTTTAATTTGTATCATTACATTATGGAAAAGAATGAACTTTATCACAATGTGCATTTTTCTAAGAAGGACCTGTACATGCACAAATTAAAGCTGCAAGCAGTGTAGAAGATCAATGGCACATTTCTTTCAGTAGGCAAAGCTATGACTTTGCCTCAATACTGACATGTAGATGTGTTCACGGTGGGACTGTAAATAATAGCAATAATAATGACAATAATTATCATTACTTTTAATTATTATGTTATTAGGCCACCATATTTTTACTAATATTACTGTGAGTAGTCATGGATATACAGATAATTTCATGTGTCTTCCTTTCATTCTAAATCCTCATCTGTATTTAACAATTTTATAATATTGGGTGAGGCACTAAAGTGATTTTATGGCTGTATGCAAATCACACCACACTATCATAATTCACAACTGAGTAAAGGCTCACAAATCCTCACATCATTTAAAAAGAACTGCACAGAGAATAATTTATTGTGCTTACCTTTGTTGTTGTTTTGTTCTAATCAGCAAACAGAGCATATCACTGCTTACCTAAATAACATATTATTAGGTGATTGTTTTAAGGGTCTATGGCAGTCATTTCTATCCATGTTCTTATCTTTCCTGTCCCTTTGATTATCCCAGATCCCCAATTCATCTCACCATCTTCCTTTTCTACCAGTTTAAAAGATTACTCTATGGTTAATTTATATGGATAATTATGAAAATATGAAGCCATAACAAAGTTTTAAATTAACTGATCATATTTTTTTTTACATTATACCTATACTATTTCAATATTTTTTTTCTAAAATGTGTTGGGGAGTGTTGGGCGAGAAAACTTCCTCATTTGTGTAAGACAATTTGGATTTTAATTATAAAATAATAATCCTGGATCCCGTATCTTTTCATGTAATCTGCCCACAGCCTCTATATTTATAGCCTGTTTATCAACATTTGTCTCACAGAGGCATCGGAAATGGAGCGTACCAACGCGGGAGGGGTCGGGGACACCGGGGAGGCAGCTTTTAAGGAGAAAAAAATACACGTTCCACATTGAAAAAATCTGTATTGATATAAACGTTGTAAATGGGGACGCGTGTTTTACAGGTAACGGAGGACAGCGTTTCCTTGTTTTTTCCCGCCTCCCCACTGCCTCCCTCCCTCCTCCCCCCCTCCCTCCTCTCCCATTTCCCCCTCCCTCCCGCGAACTCCTTGGTGTGCGAGCGCGTGCGCGCCGCTGTCATCCTGCCTGCTGCCGGGCGCCCGGTTTCGTTCGGAGAGGAGAAGTTGGCGAAGGGGATGCGGCCGCAGCGATGGCGCTGCAGCTGAAGCCCGGGGATGCAGCGTACTATCAGGGCGCGGAGTACTGCAGGAATTACGCGTCGCCGCCCGTCAGCTACGGTGACAGCAGCCATTATCTGCCCCGTCTGCCAGGTAAGGAGCTGTTGCCCGCGGCTGGCTGGCTGACTGACTGACTGACTGACTGACCGACGGGCTGCAGATCTGCGCGATGGCGTGCAGCAGCGGATGCAGGAAAATCTAAACAAGAGACGTTTGCAGATGAGGGGAGGTGGATGTTGGGACCGATCGGCCGCTGTCATTATCATCATCATCATCATCATTATGATCATCATCATTATGTGATGTAAAGGGCGCACCAGTCACCGTTCTGTACATCTTATAGATTAATTATAGATGCTGAGATGCAAAAGCTGAGGTTGATCCTCTAAATATCTTATACTGTAGAGGAGTTCTCACTTTGAACTGATGTCTGACTGTAATGTGAATCGCGCGCGCGCGCGCGCGTGTGTGTAGCCTCAATGCAATGCATCTCTTTCATCCCTGGAGTGTGGCAGTCAATCAAGTGCTCTGTTGTCAGATCAGAGGGAGGAAATAGAAACCAGCTCCTACTGCTTTACTTTGCTTTTCTCTCAGGTCAAATCTGCACAGCTGATGGTGACATGTGGTGGTTGCACAGCCATGAAAAACAAACTAGCTTTGTTTTTGTTGGTTCAATGGTTACTAGAGCAAGAAGAGCCAGATTTTTCTCTTTTTTTACAGCATGAGCTGACCCAATCACCTTCATAATATTTCACTGTTATTACATCTTAATCATCCTCTTAGATATCAGCCTGTAATGATAACATAACAGGCTCATTTCATTTGCAAATACATGTCTGAAGAAGTTGATTAATCAGTTAGTAAATCAATAGAAAATGTATTCATTAATGATTTAATTATTTAGTACATTTAACACTTTGTTTTTCATGTTCTTATACAGATTAGCTGAACAGGGTAGGCTACTGTATTTAACATTATGGATAACTTATGCCAGAAACTTAAATTTAGTTGCAGTTTTCTGTGAGTATTTTTCATATGTGTCCCTATTAAATTGTTTACACACTACAGTAGAGAGGACTATTCCATATGGAAGGAAATTTCATGATATTTTAATATATCAAGCCATAGGTAAATTATTGATTGTATATGGTCCGTAAAAATGAAATAAAAATGACTCAATTAGCAATGTCTGTTGTTGCATGTTTCCTTTTTGCTCAGAATGACAAACGTGAAATATAACCTGCTATTCATTAGCAGCATAATGTATGGCCCAGGTGACCAATAATTGGTAGCAATTCATTTGACTTATTTCATTGAATTAAAAAAATGACGTTAGGCCCATGGAGAAGGACACTTACAGTAAAATGATGTGCAGCAGAGGAGCGAGAAATGAACGCAGTTTGAGCCTTTGGTGACATTGAGATATGAATGTTTATCCTGCTGTTTATCTTTGGTAGTACAGTAAGTGAAGTGCAAAGTAAAATGTATTTATGTGCTCATCTAATGGCCAGTGAGGCTAATGGCATACGTGCAGGAGGAATGTGCTTCTCATTGCACCATAATTTATGTGACACAGCAAGAGAAAGTCTGGAGAAAATTAACACTTGGCCTATTTAGGTATTCTCAGTGGATGCCATAAGACTATCAGAATGCTGGGCAGTGTTTTTTTTTGTGTGTGTGTGTGTGTGTGTGTGTGTACTGTATGTCTTGGCACTAAAAGAGCGAACCAAGAACTTGGTTTCAAGTCAAGAAAATTTAGTGTGAGCAATCATTTATAGACTTATCGGACAATGCCTAAACTGCCATGTGGTGTAACCATTAAAATTTGCTACCGGATAGTTTAACACTCAGTAGGTTTTGACATTTTCTGTCCAAAAATAGCACAAAACTTGATTTTTGAGAAAAAATATACAAATGGCAATGGCAAGAAGCCAACTTGTCTACAGTCGGGATCAGCTGTTGGTGTTACACAACAACGGAGGATTGACCCGAAGGAATTATGGAGTCGGAGGAGAGGATGCAGAGCTGGAGCGAAGTACAGGGAGAGGAGAAGACGGTACAAACCGAGCATCCCATCTGTTATCGTGGGTAACGTGAGATCTTTACCCAACAAGATGGAAGAGCTGACAGCGCTAACCAGACTGCAGTAGAAGTATAAGCAGAGCAGCATACTGCTGTTCACGGAGACCTGGCTCACGGACAACACACCGGACTCCCTCGGAACTTTGGACGGCTTTCAACTTCTGAGAGCGGACCGAAACACGAGGGAGAGTGCTAAGAGGAGAGGAGGGGAACTGGCAATGTATGTGAATGAGAGATGGTGTAACCTGGGACATATTACTGCGAAGGAGCAGCGCTGTACCAAAGACATTGAACTGTTAGCGGTTAGCGTTAGGCCATATCACCTGGCCCGGGAGTTCTCGCATGTTATCGTGTACATCCCACCTCGGCCGATGCCACGGCAGCCTGCAAGGACATTCACCCCACCGTCTCTCAGTTACAGATGCCACATCCACAGTTCCTTATTATTATCTCTGGGGACTTCAATCATGCCTCACTCTCCACTACTCTCCCTTACTTCACCCAGTATGTTGACTGCCATACAAGGGACAATAAAACTCTGGACTTGCTGTTTGCCAACACAAAGGAGGCTTACAGCTCATCACCCCTCCCCCCACTTGGCTGTTCAGACCACAACCTGGTCATCCTTCAACCCACCTACACCCCCGTAGTGAGGAAGACCCCTCCCACCAAGACGGTGATCAGGCTATGGTCTGAGGACTGCCGTGATGCCCTGAGAGACTGTTTCGAATGTACAGACTGGCAGTAACTCTGCAGGCCACATGGTGAGGACATCAACGGCCTCACCCATTGCATCACAGACTACATAAACTTCTGTGTGGAGAACACTGTGCCAACCAAGAAGGTATGGTGTTTCTCCAACAACAAACCATGGGTGTCCCCAGAGCTGAAAGCCCTGCTAAATGAAAAGAAGAGGGCCTTCTGGTCGGGGGACAAAGTGGAACTGAGGAGAGTACAGAGGGACCTAAAATATAAAATCTGGAGTGGCAAGGAGAGCTTCAGGAGAAAGATGGAGGAGCAGCTCCAAGTAAACAATGTCCGAGAGATCTGGAGAAGTATGAACAAGATCTCTGGTCACCTCAAGGACAATGGAGGAACAACACTGTCCACCGACCGGGGGTGGGCTAATGAATTAAATCTGTTTTTAATAGATTCGATTCTGGGCCAACAACCTCCCCCACCCCTCAGCTTCCACCAACCCCCCTCCATATGCTCTCTGCCCCTCTTCTGGCGCTGTGCTGTCACCACATGCACTCCCCTCAAACCATCACACCACACCCCCATTACACCTACCCACAGCAAAGCCAGCACCACCCCCCACCTTGGGCCAGCCGCAGATCTGCCTCACAACTGATCAGGTGAGAAGTCAGCTAAAGAAGAGAAAGGTCAGGAAGGCAGCAGGTCCAGACGGAATCAGCTCCAGATTGCTCAGGGACTGTGCAGACCAGCTTTGTCAGGTGGTCCTGCACATCTTTAACCTGAGTCTGAGCCTGGAGAGGGTTCCTGAACTGTGGAAGACTTCCTGCGTGGTTCCAGTGCCAAAGATTGCACGGCCCAGGAAGCCCAACCACTACAGACCTGTAGCCCTGACTTCCCACCTGATAAAGACCTTGGAGAGGCTCATCCTACACCACCTTCGCCCACTGGTGAGCTCAGCACTGGACCCTCTGCAGTTCGCCTACCGGCCTTGCATCGGTGTGGATGACGCCATCATCTATCTGCTGCACTGATCTCTTTCTCACCTGGAACAAGCGGCGAGCACGGTGAGGGTCATGTTTTTGACTTCTCCAGTGCTTTTAACACCACCCAGCCTGCATTGCTGAGAGAGAAGCTGGAGGGAGCCGGAGTGGATGAGCAGCTGGCGGCCTGGACCATGGACTACCTTACCAACAGACCACAGTATGTGAGTCTTCATGACTGTGTGTCTGAGGTGGTAGTCTGCAGCACGGGGCGCCACAGGGTACAGTGCTCTCACGCTTTCTGTTTAGTCTGTACACCTCAGACTTCAGCTACAACTTTGACAACTGCCACCTACAGAAGTTCTCAGATCATACGGCCATAATCGGGTGGGAACGACCAGGAGTACAGGGAGGTCATCAATGACTTTGTCAGTTGGTGTGAGACCAGCGGTCTCCAAATCAACGCCAGCAAGACAAAGGAGATGGTTGTGGACTCCAGGAGGAAGTCACCCCCCACCACACCGGTGAGCATCCAGGGAAAAGACATTGATACAGTGGACTCTTACAAGTACCTGGGTTTTCACCTGAACAACAAACTGGACTGGACCACAAACATTAATGTCCTGTACAAGAAGGGCCAGAGTCGACTTCATCTGGTGAGGTGATGACAAAGTCGTAGCATCTGCCCTTTTCTACGCAGTGGTCTGCTGGGGGGGCGGATGCACAGACAGGGACAGAAGGAAAGTTGACAAATTGGTGCGGGGGTCTAGCTCTGTACTGGGATGCCCTCTGGAGTCGGTGGTGGTGGTGGGAGAGGGGAGGATGTTGGCCAAGCTGACATCCATCATGGGCAACCCCCATCACCCTCTGCATGGAGTGGTGGGTGCGCTGAGCAGCTCCTTCAGCCAGAGACTCAAACAAACCCTCGCTGCAAGAAGAAGCGCTTCCGCAGATTATTCATCCCGACAGCAATAAGCAATAATTTTCCTCCACTCTACACACACATCCTGCACCTTAAGTATGCATTAGCTATGTATGTGTACGTGTGTGTATGTGTGTGGATATGTATGTGCATATATATATATATGCTAATAGGTAATTGTGTGTATGTATGTAGGTATGTACGTGCATGTATTTATGTATATATGCTTTGCTTATGCATACCTTTTTCTTGCTATTTATTAGTATTTTTTTCCATACTAAATATGTCCATAATACATACTGTGTATGCTGCTCAACAATATATATCAATGCTCTAGAGAAAATGACTACAACATAAAATACAACAATAAAATACAGTCACTGTATATTATTGCATACAGCATGGCGATATTACATTTTGGATACTGCCCAAACATAAGTAATAATATTTACCAAATAATCAAAGTAGTAATTATATTAGGGTTAGTGAGGATCAAATTATATATACCAAGATGAGAAAATGAAACCAGTTACAATGCAAAAAAAATTACACAACACTATATACAGATAGTATATAGTATTGTGTATTTTTTATAGCTTTTATTTTCTTTTTCTTTACTCTGTACTCTGTACTCTTACACCTGTGCTTAGCTGCAGTAACAAGCAAATTTCCCTGTTGCGGGATCAATAAAGTCCTATCTTATCTTATCTTATCTAAACACAATGTTCTGAGAGACCTGATAAATGTTTCTCAAAACTGTATATTTGTATTTTAAATTGTTTCATTTTCTCATCTTGCTATATATAATTTGATCCACACTAACCCTTATATAATAACTACTTTGATTATTTGGTAAATATTATTATCGTGGCATATTGCAGGAAATATTTATATATCAAAAACACTTTTAATTTAGTGCTGGGTGAAATGAATGAAAACAATATGACAACATTTTTGGAACACATATGTCAATATCGATATTGCAACAATAATGTAGAGATGACTATTCGTGCTTTCTAAAAATATTTACACTGTAAGATTTTTTTAAACAGATTTTATTCAAGACAGAACAGTACAGGAAACATATAAACACGTCTTGAATCCCTTTTCATTATTTTGTCAAATTTCACCCACCCACCCACCAATCTACATACTGCTATATGTAAATAATACTATAAATAAATAATAACCATACTAATAATATAAATTATACAATAGTGACAATAATAGTAAATAAATAATTATAATAACACAGAAAAGTGGGATAATCCAACCAGCAAAGAAAATTTTATAAATAAAATAATCATTTCAGGGGAGGAAGGCTGCGCTCTGGTAGAAAGATAAACGTTTTGATAAACAATAATCAGTAATGTGATGTAATAAGTACATAAATAAAAGGGTTTGAAAAGTAAAATCATGCTAATTAATATACACTTTTTATATAGAAATGTATCATATTTGGAAAATCATAAACATATTACATCATTCTTTACTTATTTAAATATTTTGCAGTCCTATTCAGTCAGTTAAGGGTTATAAAAAACTATATCACTATATGTTTGCAATACATTAATGATATTACAATCCAGTGAAAAGATATAAATTCTTATTTGGCGTAGTGGAATAACATTAATAATTACTGCCCAATCATATTATTAATGTGCTGTAAAACATATTGATCACTAGCTGCTTTCTGCTTCAGAGCAACCTGACATGAGCTTGATGGCTTTGACTTGGAAATCAATTGTCCTCATTAAACCAGAAGATTTTCTGACTTTACAATAATGTGCGCATACGTGTGCTTTATCTCTGTAGGCTGGGCCTAGATCTGGGTCTGAGGAAGGGAAGGACAAAACTGACCTTGGCCTATCTACATTCTGTGCATGCTTTTAGTAGAATAAAACTAGAGCAGAGTAACAGCCAAAATAGGGTGAAGTCATTTCGGTTTTCTGACACCTCTGTAGTTCTCGAGTTCCAACTTCTGAAATTTTCTGGTTACTTTAGCATTGCTAATAAAGTTGAATCTTTGGGTTTTGGACAGAATTATGTGACATTGTATGGACCACAAAATCAAACTAAACTAATCAAGAAAATAATTGAACGATTATTTAATATTCTGAATAACTGTTAGTTGCAAACCTTCCACCTTAGCCTTAATAATGGAAAGGACTTTATATTGATATGTATTGCATTTTATGTATTGATACATTTTCCTCCAGTCTTAGATCAGTATGTGTTTGTGAATAAAATGCAGAAATTGCCACTCATTTAGATGACAGGTAATCCATCTCAATTTCAGCTACAACAACTTCCATCTTACCTCATATCTTACATATCAGCTGTTCAATGTGCCCTCTGAACTGCTTAATGGACCATTTGAGACCAAAAGGGTCCACAGTCCTTCCTGCCTAGGGGTGCAATGATTAATGGATTTGATTAGTCGACCATGATCACAGCCACTTTGATAATTAAATAATAATTTAAGTAGTTTTTCAAATTAGCTTTCAAGTTAATGGCTCTCAAATGGATTCTTTCCCTCATCTGTAGTTCCATTCAACAACAAAATAAGATATAACACATAAAATAGATGCATTTTGTTACACATTTTGTTCATTTGAATGGACGTTTATAACTGACATGTCTCTATTTTATGTAGTTTTTTTTGCAATGTTATGAGGACCAAATTTATCATCCTGATATAACAAAGATTGTTTTATCATTACAACGAATGACAAGAGTTGCCAAATTCTGACATTTGACATCTGTCATTTTCTACTCAAATTAAAAAATCAAAATGTTACTTAATTAATGCACACCTCCAAAAAAATCCTAACTATGCATGATGTCGACACGAACAATGAGAGTTGTAATTTGGTGCTTCTCAGGTCATACATGGCGCCTCCGCAAATGGCTTCACCTCCATGAACAGCTTCTCTGTTGCCTGCACTTCAACATTTGCGATAAAAGCATTTGCTCTTTTGTACCGATGAGCTCCAAACACAAATGCTCTGTTTTGGTAGTACAGGCAGAAGAAAAAAATCCTGTACATACAGTCTGGAATATGTTTTGTTTAAGGGGATCTAGGATTTTTTTTGCCTGTTTTTCCTGTTTTGTGACTCTTTTTTGTCTTTTTCCTGACGTGTGCTTGCCACTGGGAAGAGAAAGCAAGAATTCAGTGGGGCAACGCAGCACTATGAACGCTCGAGGACTGCATCATGTCGATGCATCTACCTGTGCAAAAATAAAAATAAGCCTTTAGACAAAGGTTTTATGCAAAAACAAAAGTTTTCCAAGTCCTTCCTGACATGGGATGTTATTAATTTCCTGCCTCTTCCTCCTGAAGAAACATGGTGAAGACAAACCCTCCTAGAAAGAGTCATTGTATTGAAATTATGATTTTCAACCCTGACAAGTTAATATCTATTTAATTATTCTACCTGGGACAAATATTATTTGTTTATTAGCATATTGGTGTAAGCGGCAACCATACAGTAGTCAGTTATTAAAATACTATTTTCTTCTTAGCGAGGAGTACAAAGAATTTAGTCTTGGATAATTATCTTATCATCTCAGATCCTCATACATGGTGAGATCATTTATTTGTTATGACGAGGAAACAATCTTAATTATTTTGATCACTTATAATAAAGTTGTTATCACTACAAAGACATGGCAAACCCTATGTACATTTTAACCTTTTTTATGTGAATTTATTCAAATTATTCATGTACAATGAAATATTTCTACCCACTATTGGTTTTTTCAAAAAATATTTACATTGCAAAATTTTTGATAAATAATAATTGTGAGGGTTTGTGGACATAATAACTACATAAATATCAGGCTATAACAGTTAAATAACACAGATGAATATCAACTTACTAATAAACAAGTTGATCATATTTTGTCTTAATTCTTGTTCCTTTGCAGCTGTCATTATTGTGGTATTTTTGCACTACATTCCTTGGAGATCACTTGTCAATCAAGCTGTGTAAAATGTTGTGTTGATGTAGCAAAAGTTTTTTTTTAGAGGCGTCCACTTTAATGCTAAGTTAGTCTTTCTGTTTATTACAATGGAATCAATGCTGCCTCCCAATGAGTCCGCCAGGGAGCACTTTGTCAGAAAGCTCCCCCGCAGACAACGAATGTGAAAGCTCCCGTGAGCAGGACGTGTTGAAGGCAGCGTTTAATGCAGATGAGGAGTGAAAGAGCAGACTGGCAACACTATCTTGTCACCATCTCATCTTGCCATTGACACTATAGTAAGGTCAGTGAGTCACCACGGCATACCTTTCCCCTGAGGTCAGCTAGGCCAGGGGACAGACGGGCAAGCAGGCCAACGGACAAACGTCGGGCAGCAGACGGAAACACAATTACTCCACCGTGTTATTTTGGGGCCATGAGTAGTCGTTGGGCGTCCGATTGAATTCTAGATGAAAGCTTCCAGCACAGTGTGTTTTAACACAGCTGTTGGCCTATTACTGACCCTACTATGTACTGTATATGTGTACACGCACGCACACACACACCCCACATGCATGCATGTACACAGATTAAAGCAGTACCAAAAAACACAGCAGTGTCAGTCCTTATATTTTTTTCTATTTTTCCTTTTCTTACATGTACACGCTCATGCCCATGTTTGTGTGTGTGTGTGTGTGTGTGTGTGTGTTACAGGTGTGAGATTACTTGCTTCATGACAAACCAGTTAATAATAATAATAAATAATATGATTATCAATAAATTGATTTTCTGCCATTTTTTTTTTCCATTCTCATTTTGCCCCTCCTACAAATTCTATTCATGCTTTTCTGCTGAAGTCTAAACATTTTTTTTCTAAAAAACGTAACATGTTCTCCAGAAATGTAGAAACACAATAAACAAATGGAAATACAATCATAGAGCAGTTTTATACAATTACAGTAAACTACCTTCCACCATCCAAAAACAGGGAGGGTGATTGGAGACTCTATATTGCCCATAGGTATGAGTTCTGTGTGTGTGTGTGTGTGTGTGTGTGTGTGTGTGTGCGTGCGTGTGTGTTTGTGTGTGTGATGTGCTGGGAATGGCTCCAGCAGACACCCCATGACCCTAATGAGGAATAAGTAGGTATAGAAACAAGAGAAATAGTTTTACTGTTGGACTCAGGAGATATTTTACAGTATATTTGTATCTATGTATTTGTAATGTAATATGACTCATTCTTGTTTTAATATAGTAATGAAAATACTTGTTTTAGGCTATTAAAGCAATCAAGCTTTAAAGCAAAATGAAATACAGGCTATACAAAACGGTGAAATTCTATTGATTATATTACTGACTTTTGACTGTTTTACTAGGTTTTCTTTAAGACAAGTGTTCAGAAGTAATACTTTATAAAATCTCTGTTCTGTCTAGGCCCAGAGTCCATGCTGAAGCCTCCTCTCAGCCTCTTCAGCCACCCCCAGCAGCCCTTCCATCACCTGGACTCTCTGCACCAACTGGGACCTCCACCAATGGCGCCCACGCAGCCTCTCGGCCCGCCACCGATCACCCCTGCTCAGGCAATGGGACCCCCAGCTATGGTTCCCGCCCAGACCCTTGGGCCCCCACCAATCACTGCTACTCACGCCTTAAGGCCTCCTCCCATTACCCCTGCACACAGCTTAGGCCCCCCTCCAATGGCCCCTCTGCAGCCAATGGGGCCTCCACCGATGGCACACTCCCTGGGGCCCACACCGGTGGACCACACACAAGCAATGGTGCCTTCAACAATGGACCTAACACAACCACTGGGGTCCCCGCCTCTGAACCCCGCACACACATTGATGCCCCCGCCCGTGGTGGCGCCTGGAGCCAGCAGGTTCCCACTCCCTCCCACCCCACTGTCCTGCTCTCTGGCTCCAGGGCTAGACCTCTCGCAGCTGCCACTGAGGCCCCCAGGACCGGTACTCATCCCGGCCCCAGTGTCTGGTCTCATACCTGGACCTCTCCCGGATCAGGCAGCCCCAGCCAGCGAGCAGCCCCAGGACGAGGGCTCTCCGCTGGGCATGGAGGAGCAAGAGGACCCTTTGGGGCTAGAAGAACTGTGTAAACCGCTGTACTGTAAACTCTGCAACGTTACCCTCAACTCTGCTCAGCAGGCACAGGCTCACTACCAGGTAGGTGGAATTAAGTGTACGCATGTGCACTGAAAATATTAAGGCCAGACACCACTCAAAAATTTGCATTTTTGCATAAAATTGTTGAAAAAAGTTTCAAATTTTTAAATATATTTCATCAATAAATAGTGTATACTACCACATAAAATGTACAATAAACTGCAAACTATTGTTACAAGCAATTCTCTCTCAAAATGCCATTTCAACCTTTTAACCATTCACGTCAAATCCTTTTTATCAGACTCCAAAGGAGGCGCATCCACAGAACAAAGTCCAATGTGCTTGTTATTGAAACAAATATTTATATATATAGTTATATTATGACAGATTTTGTTAAAAAATATTAAGCAGGATATGCAAGTCAGAGCCTAATCATGAGGATGTAATCATTTGCATTTTTATTTCAAAAACTTGTATTACAAAAAATGCTCTTTCTATGTTTACTTTCCCATGTTAGGTTTCATAATAATAAGACCAAATGAAAAAAAAAATCACCCTATTCTGTGCGAGTGATGTCTAGCCATAAGATACTGTACACAAATATTATTATTGTTCCTTTTAGGGGAAGAACCACAGTAAAAAGTTGAGAAATTTCTACGCTGGCAGTCAGCAGCCACCTGCCATCAGGATCCCTGAAGTCCTGGAGACGGCTGGCCAGACAACCCTCAACTTAGGATCCACCGACAGCGACACAGGGAGGCAGGTCAGGAACACTCAGCAGCGCTGCACCAAGCGGCTGAGGAACACTATGTTTATCTGAACAGGTGGGAGTGCTGCAGGTGGACAGTCTGCTGATAGAGGTTATATTGTGAGGAGTGGCAGGGAGCTGCACAGTCACTCCGGTTCTATCCATGCTCATTCTATTTGCAATTGTAAAGAAAAACTCTTAATAAAAAGAAAAAAATTACTCCTCCTCTAACTCACAATTTCCTTTGTCAATGTTCTCTATGTTACTGTTGAGATGCAGGATTTTTAAATATTCAAATTAAATGAAAGCATGAACTAAACATATAAGCAAATAATAGGACTAATGCAAAAACTGTGAAATCTCTATCAAGGCTGCAACTAATTAATATTTTAATAGTTTTATTATTAATCTATCAATTATATAAATGATTAATTAACAAGTTGTTTGGTTCATGAAATTGTTTAAAATGGCAATCACGGTTTTCCAAAGATGAAGATTCAACTTAAATTTCAATCTAAAAAAATACTATTTTAGAAGACTAAAGACACTAGAAAAAAAACAGATTTGAGAAGCTAAGAAGTTACATGGCTGTAAGGGCCATTCCAAATAAATTAATTTTTCAGTTTGTTACATAAAGAAGGAAGAAAATAACATAAGGATGACACAGTTTGTACTCTGGGAGTGTTTAAACAAGAGAGAAATATAAGAAAATGTTAATGCTGGTCAGAGAAAAAATTTTTTGTGGATTTCGCCTATTGTGGGTTATTTTAGAACGTAATACCTGTGGTACGAGGGACCACTGTAATCAATTAATCATTGCAGCTCTAATATTGACCAGCGAGTTGTGCACAATGCGGCTTCCCTTTTTGGTTTGTGACCTTCCCTAATAATCTGCACACATGTTGTTGAACAGACAATTTAATCTTTTTTGATTGTAGCTTGTACATATAATTTCTTTCATTAATTCATGATTGACATTTATTAGTGTTTATTTTCCTATTTGTTTGTACAAGGAATTCCTTTCTTCCTCCCACCAGACCTCTTATCGTGTCCACAGGTGCTGTATAAGGGGGCTACGCGTGTCATTTTGGCCACAGAGAATGACTATTGTAAGCTGTGCGACGCCTCCTTCAGCTCACCGGCAGTTGCACAGGCCCACTACCAGGGCAAGAACCACGCCAAGAAACTACGGCTTGCTGAGGCTCAACAGAACAGCAACATGTAAGGCTACAGTGGTTCAACTCTGCAACATGCCACACACATGCATACTGCAGGCCCCCATGAATGCAATTAGTTTAACTAAACCTGACTGAAATCAAAGTTGCGAAGTTAGACTAATGCACCCAGATAATGATTTAAACCAGACTGGAGCTGGATGAGGTGATCTGTGCATTCGCTGAACTGTATGTGAAAAAAAGAAACAAGAAATTCATTAAGCAGAGCAAACAGGAAGTATGTGTTGTACATAGTTGCAAGAATGTATGTCATGCTGGTTTAACTAACTAACTTGATATATTACTGGCCTTTTGTTGTCAAATAAAGTCATCGATGCAAGCTAAAGAGTGTATATCACCACCAATCAAAGCGGAGTCTAAAAATCACTTACCGCCAGTACATGTAGACTGAAAGAAGGCCAGTTGTCTGAGTTGCTTCACTAATCAAGCTATTACAATAGCTCGCCTAAAATAAACTGCACATGTAAACATGCATGGTGGAGGTGTAAAAAAGCACAATTCAATCCACATCCTGTAATGAAATTAAAGAGACGGCAGCAACTGACACGAGGCGGGGGGCCGGAGGCTGAACCCAAATGCATGACTCTTCACAGTTCGTTCAAAAAGGGAAAGTCTTTATTACAATTCCGTACCAAAAAATGAATCACTCTCAAGGAGCAAAATACTACTGAACTAAAGCTATAAAGTACCAACAAAAATTCACTCTTTCGAGGAAAACAAAAATGCACTCTTCATGAGGTAAACAGAAAATCACTCTTGCGAGGAAAACTGGACTAATGATAATTAGGAAAAAGTAACAAAGGAAAAGCTGCCAAAACAAGACTGGAAACTAAATAGACAGGAACAAAACCTGAAAGGACCTGGAGCTGGGCGCTGGTTCTTGGGACATGGGGCATGACGAACTGGCACAGGACAAGGGGAGACACAGACAATATATAGACAAGGTAACAGGGCACAGGTGAAAACAATCAGGGCAGGGGAAGGCAATCACAGTGGCGGGAAACACACAAGGGCAGGAAGCAAAGGTGCCTGAAACAAGAGGGAAGAGTCATTTCAAAATAAAACAGGAAGTGAACGACAAGACAACACGAGTGATAACTTAACATTTACGACGAGACATGACAGCAACACACTGCCTAATGTTGGTTCCAAAAACTATTGTTGGTTTTACCCCTTTTGGACCAAATCAATCAACATGATTTTGATGTTTTGCTTCAGGGATGGCAGTAGTGAGGCAACCCCAAGAAGAAACAGGAAAGATGGCAGTGAATACAGACTGGTAAAGAATCGTCGTAGCCCACAGCTACCTGCCTCCATGCCAGGTAGAACATTAATGAAAAATGTCATGCCATGAGAAATGCCATTTCATTTTGTGACTAGAGAGAAGGTCTAGGTGGTCTATACGGTAAATACAGTTCCATGCATCCAACATTCAATCCACAGAGAAATGCTCACAGCCTAAATTCAGAAAGTATGTCCTAAAGCTGTATCCTAAAGTTTATTTTTCACTTTAGGCAAAATCTATCACTATTTTTAACTTTTGACCATTGTTTTTTATTATCACAGCTAGTGCAATGCCCAGAAGGATAGGAATCATGTGAAGAAAAGTGAAGCTTGAGTAGACTTTTCATGTTTGGCCTGATAAGGATGTGTTGGACTGTTGCAGTGTTAGTAGACAAATTATACATTGGGTAGGACATGGACATACGTTGAGATAAGGAGAGACATGGAAATACAGTTATTTTAAAAAACATGCTACAATTTAAGTCAAAATTCAGATCCAAGTCTGTATATCAGTTTTTAAATTGCAATGTAAAACCAGACCTTTGAATTAATTAACACTTGTTCCTGTAGAGTGTAAAATCTACATTAATTTAGGCCCAGACTCCATTTTGTTTTGAGAGCGTTACAATGCTTTTTATTATGTTGGCTGCAGGATCATTGCAGGAAGAAACGGGACAACAGAGCTTCGAATTCTGGGAAGCAACATGAGGAGTGGAATACAGAGCTTTGCACTGTAGAGAAAGTGCTGCTGCAGGATAGGGCTGTGATGTGTAAATCTATGTCATTTTTTCTTCTTTGCTTGTAGAAGATTTTATTGTAGCATAGATGCTTTATTATGCAGTAGCCATACAGGAAGTAATGGGAGATAGAGGGGGGGCATGCACCAAAGCAAGTGCTCTACCCCTACACCACCAAAGCACACCTTCGAGATTTTAACCTTTAATGATAACTATGACAATGATGTATAAATATCTATCAAAAAAATCCACAAAAAAACAAAATACTGTAAACTATTGTACCATGTGCAAGTATATAGAACAAGGAAGTCTCTTTCTTGCTGTCTTCCCCTCTTCCCCTCCACAGACAAAAACGAGCTCCTCAGCTTCCCCTTCTCTCTCTCTCTCTCTCTATCTCTCTCTCTCTCTCTCTCTCTCACACACACACACACACACACACACACACAAACACACACACACACACACCCACACACATATACTTTCTGCTGATTTAATCTGTTTTCCTGATGGACAAACCTATCATTTATCTCTCTTTCCCTCTGCTTCTTGGTTTTCTTGCTGTGTTAACACATACTCACCTAAAGAAGCAAATTAGCTACTAGTATTTTTTCCTTAATGACCCACCTGATTGTAATTCAAGATGATTTGGTGGTTTTCTTTTTTAAATTTTTTGAATGGGTTGCCAAATTACATTACATTGATGAGTGAACAGACATCTTCTCTGAATTCTTTGTGCATGTCATTGTCTGGACATGGTGGAGCATCTCAGCTTATCTTCCGCTTAGCTGCTGTGGCCCCACCTGTCTGTGAGTGTGGCCACCATGAAAACTGTGGACAAACCCACTTGGCACCCATATGTGCAGCCAAAAGAACCCTGATGGGCCCTACATGGACAGGCTGGCTGCCTTCCATCCCTGGAGGGCACAAGGGTTGAATAGGATTTCCTAGAAGATGCGGTAGGTCCTCTGAATGGGAAAACTGCCAGCATTAAATTCTAGATTCTAGAAGTATATGCTGAAGAAGGACTGTCACAAGGATTGCACATAGACCAGTAAACACAGCTTCTATACCATGACATTTGCCAAGTTTTGAAATTTATGTTGTCTCCCTTTAATCACCATTCATCAAAGGCTCATCTCATATTCTGACGTATAATGTGGGGCCAATGTGACTTGGCGGCCACATCTGGCATGAACGGGTACTGTATGCAAGAAGGGGTCAGTAGTGCTGGCTGTTGTGGTTCTCCACTTGTACCAGTGCTTAAACCAAGCCACTGCCTTTCAGACATTTTCAACCAGTAATTGGATCCTAATGCTAGTGCTGGTTAACATCTAAGTACCTCCCTGCTTTCATGGGACTGTATTGTTTTTTGCCCAGTGGGGGTCCAATAGGATTGAGGGGTAAGAAGAGTAAAGAAAGAGAGAGATAAATGAGAGAGGCAGAGAGGAGAGGAAGTCACTCCAGACCTGCTGGCTGACCAAGTGTTGCTTGTTGGTTGGCTTTTGTTGGTCTAGCCTGCCTCCAACTCTCAGTGAAGCTACTACTGTGGGCAGCCTCCCCTCTATTGTTTTCTTTTTTAACTTTTATTTTTTCAAAGCTCAAAAAGAGACTTTTAGCACAGCCAGCTAACACTAACATTAAGCAGAACAGTATTGTGCTTGGTTGTAGGTCCTTTGGTTGGTCATGCACATGACCTCTGACATTTAAGTGGTTCATTCTTTTAGTCCTGTGGAACCAGTTTATCTGGCCAAGAGACAATTTTTGGCTGTGGAAGCAGAAAGAACTTGTTCTAAATTAGGCACTGGCTCTAAACTAGGACTGGCACTACCTTGGTCAAAAAGAGATATGTATATGCACACTGCCAAAGATCACAAGAAACTTGCTTTCCCCATACTACTCTGGCCACTTCAACTGGATCTGCTTGGAAATGGCATACAATGATTATTTAAATGTTACTTTTTTTTTACCCATACAGTTCCTTCTCAAAAATTAGCATATGTGATAAAGTTCATTGTTTTCCATAATGTAATAATAAAAATTAAACTTTTATATAATTTAGATTCATCACACACCAACTAAAAATTTCAGGTCTTTTATTGTTTTAATACTGATGATTTTGGCATACAGCTCATGAAAATCGAAAATTCCTATCTCAAAAAATTACATATCTTACATATACATAAAACAACATATCATGAAAAGGTCCTCTGAACGAGCTATGAACCTAATCATCTGAATTAACGAGTTCTCAACGGTTCATTACTCAAAACCGCACTCATGGGTAAGAATGCTGACCTGTCCGGAAAGCCATCATTGACACCCTCAAGCAAGAAGGTAAGACACAGAAAGAAATTTCTGAACGAACAGGCTGTTTCCAGAATGCTGTATCAAGGCACCTCAGTGGGAAGTCTGTGGGAAGGAAAAAGTGTGGCAGAAAATGCTGCACAACGAGAAGACGTGACTGGACCCTGAGGAAGATTTAGGAGAAGGGCCAATTCCAGACTTTGGGGGACCTGCTGAAGCAGTGGATCGAGTCTGGAGTAGAAGCATCCAGAGCCACCGTGCACAGGCGTGCGTAGGAAATTGGCTACAGGTGCCGCATTCCCCAGGTCAAGCCACTTTTGAACCAGAAACAGCAGCAGAAGCGCCCGACCTGGGCTACAGAGAAGCAGCACTGGACTGTTGCTCAGTGGTCCAAAGTACTATTTTTGGATGAAAGCACAGTTTGCATGTCATTTGAAAATCAAGTTGCCAGAGTCTAGTGAAGACTGGGAAGAAGGAAATGCCAAAATGCCTGACGTCCAGTGTCAAGTACCCAGAGTCAGTGATGGTCTGCTGGTGTTGGTCCACTGTGTTTTATCAAGGGCAGGGTCAATGCAGCTAGTTATCAGGACATTTTGGAGCACTTCATGGTTCCTTCTGCTAAAAAAGCTTTATGTAGATGAAGATTTCATTTTTCGCCATTGACCTGGCACCTGCTCACAGTGCCAATACCACTGGTAAGTGGTTTATTGACTATAGTATTACTGTGCTCAATTTGCCTGCCAACTCTCCTGACCTGAACCCCATAGAGAATCTGTGGGATATTATGGAGAAAGTTGAGAGAAGCCAGACCGAAGACTGTGGATGAGCTTAAGGACTCTATTGAAGCATCCTGGGCCTCCATAACACCTCAGCAGTGCAACAGACTGATTTCCTCCATGCCACGTCGCATTGAAGCAGTCATTTCTGCGAAGGGATTCCCGCCCAAGTAATGAGTGCATAATTGACATAATTATTTGAAGGTTGACTTTTTTTGTATTATCGGATGAAATATGCTAATTTTTTTAGATAGGGATTTTTCGTTTTCCTTTACTTTTTTGCCAAAATAATCAGTATTTAAACAATAAAAGGCTTGAACTACTTCAGTTGTTCAATGATTGTAAAATGTATGAAAGTCTAATGTTTATCAATACATTGAAGAATATAATGAACTTTATCACAATATGCAATTTTTTTGAGAAGGACCTGTAGATTTTATTCTAATATAAATTATATAAAGAAAAAAATTAAAATTATAATACAATTATACTATAATGAAATGATCAATTACTTTGTAAGTCCATAGACGTGTGGCTTGTTTGACTACTTTATTTGGAGTTTAGGATCAGATTATGTTCATCATTGCATCTAGGTCCATTGAGATTGGGAAGTTTGACAAAACAGGCATGAGTTTGTGCTGGCCCAATATCCAATTTTTTGGTCCTTTTATTGTAACTAATATAGAATCCTACTAGCTGTCATGATAGATAAATCTGGTACACATCACTCTTAATGTTCTTCTAAATCTTTTCTCCTCTTCCCTCCTCTCTCTTGTTCCATCAGGACCCTACTACAACCCCAGACCAAGGCAGCGCATCCCCAGGGACTTAGCCATGTGTGTGACCCCAAGTGGACAGTTCTACTGCTCCATGTGCAACTGCGGAGCCGAACAAGAAACAGACTTTAGACAGCATCTGGAGAGCAAGCAGCACAAAGCTAAAGTGTCCGAGTTGAGATACCGCAACGAGATGGAAAACCTGGGTTACAGCTAAGAGACACCAGAGTGAGGGAGAGGGAAGAAGAAAGGAGATGAGGAATAGCAGACTAGGAAGTGGGACAAAAAATGGTGGAGATACAGCAGAAAACCAAAGTGCAGGAAAGCACTTTTTGGGGGGCATTAGTAAGTTGATTAGTCCAAATGGCCCCAAGATCTTGTTGCAATTCATTACGTGGATCAAACACTTAAATCCTCATATCTGACATAATGTTCTATCACATGAAGTGATAATTGAATTTTACAGAACATTTGCTGCTGAGTGAACACTAAGCATTGAGAAACAACTTTCAACTTTTTCAGAGGCTGATTTTAACAGCAACTTTATACTCCATGTTGTGTTTTTGAACACATTCTGTTTCAGGATGAAGGTAAATAAAAATGGGTTGCAGGAAATCTTGAGCTTGTTCGGGCTAAAGAGAACACTGGTGTACAGAGAGTCAACTGGACAGGACAGGAGGACCCAGATGTAGAAGAACATTCACACTTTTCTAATGTTGAGAAAGAAAAAACAGCTGAAGAAAAATTGGTGGTTGTCGTAACAAGAAAAGAGACATAGAGCCAAATATTATTAGGTCAGTCAAGAATCAACCTGAGTTTAAGACTTTTCATTTGTTATGTGTAAAACTGCCATACATGTATTTCTACAGGCCCTGCATTAGGGACTACAGGGCTGCTCACAGAGCCAAGCAGGACACAAAAGAATTAATTCAGCATCTTTGTAACTTAATACATACAATAAAAACAATCCAAAGCATTATTTGCTGATTTCAAAACAAAGCACAACCACCATCTGGTAGAAAAGGTGTTGCATCACAGCTACATCCCAGTTAGCCTTGTTTGTGCCTTTAGTGGGAATTAGGCTAAAGAGTAAGCTTTGGCTAGCCATTCTGGCAATATTGTGGAAAGCAATCTGATGAGTGACTTTTTCTATATTCTGTGTCCTGTGTAAATCCACACAAATGTTATGTAAATATCCTCAAATTATGTTCCAGATGTACAGTAAATATAGAACACTATACACAAATATGATTGATTCTTTGGTTAATGTTGGCCTTTCATATCATGTAAATAGCCATAATCTATTTAATGATTATCAGGAATCGTGTACAAAGCGTGCACTAACTGAATGTTTGTGTGTGGATTTCACTGTATAGGCCCTACATACCACTGTGGGTGCTTCATTTGTTCACTGGTAAAGTAATTATTTTTGAGGCAGACTGAACTTCTGTCCTGAGAGAGCAGGCAACGTGAGGAGAAAATGTGCAAACATGTTAGAACTTTATTGTGACTGTGGAGCCTGTTAAAAATGTGCCTGTTTGGAGCAGGCCAACTGCTGCTTGGCCTCTGGAATTGCAGTTTTCTTAAGAGCCTTTCAAATAACTTCACTCTAGACAGTGTAATTTCACTAGTGCTCTACAATACATCTTCCAAGTTCAGAGTTGATCTGACCTGCTTGTTGAAAAAATATGGCAGGCATACTAATTGTCCAGACATACAGTACATAAATTAATACAGATATTGCAAATTAACATGTGCAGAGCTTTGGGATGTTCCTGGTTGTAACAAACATCATTTGGTTCTCCTAATTAATCTGGTTTCCTAAAGGGAACAAAACCAGGTTTTATTAAAACAGCTGCAGGGGAGTGACGTTGATTTTGTCTGGATTTGCAGACAGATTCAATTTTTTTCCTTGTTATATTTTTCACCCCATATGACCCAGGTCCAGTTGATTTTCAGTGTTTAGACAGTCCTCAAAAGTTCAGTTATGTAATTGGCATTTAATTACATTTTCTGTTCCTGTTCCTGTGTGTCTTGGGGCTGAGCTGGACACAGCACAGTCACAAGGTATTTGGAGTTCTACAGTTGACTAAATGAGCGTATTGTGCCTTTAATGTTGGCTTGTGATCACTAATGCGTGAGAGAAAACATTGACAGGGTAAAAAACAAAGTCAACATTTTGTTTCTCAAAAAATACCACAAAAAATATATTTTATGTTCCAGTAAAAAATATTTTGCAGATAGATCTAAAGAGGTTTACTTTTCTAAGCATGCAGACATGGGCTACATACTATCTCAATACACCTATTTGTTATGAATGTTTTTTTCGTGTTTGACCGACCCATTTATTTCGCACTGTGCATCCAAAATTATATAATATTGAATTAACAAAAGGACTGATTGGGTCACATAATTAGATTTATCTATTCATTTATTTAACCAGAAAGTCACATTGAGAGTAAAGCCTTCTAAACTCTTTTGCAAGTGAGACCTAGACAAGACATGGCCAAACAGCAGCATAAGAAAACGTAAAACATATCGATGAGTATGACAACAGCATGGATACCAGAACTGTATTCGAACAATACAGCAATAGTTGTGATAAAATGCTATACATACATGGTAAACAGTAAAAGCAGCAACATCTGGTGGTGTGTTTCTTAATTCAAACAACAATAGTAGCAATCATTCCTATTAATGTAGATGCGGTGTAATGTGAAATGTATTCTGATTGGTTTGGCTTAGTTTGCTGTGGGTGAGGCAGCTGTTTGTGTCTCACACTTGTCTCCAGAGCACAATCAAACACCTGATTGCACACATGAGGACATTTAGGGGAGTAAAATAGCACTGTGAGGACAAAGTACTGTGTTGTTCTGAGAATTGAGGTGAGACAAACAGGCAGTGAATAAAATGAGATGTTGTTTCATGAGCCCATTGCACTGTACATTTAAAAAAAAAAAGGAACAAAGCGGAGCTGATGAAAATAGAGCTGTGGGTGCGACACAGCTAATTTACAGATTTTACCACCTTAGGTGGTGTTGCAAACTATTATTACCATGCCTCCCCCTCCTCCTAAAGTAACATGCTTTGTCTTACTTGAAGGCATAGGTAGCATGCAAGCATGCATATCCTTTTATTATGCTGACTGGCTCCTGGATTCATAGTCACACTTGAAGTTACTGCATAGCCACCTTTATCACAGAAATGAACACAAGACAGAAACCAGAAAAAATACAGTGAAGCAGCCAATGTGGATCCAAAGCTTGTTTTTTTCCTAGACATTAGTAATGAACAGATTAACAAGATATTAGACTTTTCATTTCATTGAGTTTCGTTGACTAAAAAAGCAAACATTTGGACTGCATTTTTCTCAGAGTTAAACACTATTGGCATATATTTAATAGCCTCCTCTGTGCAGAGAATCGATTTTTTTTACTTGTAGTGGGATGTCATCTAGCTTTGGAATACCCATTCTTTTTTGCAAGCAAATTCACTTCACTGTGAAATCTGGTCTGGTCACCAAGGATCCAACTTTCCTCTCATCTAGGCAGCCACTCACAGAATGTGAGAGGGTGCAGCCAAAACTACTTTGTTGATTACTCCAACATGGCAGCAGATAGTAATTTACCTTTCAATGCAGACTTAGAAAGTAATCTAAGTAACTTAGATACTTAAGATTAGCTTATTTTGAGAAATAAAAGAAGAACAAAAATTTAGTGCTAAACTATTTAATTGTCATCAGGTATGTGTGGTATAATTGGCTATAAGCTATTTACAGATGCAATTGACAGACATTCATAGAATAAATGGATGCATCCCAGACCAAGTATCAATGTACATTGATATGAGGTCTGATGCTAGACAGGCTCAGAAAAGGTAAAAGTATGCCAAAAATAAATGTGTTTATTTTGTGTATCCAAGTTTTTTTCTTATCCCACAAATCGTGTTCATAACTGCGGGTTGGCTGATAAAAGAAGAATTACACAAACATTTTTAAATATGTTGAACCGAAGTCTCTTTCCTTTTTGGAATGAGCTCAAAAGAAATGTATTAAAGTGAAAACAGATGTCATTATTTTTATTTCTGCTTCTCTGGTTTGCACTTGATTTAAGGAAAACTCCAAAGCAGTGCTAATTAGAAAGAATAGAATTGTCTGTAAAGATCTTAACACAATTTGCGATTAATGAGCTAAAATGAACCAAACCTCTTAACTGCTTCTTCAACTGCCTAATAGTTGTTTATTTTTGGACTGTTTGCATCTAAGGATCTTTAGTTGAAAATCAGCAAAATGGAATTAGATTGGTCCCTGCACCATTTCAGCACCATATTGGAAGTTAAATTTGCTTCAGTGTTTTGTGATAAATGACAGATTTTTCAAATATCACACCAGAAATTGTATCCAGTTTATTTTCTGCATGTGATCAAATATTTATTAACTGTTGTAATGTTTCTACTATAGAGAAAACACATCACAGTGAGGTAACATTCATGAATGTTTTATATGAGGTTGGAAATGACAATAATTTATGTGCTGTAAAGAGTGCATTTGGGAAGAACCAATATTTTGCACTTTCTATTTTTCAGTACAAAGAAGACACTTGTGTTTATGATGACAATTATGCTACCAAATGATGATTACTTTAAGTGAAGACTTGGCTACATTGTCAATATTTAATCATAATTATTTATTTAATAATAATGTCTGTATAAAATTTACAAGGTGAGGAGTTGAAGCTGTTATTGATGCATATCACCTTTGTAACTGCATGTTTATCCATGTGTTGCATTGTTGAACTAATCAGACCTGTGCAACACCGTGAGGTCAAATAGAATGAATGAATACAAAGATGTATTTCGAAAGATGAAAGCTAAATTAAACAAATGACAACTTTCAAAAATAAAACAACTAACCAATAACAATAGCAAAACACTGTTTTACCTCAACGATAATCCTTTATGTTTGACTAAAAATGGACAAGAAGAAGCCAAGACTTATCAAGTCCTACCCCAATGTGCATTTTTATGATAAGTACACAATCAGATAAAGTCAAATCACTTCTTTTTACAAGTAGCAACAAATACAGAACCTGAAATAGAATCACTTTGATGAAACCACTCATTACTGGTCTCAGTCTGACTAAAGCTCTGGGTTCACTACCCTCTCTAAGCTTTGAATCTGTTTCACTTCTGTAGTTAAAAGTGTACTTTGTTGCACTTGTAATAACTCTTACAGCCACAGTGACCTCATGGCCTACTGACATGGTTCAACCACTGGGAGGTGTAAAATGTCAATATCAGCAGATGCTAAGATGATCTCTAAAGTTACTACAAGGAACGTCCATTATATTTTGATGTTAGCAGCCCAACGGGAATGTTCCTTCCATGGGTCTGTTTGGTAGGGCTCCAAAAATGGTCTAGGAGGGTTGTGCAAATGTATTTGAATAAGATGTTTAACATTCCCAAACCACTATAATTAACCATATAAAGTAGCCTAATTTTTGGGGGGGTAAGTTTTGTAACGTCCCTTGGAGCTTTCCTGTTAGTAGAATTTTGGAAAAACCATTCGACAATGTTCTAAAAAATGTGTACAAATGGTTGTGTTTAAAATAACCTTACCAAACTGTTCTGGGAATGTGGAAATAGCATTAGGAATTCTAATAGAGCCTAGCAGCTTCCTGCGGGTGGAGTGAAGATGCAGCCTTAACAGCTGTGAAACAATCTGTTAATAATGTTTTATTTCTCTGATTCACTGTGTTGTTCTTGCTATCACCACTCACTCTCTTCAATTATTCTCTAGCTTGCTATCATTTAGGAATCTGGCCCAAACAGAAATGTTCAGAATAGCTATATATAGCTACCTAATCTTCTCATTGATGGTCTTGTTTGCTGATGTAGTCAATAGAAGCGAAAGAAGCATCATGAAACTGTTTTAATACCAGCTATATGTTTATTGTATTAAATTGAAATGATATGATCTTAACTTCTGAGTGGCAAAATAAAAAACAAAAAACAAAAGGGAAAGGATAAATACTCACTGGAAGTTGGGTGCCCACATTCACCATGTCTGGAGGATGTTATAGTTCTGGTTGAGGACAAGAAACATTGTAGGAGGAATAGTGTCTCTCCTCACACATCCTGCAGCAAACATATACTGCAAGAATTTAAATCCTCCATCCAATATTACTTGAATGCTACTCCAATCAGTTTTTCTACATTAACTAGTACTGACCCCCCTGCCCTAGTGGAATGAAGTAATACAGGAAATGCTCCCAACAAAATGAAGATAAATGAGAATCTACTCATCAGAAGCAACCTTTTACCTGCATTAAATAACACCTGTGAGGTGAGCACGCCCACCAGCAGGGCAGGACTAACGAAAATGACAAGTTAACAACATTAACTGTTTGTTCTTAAAGATGGTGTTTTGACGAGAGATGGAATCTCTTCAATCAGGTACAGTAACCTAACCTTATGTCACAAAAATTAGTTAGGACAAATGTTGCATTGTTTTATAGTAGGGTTTGAGTAGCATAGAAGGAATTTTGGTAAATACATTTGTCTGATATGTGTGTGTGTATGTGTATGTGAGAGAGAGAGAGAGAGAGAGAGAGAGAGAGAGAGAGACTAACTTTTATCATCTCCATTCACTACAATCTTCAGCTGTCTCTCTTAGCTGTCCAACATGACACACCACTTTCAAATTCTCATCAATGTGTACTCTTTTCCATAGACACAAAGCTGAGATTTTTCACACACACACAGCTTTTAGCTTGCCCAGTTTGTGAAATTGTGCATTCACGAACAGTGTGGAGAATTGGTTAGTGTCGGTACATGTTGTGTCTAACTCTTGTATCCATTATGTCCTGATCTCCAAAAAAAACATAACTAGTGGAAGCAGAGGGACACCTGGCTAGCTGTTTCCTCCTACTTGTGATCTTTATGCTAAACAGAGCTCCTCCTAGCTCTAACTCTAAATAGCCTCACGAACCACTGGTGGGATGAATGGCCACTAAATGTTCCAAGAGATATCAAAGTAACAAGGTATAATGCCAATTACAAAATGTAGATTGGTGTCACATTTATTGGAGGTCAATGTGAAAAATAAATGAGTATCATTTTGTGTGATACTGGATTCACCCTGAAGACTTTTGGAATGCAACACTTTTCCACTTTACAATTGTGAGCTGAGCCTGTGGCGTTATATTATAATATAATATATTATAATTCAGGACCTCCACCTCCATGAACTGCCTGCAGGACAGTGTGTATGCTTGTACACTGAGTGAAGACCTCAGTACACTTTCTGTGCCTCTGAATGTTGTTGCCAATGTACCTCTGACTGACTGACTGACTGGTGGATGACAGAAAACTGAATTCTGAGGCCATGTGTGTGTGTGTGTTTTCTGCCAGACAAAAAAAGGACAGATTAATAACCCTAGCTGAGTTGATGATTATTACAACGACTGTGTGTCTCATGTTCTGCATCTCAGCTCTTAGTGCTCCAGGGGAAATAACCCTTCTGCTTGCTGATGCTGTAATTGGCTCACAGGGAGAAGACACTCACCATAGCCTAGTTTCCATTACGTGGATACTCAGGCTTTACTCATTATTCCTGATATTACTTCTGCCAAGACGGCTGCTTTTTTTTTGCCCGTGGTAGTTTGTTTGTTAGTCTGTTGGCAGGATCTCACAAACCTTGAGAACAGATTACCTGAAATGTGACATGCTGGCCTCTGGTCTGATTTATTACACTTTACTTGGATTTCCACCAATAAATGTATTTTTTTCATCCCTAGTAGAACCATACTGTAAGAACATGTTAATAATCCAGTAACCAGTGGCTGGAGTGCCAATAAAATACTGTAACCCAAATATTTAATCTGTATTTCATTTTACATGTAATCTTGTGGTTTTGATGATAACGTGTTTTTTACCTATAAAAACAGTTATATTTAGATTATTTTTCAATTCACAGACACTGTCATTATACAAATAATAGTTTTGCATTCTACATAGAATCATGGTTCATAAGTGCAACAGTAATATCATTTTTTTTTAATTGTTTTCACAGTTTAATGTGTTTTTGTAATACAAGAACAATCTGTAAAAGAGCAGCTTGTTCTTACAGATTGACAATTCTTCAGTAGTATTAATTGTGTAATTACTGTAGAATCATCCATTAAAACCATAACCAGAGGAGACAGACATGCAGCTGTTGTGTGGGGCACAACAAGTGGTCTCCTTCAGTTGAAAATACTGCTGAATCAGATCCTTATCAAAGTAGACATATTGTTTTAAGTATATCCTAAATAACAATTGAAAATCCTGAATTGAAACATCAAAATTGTACTCAAGTACATTAATTGAATAGATGAAGTTACTTGCTTTCCACCATTGGATTTCTGTTTGCACGTTCTATCCTCTGCCCATACGGGTCTGTTATCAGTAAATACTTTAAGTATACATGCACATGGTCACCAATTCATTTTTACCCTCGAATAAAGAGACTCCATCACAATTCTGTATTTATCCACACAAAGTTATATTATTGTTTCTAATTCAATGTGACTCGAAAGAAAACAATTCATTTAAATTCAATTTAATTTATCTGTATAGCCCAGAATCACAAATCAGATTTGCCGCAAAGGGCTTTACATTTTGTACAAAAGCAACACAAAATCCCCTGTCCTTAGACCCTCACATCGTACAAGGTAAAACTCCCTAAAAACCCCTTTAACAGGGAAAAAAAATGGAAGAACCCTCAGGAAGAGAAACAGAGGAGGGATTCCTTCTTCCAGGACGGACAGGCTGCAGTAGATGATGTGTGCAGGTGGAAACATTACAGGGAAATCAGATCAAAACAGATAAACAGAAATGTAATTAATGTTGGTATAAGTGGAGGATGAGGAGCAGGATCCATCACAGCTTCCAGGTTTCACCAGGACAGCATCAGACCCTCCAACATCCGTAGATCCCTCAGTGGCTGCACTGCAGCATGCTCTGTGAATGAGAAAACACAGGGCAGGACTCCGGAACCACAGCAGATTTAAAAGTACAATAGTGGTTCAACAGTATCACAGATAGGAGAAGAAAAAGAAGCCCAGAGAATCTCATGAGGGCCAGACCAACCTATCGCAGTGTAACTATGACTAGGCCAGCCAGGGCCGGCCCTATTTACAGAGCCTTAAAACAGAGAGAGAGACTTAAGATTTTTTTAAAGAAACAATGTAAGCAGATGATTAACACTTCCCTCCTTCACTCAGACATTACCTTCCTGTTAATAGATGTGACTGAACACACATGCTGTTTCTCAAACACACTTTATTTAATTTCTTTAAAACATTCAGCAGTTTATGTGATTATTTCTGGTCCAGTGTGTAAGATTCAGCAGCGTCTAGCAGAACCGACTTGGCACAAATTGCATGTAATATGTATGTAAAAAAGTTCAATTAAAATAAGCATTGTGGTTTTTATCACCTTTTATTATTTTATTCTATATATTTTGATCACATAGGAAGTAGGATTCCTCCTTGAAGCAATATTGCACCAACATTTTCTACATTAGTCCAATATAGACGAATCAAACAATTAGTTAGACTAATTGTTAGAGTTTTTTTTCGCAAATTTTACAGCCACTGTACTTAATCACTTGCAATCTGTAAACTCAAAAGTGCTTCTGGCTTTATATAACCACTATGTTTTATCTTTTGATATTATTCTTTGCCCAGTCCCCCAGATCCAAGATTTCAGGCCATGAAAGAGGACTGCAGGTCATTATGGCAGTTGTTAAGACATTTCTGAGGAAGTGATGACCCCCATGTGGAAACTGGACTTTTCCACATGCATGCACACACACACACACACACACACACACACACACACACACACACACACACACACACACACACACACACACACACACACAAGAGAGAGAGGGCCAGTATGTTTTGGCTTCGTATGAGAGACAGCTGTACATTTCCCATCATGTCTCAGGCAGCCTGGGGACGTGCAACACTGGTCTTTGTTCTACTGGTATGACAGACGGGTGCAGGAAGGGGCCGAGACCTCTCAAAAACAAGACATCAATCACTGCATAAATACAAAAGCACCAAATGCTTACTTGTGGGATGACCTTTGAGGGAAAAGGAAAATGTCTATGTTTAACATAGAATTTTTGATGCAGAACACGCTAACGTCCCGGAGGACTACAGTCCCATGGGCTAGTTTTTATTTATGTATGGATTTATTTTAATGGGAGGATGCTTTTTTTAGTAAAGTCATTCCAAGGAAATAAAATAAGCAGATTTTGTAGCACAACAAGCAGGCAGTGCTGCAATCAATACACACAGACTTAAAACCAAAATACATCATCTTTCCTGTAACCATAAAGATGAGACACAAACCTCTATTTTCTAATGCACTGCTGCCCCTTTTTGGTGTGTGTAAGTCTGAGGTTCTGAAGGGGTCAAAGACTTTGTGTTAATTTCAATGTGCCTTTAGATAATAAATTATTGTACTGCCACCATCAATAAATAATACATATTATTTCTGTCTGTATACATGTGTGAAATAGGTTGATATTTGTGATCTGGATAGGAACAAATCTTACAGTGGTTTTAAATAAATGTAGTGAAACACCTTTCCACTCCAAACTGACATGTCTTTAACTTACCGGTGTTGTTAAGACATTTCTGAGGAAGTGCTGACCCCCATGTGGAAACTGGACTTTTCCACATGCATTTTCCATCTACATTGATAATATATAACAAATCTGTCACTGTGCTTGTGAGCATCACTTCTTTTTTTATTCTCTTTGCATACATAGCACTTTTTATGTGGCACTAACTTGTCTGATGTGTTTTAATTACATTTCTGTAACACTGTATTTTGCTAAGAGCTAGAGCTATCTAATCTAATCTAATCTAATCTAATGTAAATCCTCACGAATACTGTAAAATATAAAAAAAAAGAAATTACAGCTGAAAGAGTGATACTGAGGTGTCTGAGGTGGTAGTCTGCAGCACGGGGGCGCCACAGGGTACAGTGCTCTCACCTTTTCTGTTTAGTCTGTACACCTCAGACTTCACCTACAACTCGGACAACTGCCACCTACAGAAGTTCTCAGATGATACGGCCATCATCGGGTGTGTATCAACTGGGAACGACCAGGAGTACAGGGGGGTCATCATTGACTTTGTCAGCTGGTGTGAGATCAACGCTCTCCAAATCAACGCCAGCAAGACAAAGGAGATGGTTGTGGACTTCAGGAGGAAGTCCCTCCCCACCACACCGGTGAGCATCCAGGAAAAGACATTGAGACAGTGGTCTCTTACAAATACCTGGGTGTTCACCTGAACAACAAACTGGACTGGACCACTAACATTAATGTCCTGTACAAGAAGGGCCAGAGTCGACTTCACCTGCTGAGGAGACTAAGGTCCTTTGGTGTGTGCAGGACTCTGTTAAAGACCTTCTACGACTCCGTCGTAGCATCTGCCCTGTTCTACGCAGTAGTCTGCTGGGGGGGCTGATGCTCAGACGGGGAAGGAAGGAAGAAGGAAAATCGACAAACTGGTACGGAAGTCTAGCTCTGTACTGGGATGTCCTCTGGAGTCGGTGGTGGTGGTGGGAGGATGTTGGCAAAACTGACATCCATCATGGACAACCCCCATCACCCTCTGCATGGGGTAGTGGGTACGCTGAGCAGCTCCTTCAGCCAGAGACTCAAACACCCTCGCTGCAAGAAGGAGCGCTTTCGCAGATCATTCATTCCGACAGCAATAAGACTTTATAACAACACATACAAATAACCCTCACTGTAGTCACTTTTTCACTGGTCACTTTTTTTCTCTTCACACACACCCTGCACCTTAAGTGTGCATTGGCTATGTATGTGTACATGTGGGTATGTGCGTGGATATGTACGTCCATATATATATGCAGATATGTGTGTATGTGTATGTATGTAGGTATGTACGTGCATGTATGTATGTATATATGCCTTGCTTATGCATACTTTTTTTCTTACTATTTATTAGTATTTTCTCTCCATTCTATGTCGATAATGCATACTGTGTATGCGGATCAACAAATTCTGCGAATTTGTACATTGTGTTGTGTGTTTTTATTTTTATTTCTTTATAGTTTTTTTATCTTCAGCTTTATTTTCTTCTCTTTATCTGTAACGCTGCAGTAACACACAAATTTCCCCGTTGTGGGATCAATAAAGTTTTATCTTATCTTATCTTATCTTATACGACTTCAAGAATTCTGCATGCTTCAATAATATTAATCTAATGATTTCACAGGCAATAGTGTATTAGAGGAGAAAATCAACGTTACATACATCAACTACTAATATTCATGTAATTTACTGCAATATTTCACCTACATCAACTCATAATGTCGATGTACTTCACTACATTACTTGATATATATCAATGCAGCCCCTGACTGAAGCCTTGTGTACTTCTCTCCTTGTACACAATCGTGTGACTCTGCAGCTTCTAAATACAGTAAAGACTCAGCTGAATATTTGTGAGACTATGGTGAGTAAGGATTGTCACCAGGTAACCCACTGTCACAAATGACTTTTTAATTGATTCACCTAAAACCTACATGTCACAGGAGTGAATGTCTTGAGTTTTTTACTTTTGAGTGTTACTCAGTGTGATATTACACTGTCCTATGGTATTGATATGGAAATAATGTTGTCCTGTCATGACCTCTGAGGGGCTTATATAATTTGTTTTTGTGCCTTTTGAAAATGTTTTGGCAAGATCCGTGTGTGAATTAGAATAAACTGACACATTATTCCAGCAAATAAGTGACTGTACTTGAAAGCCGGACTGAGCTCCCTGGCCTCTAGCTCCACTGTGAAAAACCTGGGAGTCATTTTCGACCAAGACGTGCCATTCTCTGCCCACATTAAACATATTTCTACTGCTTTCATTTACCTACACAACATAGCAAAGGTCAGACACTTGCTGTCTCTGAAAGATGCGAAAACGTATCTATGCATTTGTTACTTCCAGGCTTGACTACTGCAATTCTTCACTGTCCGGTTGCACCAAGAAGTCTCTAAGGACTCTCCAGCTGATCCAGAATGCAGCTGCACGTATATTAACTGGCACTAGAAGAAGCAGCATATCTCACCTGTATTAGCCGCTCTGCACTGTCCTGCTCCTCACCTACAAAGCGCTCAATGGTCAGGCTCCATCCTACCTTAGGGATCTCATAGTCTCATATCACCCAAAGAGAACATTACACTTCCAATATGCAGGCTTATCGGAGGTTGCCAGAATTTCTAAAATTAAAACAGGAGGCAGAGTCTTCAACTTCCAGGCTCCTCTCTTGTGGAATCGTCTTCTCCTCACTCTTTTATGAGGGTAGTCCCTGGTGTGATGTCATGAGAGGCAATCCATGTTCCGCAGGGCAGTCCAAGAAGTGCACGGAGACAAAAATGTAAAGTACAGTTTCTTTTATTGGTCAAAAAGGGTTAACAGAAAAGGCGTTTCAGCATAAAAGGCAAACTAAGGATTTCTTTTCTTCAACGGGTTATAATCAGAAAAAAAAGTCTCTAATCAAACTCAAAAGTCTTCTTTCAAAATAAAGTTCACTTCACGAAACACAAACAATTGTCCTTTTCTTTTTAGTTGATTTCTTGGGTCTTCACCCCCACAGTACCTCCACACAGCGCAGCAAACGAAAATAGTCCAATATCAAAGAATGAATAATCCAACAAAAGGAAACTTCTCTTTAGCAAGTTCTTCAGCACATATCATCCACCCAGATCAGCATCTGCAGCTTCTCTCCTACTCGCCACACTCTACTGAGAGCTCTGGTGTCCTAAAAAGCCCTGTAGTTTCACTGCAGGAGATTGGCCACAAGTGTGCCTCATTAGGCAATCAGTGTTCAGTGGATTGTAGTGCCGGGTGAAATTCCTGGCAAGTTCCTGGCTCCACCAGCAGATGAAGCCATGCCAGGATACTGCTGTAGCCATCTCAACGGGATGTAGCGCCCCTCCAGGACCCGGCCTCTCATGACATCACACTGGTTACATAGTATCTAAGGGTAGGGGTGTAAATAATTACTAATCAAGGGAGAACACAAAACTTTGCTGCTTCCCCCGTGGTCCAAGGCTGAAGACTGGCACATGTTATCTTTTTAGATTATGTTTAGCACATGTTAAACATGCTCTACAAAATTTTTTTGAACAAGAGTTGAAACCGTAAGTGGTATAATATTTATGTATCTGCTCCACCATCCCTCCTGTTGAGAAATGTGTTAACCCATGGCTCAATATTGACGCCCACTTATATAAGTTTTTTGGTAGGATGTGTTTATTGTCTGGTCATACATAAATGTCTTTTTGCAATTTCGCACCATTCTTTATCCAAATTTGAATTTTTTTCTGTTTGAGTGCTTTGATGTTGCATTTCTTTTAATGTGTCATCTACTGTTTCACACTGAATAACAGTTAGCACTTGAAGTTGTTTTGCTACTGCAGCTTTTGCTGTTTTATCTGCAAAGGCATTTCCTAATGAAACTGTATCAGTGCCACTAGTGTCTGCTGTACACTTGCATATAGCAATAGGTTTTGGCAACTTTACTGCTTTTAACAAGTCTGATAAGAGTTCAGCATGTGTCACAGGCTTGCCTGTCGATGTTATCATGTCTTCCAATATTGAGCAAATATATGTACTGTGGCAAACGCATACTGACTACCTGTATAGATAGTGACGTCCTTATTTTTCATTATTTTACAAGTTTCAGTTAATGCTATTAATTCAGCTGCTTGTGCTGAGTATTGAGAAGGTATTTAGTGTCGTGCATCTTTCTATAGTTAGATGAGGTTGGGATAACAAAATAGACATGCATGATAAATGTCTTGCTGGAGACAAGAATGTCATGTTGGTTTGTAGCAGCAGTGCAGAGACAGCATGCAGCACTTTTAGGGTTAAAGGGTGAAACAGTACTATTGAAATGCTTGTTTCTACTGCCATTGAGGCCGCTATGACTGCTCTGACACAATGAGGTAGTGCACATGCCACACCGTCCAGCTTAAATGAGAAGTACGCTATTGGTTTAATTTTATCTCTATGCTGTTGTGCTAGTAGTGATGTCATAAAATTACCTTTACAGTCAACCATTTGAATGAAAGGTTTACTATTATCTGGTAGTGCTAATGCAGTACTTGACACTAAAACTTTACAGTTTACAAAAGGCTTCTTCAGCATCTGCAGTCCAATACAATGGTGATGTCATTTTCAGGTCTTGTTCATACATTAATTTGCTTAAAGGTGCGATTATTTCTGCATAATTTGGCAACCAATTTCTGCAGCAATTTGTCAGACCTAGAAATGACATCATTTGTTTATTAGTCATTGGTTTAAGGAGCTTGGGGGATCACTGTCTTTATATCTTCAATTATTGTTTGTCCTCCTGCATTCAGATTAATTCCTAAGTACTTGACTTGAGTTTTACACAGCTGGAGCTTGTTTTTGCTGACCTTATGGCCCTCTTCTGCTATAAGGAGTGCCAAAGTGTCTGATTTACAAGTTTCCACATCTGGAGATGCTAATAAAACATTATCAACATAAGGTAGCATTTGGCTACCCCCTGGGGGTTTATTTGGGACATCAAGAGAGTAGTAATAGTATGTCTGTCCTACTCCCTGGAGAGCAAAGATATCTCCCTGAAGTGGAGAGAACGGCACTAGTGCCAATCCTAGTGATAACAATCCATCTCATCCCAAAAGATCAACGGGACATTCCGGAAACATCGGAATGGGCAGCTGACATGACTGTCTCTGAGGGTCTGTCAGCCAGAGAGATTCTGATTCATCCACTTAAATCAATTAACGACTAGCAGATCTCACCAAAACACGTTGATTATTAGACCTCTAGGCACCGCTTCCTTACAAGTGGTGTGACATGCTACTGTATTACACAAAAAGGTGACAGGTTTTCCATTTACCAATAGGATTATTTCTGGCTTTAAATTATCTATTGCAAGTAGATCTTGAAAATTTATCAATGTTTCTTGTGTTTTCTCAGATTTTTCATTAGAGCATGTCTTTAAAGTTAGGTTGCTCCCTGTCTAGTCATTCTGATGTTTTTTTTTTTTTTTTCTTAGGGTTGCGCTTAGTTTTATTTATAATGGCCTAATGAACTGCAGCTGAACTTTGGCCATTTTTAAGCTTCCATTAAATCCATGTTTAGCAATCCATCTATTTAGGTATTTTAATTTATCTGGGTCGTGTTTTTCTTTACTCATTTCCAATCTTTACATTTAAGAGTGCCTTTTAGTTCCACTTTACTGTTATTCTTCCCCATTTTAGGCAATTTTGAACAGTTTTCTTAACACCTAGGGTGTTCTAAAAATTGGTTTGTTCAACAGGGCAGATCTTCAAACTTTCTGTTGTGGTAAATCTCACTTTCTTGCCTAGTGAATCCACACCAGTCTGCTGCTTTCTTTTCTGTTGTTTTATATGAGCAAAAGCACCTAGTGGTATTTTATACTCCAATCACACTCATATTCACTTTCACGGATGTTTATTTATCACTTATTTATGTCCTATTTTATTCTCTTTTTTTCTCTTTGTTTCTCTCTACTCTTATTTTATAGCTATACCAATAAACACAGAATTGTAGGATCCCGCTGTCCTCACGGAAAATTCCAGAGTTACGTTCTTTAAACACAGGTTTTGTGTTTTTTTCCCTCTTTTTACCTGTCAGAGTCTACAATATCCAGGGTTTTACAGCACCTCTGTACTCACTCATTTACCAGTCTTTAAACAAAACTATACTCACCATTAAATTAATGTGTTGCTTCATTGTAGCCTGCTTACTTCTCTAAATGTCTAAGGCGCATAAACAGTTGACTTCAACGCCCTCATCTGCTAAGCAAAAGAAAAAAAAGTTACAGGGAAGTTCTGATCTAGTGGCTACAGCTAGCGACAACATGGCGGACACTTTGGCAAGACTTGAGAGCGTTCTTAAGTCTGAAATGGCAACGATGAGGAGCGAACTAGCCTCTCACATGACTGCGATGTGTTCCAAAATCGACGCTTTGACAGGAGAGCAGAGAGATCAAAGGAGAACTCTGAATAGCCATGCCAAACGTTTGGACACTATTGAACAACAGCTAGTAGATCTACAAGATCGTAGCAGACGTAATAACCTCCGCCTGCTTGGGCTACCCGAAGGCATGGAGAAAGATGATGCTGTCGGCTTTCTCAAAAGATCTCTACCCGTATGGCTACCCACGTTGGTGGACAGAGAGATTGAAATAGAAAGGGCTCATCGCATTTAAGCTAACGTCGAGAACAACAAGAAACCCAGAGTTGTCATTTTCAAGCTCCTGCGCTTCAATGACCGAGATATCATTCAAACACCGGAGGAGGCGCGTCAGCTCCTCCAGTCCTTATCCGGGGCTGCTGCCACAGGTAATACTAGCACTATGGACTAATGATGCTTGGACTCTTCTTCCCAACGTTAGCCAAACTGGCACGATAGTAATGTTAACAACGTCGTTCTGATGGCTCTTTGGTTTAAACTGTGTCTTGGTAAACATCTTATTTGTCTGTTAAGAATCCAGAATATTTCTTCATCTCCTTCATCTATTCAAATATCTGATAGCCATGACTGATTTAAATATTCTTAGTTGGAATGCAAATGGTCTGAATGATCCCCATAAATGTGTAGGTGTTCTAGACTTATTGAAAAGGAGGAAAATTGATCTAGCACTGATTCAGGAAACTCATCTTAAGAAAGAGGATGTTCACAGGTGCAAAAACAAGTTTTACAAAGTGGTCTCTTTTTCTTCAGCTACTGATAAAACTAAAGGGGTAATGATATTAATGCGTAGGAACCTCTGTATTGATATACTTGATCAGGGTAGCGATACACATGGTAGAATAACTCATACGAAAGTTTTGATTGGAAATAGGAGGTTTGCATTTCTCTCTGTCTATGCCCCTTCTACCTATGATCCTAATTTCTCTTCTATACTGACCAGTTACCTCCTTAATATGTCGGACTCTGAGGTGGTGATGGGAGCTGACATGAATGTTGTCATGTCACATGACTTGAATAGATCAGGTCAGAGTGAATCACACTCACAGTCCCTCTGCACTGATAAACGGCAGTGTATTTCTTCATTATCTCTTCTGGACTCCTGGCGTATGTCTAATCCTTCTGGTAGAACCTACACCTTCTTTTCCTCTAGACATAAGTCTTATTCACGAATTGATTTTGTTTTTATCTCTTGTACTCTTTCCTCTTCTTTACTTAGCTCAGACATATGCCCCATGTCATTATCTGACCATGGTAGTAATATTTTGAGAATGTAATTTGTTAAACGACCTCCCCGGGCGCCTCGCTGGCGGTTTAATCCTACATTACTCCGTAATGAGAATTTTTGCAACTCATTTAAGGCTAATCTTAAAGAATTTATCAATATCAATAAAGGTTCAGTGGACGACCCACGAATAGTTTGGGATGCTGTCAAGGGCTTTATCCGTAACTTTTCAATTTCATATGCATCTCATTTACATAGATCAAACATCAAGAAAATTTCTGACCTAGAGGCTGAGCTCACTTCACTAGAGGCAACAAATCAACTTTCTTTTTCTCTCCAAACTGCGACTAGAATTAGTGTGGTTAAAACAGAACTGAATCAGTTGCTCAAAGCTAAAGCAGAGTTCCTGATTCAAAGAACTAGACAAAATTATTATTTTAATGGGAGTAGGCCCAGTCATCTTCTAGCTCTACAACTGAGGAAAAATGCAAAGTTTGCTAATATACCTGCTGTAAAGCACCCATCTGGTGATGTTCTAACTGACCCAAAACGTATTAATGACACATTTTGTTCCGCGGCGGAGGCCGCTGTCTTTTCGGGCGATGCGATGTGACGGAGGAGCCTGCTAGGACCAGCTAGCTTAGCGCGTCGCCGAGACAGTGACCCAACTAACTGTAGCGGTTTCTCCTAGCGGGCTCCTCCGTCACATCGCATCGCCCGAAAGGACAAAAAAAAATGCGCGGAACGTTGCTCCGGGGTGTCGGACGCCGTCTTGCCGCCTTCTCTTCGCCGGCCGCCGCCTCCTCCGCCGCGGCCGCCGATGTCGCCACCTTCGCGGAGCTCCATCGGGTCCGCTCCGCCGTACTTCCTCTAACCACATGACAGAGTTTTACAGTGAGCCTTCCTTTAAATAAAGAGCACTGTTGTGCTTTTCAAATGTACAGTGTTTTTTCTGGTCTGTACTAAATTTGTGACACTACAGAAAACTTTTTTTCTCTACATATATCGATATCGGCAAATATCGATATCGGCAGTGACTGCCGATATGTATATCGGATATCGATATCGGCTGAAATTTTCACATCGGTGCATCCCTAGTTATATCCCTTCTTTTGAAAAAAGACAAGGACCCTACCTCATGTTCTAGTTACCGTCCACTTTCCTTGATTGGAGTGGATGTTAAATATTATGCGAGAGTTCTGTCACGCCGATTGGAATCTTTTATGACAAAACTGGTTCATGAAGACCAAACAGGGTTTATAAAATCTCGCTCTGCCTCTGACAATCTCCGTCGTTTACTACATATAATCTATTCTGCAGATCAATCAGAAACCCCCTGTGGTGTTTTTTCTCTAGATGCCATGAAAGCTTTTAACCGTCTTGAGTTTAACTACCTTTGGTCTGTCCTGGAGCATATGGGTTTAGGCTCTGGTTTTATTAGCATGATAAGGGTCTTATACAATAACCCAATGGCAGTCGTCTTAACAGGACAAATATGTTCACAGCCCTTTTCCTTGAGTAGAGGTACACGACAGGGCTATCCTCTTTCCCCTTTATTGTTTGCCCTCTCATTGGAACCCCTGGCGCAGGCTATCAGGCAATCAAACATAATCCCTCCCATCAATATTAAAAATACATCTCACCACATTTCATTATATGCAGATGATATTTTATTATTTGTAAATAAACCAGCCTCATCCATACCACATATTCTGGCATTGTTTGACCACTTCAGTTATCTTTCTGGTTATAAGATCAATTGGAGCAAATCTTGTTTTCTTCCTTTAAATTTTGATTCTACTGTTACTTCCTGCTTCCGAAGAGTGTAGACGTGTCTTTGCTTCCTCCTGCTGCTGCTTATGCTTTTTTGTCTTTTAATCATTTTATCTTTTTCCACAAGTCTTGGATATAATTTTGTCTGCTTCTTTTAAGGAAACCAAGACTTTTTAATCATTTTAACGCCTTTTTACAACTTATCTAAAGAGTCAGCGACTACGAGTTTCTCAACATGACCGAAGGAGTAACTCAAACAACCTCTCCCTGTGAAAACTGTCGGATATACAAGCAGGAAATTTGTGTGCTACAGGAACGCATTTTTGCCCTGGAAGCTGAGAAAGGACTTCATGATACGCTCCCAGTGAACTGCAGTGGTAAGACTTTTACTACGAAAGGAAGGGGTGAAAAGACTGCTACTCACAACTTAAAGTTAAATGATACCGTGTCTTTTCCAAGACTTGACTATAATCGCCTTGGTCCTAAACCAAAACGACGTCAAAATGTCGGTATCGATGCCACAACATCACCTGGAATTAAATTAACAAACAGATTTTTACCACTGTCTGATACAAATGGGTCTGAGTCTAACAATGAGAGACTCAGGACAGAGCAGCACCAGGACCGAAAAACTGTGTCAAGCGTCAAGGACACTTTGCTGCTAGGAGATGGAGCCATATCTAACATAAACATGCGGAAAATGATAACAAGCAGCTATCCGAGTGCCACAGTTTCTGACATCACAGAGGCACTACCAAAGGAACTAGCTAAGCATCAAGGTGTGAAACAGCTGATCTTGCACGTGGGTGCAGTGGACATCAGAAATGGACAGTCTGAAATCTTAAAAAAAGATTTCATCACACTCTTTGAAAGTTTCGATAAAGTGACATTACCCACGTTTATTAGTGGACCTCTCCCAACCATCGACGGGAAGGTAAACAAGTTCAGCCGGTTGCTTCAGCTGAACACATGGCTATCCAACATCTGTGAGTCCAGAGGACTGCATTTTATTAACAACTTTAACCTGTTTTGGCTTCGAGGTGACCTTTTCAGAGGAAAAGGCCCGCACCTGAACGGAGGTGGAGTGAGGGTTCTGACGGAGAACCTCCTCCACGCTCTGAGGCGTCAGAGCAGGCCTGAGCAGAATCAGGCCTCTGTGCGGCCACGGAGAGAAAAGAGGAGGAAGATAGGAGCTCCCTCTGCCTCACCCAAGGACCCAGCCAAGAGTTTGACCAAAACAGCACCAGCAACAACAAAATCTGCATCCATGGAAAAGGAATCAACTGCTTCAGCTACAGCACCAGCATCCACTGCAGCCGTTGCAACAACAACACCTGCCTCTCCGGAAATGGACTCAGGTGCTGCAGCTACTGCCACAGAACCGGAAAAGGAGTCAGCTGCTGCTACAGTAACATCTTTATCTCCGGCAAACGACTCAACAAAATGTGCATCGCCTGCTAAGGGTTTAGCTGGAGCAGAGACTACATCACCTTTACCTTCGCCTTCACCACAGTCCCCACCTGTTACATCGACACCCCGTAGTGACTCTTCATTTTCGTTTCCATCTCCATCGACACCTTTGAGATTTCCAAATCATTGTGAAAGCTTGATCAAATCAGGCACTAAAATAGTTCCTCTTACTCCAGACATGGTTAGATCAAGGTTTAACCTTAGATCAAGGTTTAAATCCCCAAAGAACTACCATGCTCCTCCCGCTCCTAAGCCTGCTCCAAGAAGCAGAGCCCCCCCAGCTCGGCCTCCATCACCGGCCCAAGCTGTTATCTCCAACAGCGTCACTGCTGCTGTCTAGGATGTAAAGGGCCTCTGCGTTGCTACCACTCACTTTAAACCCAACTGGAGGTCCAGGGAGGAAGTGATCTCTGCAAAACCAATCTGTACTGTCACATCACGTAGACTAAAACAGAGAGGGACAGTCAGAGTGTCTGAGCAGAGAAATCTTATCCATATTCCACGTAAGAAGTTAGAGCCCAACCCAGCCCAGGAAACTCAGATCAGTCTCAAACATGCTGTACTCAATGTCAGATCTTTAAATAACAAATCTTTCTTGATTAATAATTTTATTTCTTCTAATAATCTTGATTTTATGTTCTTAACCGAGACATGGCTTGATAATAGTACAGGTAACGCAGTCCTGATTGAGTCTACTCCACCTCACTATACCTTTGAGTTTGAAACACGACAAAACCAAAGAGGTGGGGGCGTTTGTAGCATTTTCAGGGAGAATATAGTCACCCACAAATTGTCATTTGGGTTGTTTTCCTCATTTGAGTATGTGTCTGTCAGAATGGAGCTAAAACAAGCGTCCATAGTTTATGTCACTATCTACAAGCCACCTCAGAATTGTTTCATTGATGATTTTTCAGAACTACTTTCAGTTTTGTGCACTGAATTTGACCATTTTGTTGTAACAGGTGATTTAAATGTACATGTGGATGTAGCCAGCGACAGACAAGCTAAAGAACTCAATGCTGTCCTTGAAATGTTTGGTCTAACTCAGCATGTGACTGAGCCCACTCACAACAGAGGGCACACACTGGATGTGCTCATTACTAAGGGGGTTACTGCTTCAAATGTTAATGTCATGGATGTCGCATTATCTGATCATTTTTGTTTGTTCTTTGACCTGTCTGTTACACCAAAGCCGGCAGCTGGGCCAAAAAAGGTTCGAAGAAGACTCATAAATGACAAAACAAGGGCACAGTTTATGGAAATGATTGCTTATGAAAATACCACTGGTTCTAATGTTGATGATCTGTGGAACTCCTATACGTCGAGTGTTTTAAATGTCTTGGACACTGTTGCCCCTTTCAAGGTTAGAGAGGTTAAAAACAGGCAAAAGGCACCATGGAGAAATGATGACTCAGTCAGGGCACAAAAGAGAGAGTGCCGGGGAGCCGAACGGAAATGGCGCAAATCAAAACTCCAGGTTGATCTAGAGATCTATAAAAAGAAGTTATGCATGTTTAACCAGACTTTGAAAAAATCAAGGGAGAGATATTTCTCTGAAATCATCACCAACTGCAATGGTAACGCTCGAGTTCTGTTTGCTACAGTAAACAGATTAACAAACCCTCCAGCTTCACTGCCCTTAGAACTAATTTCTACATCAAAGTGCAATGAGTTTGCGAAATTCTTTAGTGATAAAGTTCAGAGTATTAAGAATGCAATCATTCCCACCACACAGATAATAACCCTTCATTCACCTAAACACCTCGAGCTGACACATTTCACTCCTGTTGCTGACAGAACAGTCGAAGAGATCATCTCAGGTCTGAGTTCATCCACATGCTGCCTTGATGAGTTACCCACTGGATTTCTTAAGTCTGTGTTGAACAGCTTATTAGTAGAAGTTACTAATCTAGTTAACATCTCATTGGAGACAGGAACATTTCCAAAAGCCCTGAAAACTGCGGTTATTAAGCCTCTACTAAAGAAGAGCAGTCTTGATGCCACAGTTTTAAACAACTACCGTCCCATATCAAACCTGCCATTCTTGGGTAAAGTCCTCGAAAAAGTTGTTTATCGGCAGCTAAGTGACTTTCTCCTATCTCACAACGCTTTTGATACTTTCCAGTCTGGCTTTCGACCTCACCATAGCACTGAGACAGCTCTGATCAAGGTGATAAATGACATCCGCCTGAACACAGATGCAGGCAGAGTCTCAGTCTTAGTTCTGCTGGACCTGAGCGCTGCCTTTGACACTGTGGACCATGATATTCTTTTACAGAGGCTGGAGAACTGGCTGGGAATCTCTGGTCCTGCTCTAAACTGGTTTAAGTCGTATCTTGAGGACAGAACTTACTTTGTTGAAATTGGAAATTGCATTTCAGACAAAATGCCTGTGACCTGTGGTGTTCCCCAGGGCTCGATCCTGGGGCCCCTCCTGTTCAATTTGTACATGCTTCCGTTAGGCCAACTAATACGCAGCAACAATGTGTCTTACCACAACTATGCAGACGACACTCAGATCTATGTGTCTCTGACAGCAGGTGAACATGGGCCTGTGGATTCACTCTGTCGCTGTATTGAACAAATCACTGTGTGGATGCAAAACAACTTTCTCCAGCTAAACTCAGAAAAAACTGAAATAATCGTCTTTGGGCCACTGAAGCAAAGAGAATGTGTAATCAGTCACCTTCAGTCTCGTTCTCTAAAACCAAAAACACAGGTTAGAAATCTAGGGGTGCTAATGGACTCAGACCTGAACTTTCACAGCCACATAAAGTCAACAATATCAACAGCCTTTTACCATCTAAAAAACATTGCCAAAATCAAAAATATAGTGTCTAAACCAGACTTGGAGAGACTGATCCATGCATTTGTCTCCAGCAGGTTAGACTACTGCAATGGCCTGCTCACTGGTCTCTCTAAACGAGCTGTTAAACAACTACAGAACATTCAGAACGCTGCAGCTCGAGTCCTGACTAGAACCAGAAAATATGACTATATTAGTCCAGTGCTCATGTCTCTGCACTGGCTTCCTGTCACTCAGAGAATAGACTTTAAAACAGCTTTACTTGTGTACAAGTCTCTTCATGGTCTAGCACCAAAATACATCTATGACATGTTAGAGCCATACGAGCCATCTAGGACCCTGAGAACCTCAGGGACTGGTCTCCTGCAGGTGCCCAGAGTCAGGACTAAACATGGTGAAGCTACATTCCAGTTTTCTGCAGCTAAAATCTGGAACAGTCTTCCAGAGAATGTGAGACAGGCCTCAACTCTGACAATGTTTAAGACCAGGCTGAAAACAGTTCTGTTTAACCGTGCATATGAAAACTGAAAGTATCTTATCTACACTCTTCACTCTATTTTAAATTATTGATGAATTCTATGTTTTATGATTTTCCTTTTGTGATTTTATGTATGTTTTGCTCTCCTTTTGTGATTTTGTGTAACTGTAAAGCACTTTGAATTGCCCTGTGTATGAATTGTGCTCTACAAATAAACTTGCCTTGCCTTGCCTTGCCTTGCCTAATTCCTTACCTCTCCCAGAGACTGCACCAGTTGTCTCCATTATTTAGGCATAGACATCTACCCTTCTCTATATGATACTGTGAACAAAAACTTCAAGAAAATCCTGTCAAACATTAGCTCAGATCTAACTCTTTGTATGCCTGCATATCAGTCGTTAAAATGAATGTCCTCCCTCGTGTCAACTTTTTCAGTGCCATGCTGCCTTTGCCTCCTCCTACTCACTTCTGGGCCCAACTTGATTCCATTTTACTTAAGTACATCTGGAATGGGAAGCGTTCTCACATTAGGTTGACCACTATTCAGTGTAGTAGGATAGATGGAGGTCTCTCCTTTCCTAATTTTAAACTCTACGCTCAATGTTTCACTCTTCACTCTTTATTAGCCTGGTTCAACTCAGGTTCCAAAGTGGTATGGAGAGCTATTGAAGAGTCCTTGGTGGCTCCATATAATCTAAAAGACATAGTCTTTTGCAACATTTCAACTAAACAATGTAATCTATGCTTTGGCCCAATAATATCCCATCTAGTGTCCACCTGGAGATCTTTGGAAAGACAGACTGGTTCCATGCCAAAGTGGCACTATCACTTTCCTCTGTTTAACAACAATATTTTTTTATCTGGTAACTCTCCTTTAAGATGCTCTCAGTGGGTGGAGTGCAGTATTACTGTTCTTGGGGACCTGTTCAATGATAAAGGCCTAATGACATTTCAAGATATTAGGGCCCAGTATAACATTCCATCCTCCACTTTCTTTATGTATTTGCATATAAGATCAGCTCTCTGTGCCTATGAGCTTCCTTTGGATGTGGAGTTGCCTCCACATCCTCTTCGCAATTTAAGGTTCTTCAACAACCCTTCTTTTAATTCAGCCTCATCTATATATCCATTTCTCCTTGAATCTTCGTATAAACCTTTGGGAGTAGTTGCAGTTTGGTCTAGGGACCTACAAATTGATGCCCAAGACACTTTTTCTGAACACACATAGGAAGTAATAACAATGTCTTCCAAAAATCCCAATCATCAGATGAAACATTGGAAATCAGCACACAGAATGTATTTAACACCTTTAAAACGTTTTCACATGCGCCTTTCTGTGTCTCCTAACTGCAATTTATGTCCACAAGGGGTACCAGGCACCTTTCTTAATTTTTTCTGGGATTGCTCAGCTCTTAACCCTTTCTGGCGTCAGTTAGCTAATGATATCTCAGTCCTACTGGACAAATATATCACCTTAACTCCTTGCATGTTTTTTCAAGTGACTTCTCAGTCCTTGAACTTTCACTTTTTCAAAAAAACCTTCTTCTTGCTGCTTTTACAGCAGCCAAGAAGTTGCTCGTTACCTGCTGGAATCCTCCTCACTTAATGCGTAGGCGCATATGGGCTTTAAGTCTGCTTGATATCATCTCCTTGTTATCAACCGCTAGAATACATGGGGCTAGTTCTCAGACACTGATGAGGTGGAGTGCTGCTTTTGACCGAGTTAAATCTTTTATTTCTGTCAATCTAGCCAATTTATATCTCTGTCTCCCCCCTTGAGTTGATACATTTATTTTTTCATATTCTTATTTTCTGTGTTTATTGTGGGGAGATGTTTGCCTGTATTTGAGTTTTATTTCATTTATTTTCTGTCAATACAGTATGCGTGTACATCTACTTATTTGATTTGTCAATTGGATGTTTACCACGGGGCGACACGGTGGTGCGGTGGGTAGCACTGTTGCCTCACAGCAAGAAGGTCGCAGGTTCAAGACCGCCTTGGGGCCTGGGTCTGGGGCCTTTCTGTGTGGAGTTTGCATGTTCTCCCCGTGTCTGCGTAGGTTTTCACCGGGTACTCCGGTTTCCTCCCACAATACAAAAAACATGCTCAGGTTAATTGGTAAACTCTAAATTGCCCATAGGTGTGAGTGTGAGAGTGAATGGTGTGTGAATGGTGTGTGTGCCCCACGATTGGCTGGCGACCATCTGGGGTGTATCCCTGCCTCTCGCCTTAACGCGCTGGGATAGGCTCCAGCAGACCCCTGCGACCCCGAAAGGGAATAAGCGGGATAGACAATGGATGGATGGATGGATGGATGTTTACCACAGGGGGAAGGGGATTTTGGGAAACATGTTTTGTACCTCTGTACTCTATCACATGTTTGCTATTAAAAAATAAAAACAATTGTTCACAAAAAAAATCTGAATCAAGCAGCTCTGGATTACAATGTGGTCCTATGTGTAGGTATTAATTTGCAAGGTGTGCAACTATGTGCAACTTTGTAGTGGAGCATTCATCCTTATTTACCACATGATGGAGTCTGTCTGCTCTTGTTCACCCTATTATCTGCCCCTGTGATTAGGGGATAGCTGAGGTTTAATTTCACATTATGGAAACTATACTTTATACCAGGGGTGCACAATTCCGGTCCTGGAAGGCTGGTGTAGGTGCAGGCTTTTGTTCCAACAAGGCAGTAACATCTGATTTTACTAATAAAGGTTCTTCGGAAGAGCTGTAGTGGATCATGAGTAGAATCAGGTGTGTTACTGCCTGGTTGGAACAAAAGCCTGCACCCACACCGGCCCTCCAAGACCGGAATTCGGCACCGCTGCTTTATACTGTATTCCACTTCCACTTATGTCCTTTACTATATATTGGAAGAACTGTAATGCTTCTCCTCCTCCTGAGATTTTTTACTCCTGAGATTTACTAACACTCCAAGCTCTTTCAGTTCATCTTGAAGGAAAGAGCTGCAGCAATTTAGATTTCATTTAAATAATGAGCTGATGTAGGTGCAGGTTTTTGTTTCAACCAGGCAGTAACACACCTGATTCTTTTAATAAAGGTTCTCAGGAAGAGCTCTGGTGGTTAAAGAGTAGAATCAAGTGTGTTACTGCCTGATTGGAACAAAAGCCTGCACCCACACCGGCCCTCCAGGAGCAGAATCAATTATATCTCAAGGTCTTCAATTTCCCAAACTCATGCGCACCGGTCAAATGACTGACAATCACTCTCTGTAATTAGCTTCATTGCTCCCACTTCATGGGAGCACACACCTCCTGCTGTCAGTCTGCCCCCTTTATGACAGCTCCAGGTGTGTGAAAGCATGTAGCCCCCTCATCTCTGTTCATCGTCCCTGGGCTGCACTTTCTTATCTCAATCGCTTCCTTAATCCAATGGGGGTATTGGTAGTTTTCCGGTTGTAGGGCTCTGGCGATGTCCCAGTCCAAGAGAACAACCGATACCGACACTGGATTAAAAAAGCAATTGAAATAAGAAAGCACAGCCCAGGGACGACAAACAGACTTGGGATGAAGGTTCACTGTTGACAAATATCCAAATAAATAACATCTCAAGGTCTTCAATTTCCAAAACCCATGCGCACCGATCAAATGACTGACAATCACTCTCTGTAATTAGCTTCATTGCTCCCACTTCATGGGAGCACACACCTCCTGCTGTCAGTCTGCCCCCTTTATGACAGCTCCAGGTGTGTGAAAGCATGTAGCCCCCTCATCTCTGTTCATCGTCCCTGGGCTGCACTTTCTTATCTCAATCGCTTCCTTAATCCAATGGGGGGTATTGGTAGTTTTCCGGTTGTAGGACTCTGGCGATGTCCCAGTCCAAGAGAACAACCGATACCGACACTGGATTAAGAAAGCAATTGAAATAAGAAAGCACAGCCCAGGGAAGACAAACAGACTTGGGATGAAGGTGCACTGTTGACAAATATCCTGATCTCCTTCTGCGATAGAAGGAAACAGTCATTTCAACACTAACACTTTAATACTTAAAGCTCTTTCAGTTCATCTTGAAGGAAAGAGCTGGGGAAATTTAGATTTCATTCAAATGATGGGCTGGTGTTCAATTGTAATAAAAGTGTGTTTTAGGGCTTGTGTAGGAGTGATTCTCCTTCCAGCGTCCACATCTAGTAAACTGTTAGGAAGCATAAAAGGAAGCATAAAAATGCTTTCTTGTCCACATCCTCAAGAGTGTTTTGATTTTCTCTGGATGCAGTCACTGCATCTTCCAAATCCCTGTATTCATCCAGCCACCACCCTGAGATTTTAGGCTCCGCACCAGAATGGAAGTTTAACTCTCCTCTTGTCTTCAGGAGAGTTAAACTTCCATTCTGAATTGTCTAAGCCCCTTTTCCTGCTGAAATATCATGTGGTGTCTATCCCAGAATTCAGCAGGTTGTCTCCCTAACCCTAACCCTCCCTAACCCTAACCTGTGTCAATGGCATCCAGTGTCTTTCAGACATCATCTGAAAAAAGGTCCATGTCTAGCATCTCAAAGGTGAAGCAACAAACACCTGGATAATTGAAATCATCAAGGTACCTTCAGTTTTCCTTTTCAGAATCAAGATTCCTGATGGTGTGCAGCATGTCAGCCTTATCTTAAAGTCCAATACCTCATAGCAGGAAAACGTGCTAGAGATTACATCATGCTTCTGTATCTCTTAAAGTGTGGGTGTTTTTTTCTCCTTGTTTTTTGAGGTTTTAGGGATCTTATCAGATGTAACTGATATGGTCCTGGTTCTGGTCATGGTTATGGTCCTGGTTCTGTACCTTGTCACAGTCCTGGTCTTGGTCCTAGTTTTGGTTGTTGAATCAGATGTAATTTGGTTGGGGAGAACAATATGTATATCCTTTTCCTCATTCACATCATTTGCTGGTTTCTTGAAACTACCAGAAGTTGTAGCTGAACAAATATTTCCTGTTCCCTCATCCTCCACAATGTGTGGCTTAAAGGAAGTGCCATTGACATATCCACTTTGCTTATTATTGGCATCAGCGGCATAGGTGTTTGTGTCAATCGTATCTGCAAGGTGAGCCATTGTAATAAAAGTGTGTTTTAGGGCTTGCTCGGGAATGATTCTTCTTCCACCATCCACATCCAGTAACTGTTTAAGGAAGCATACAAATGCTTTCTTGTCCACATCCTCAAGAGTGTTTTGACTTTCTCTAGATGTAGTTACTGCATCTTCCAAATCCCTGTATTCATCCAGCCACCACTTTGAAATTCTAGGCTCCCCACCTGTTGCCTCTTTGTAGCCTTCAGGAGAGGTAAACTCCCATTCTGAATTGATTAAGCCCTGTTTCCTGCTGAAAAAGCAAGTGGTGTCTAGCCCAGCATTCAGCAAGTTGTCTCCTGGTTGTCCAAGCATCTGGCAAAGAAATTTCATGTCTTGGTAGCTGCACTCTCCAGGGAAGAGGTATTTCCCAAAGTACAGAAATGCGATGACGCATCCAAGTCCCCACATATCAATGGCTTCAGATAGAGGGAGCCCTAAGGTCACCTCTGGTGCCCTGTGTCCATATGGTTGCAAAATATCTCCAGCATTTAGTTCAGACACAGGACAGGCCACACCAAAGTCAATCAATTTTACCCTGAAGGGCTGAGCCGTGTGATTGACAAGCATAATGTTATCGGGTTTAATGTCCGCATGCACAATGCCAATACGTTTCAGGGCATTAAGTGCCACAAGTAGTTGATGTGTGACAGGCCGAATTTCATTGAGTGTCAATGGCATCCAGCGTCTTTCAGCCATCAGCTGAAATAGGTCCCTGTCTAGCATCTCAAAGGTGAAGCAACGGACACCTTGAAAATTGAAATCATCTAGATACCTCACAATGTTATCCTTTTCTGAGTCAAGAGTCCTGATGGCCTGCAGCATGTCAGCTTCATCTTGAACAAAGGACTCTCCATTCCCTTTGTCAATCTTGATTACAACTAAGTTGTCAGTTTTTAAATCAACACACTTGGCAACTTTGGCAAAAGTTCCTTCACCAATAAAGTCCAATACCTTATAGCAGGAAGATGCACTAGAGAGTACATCATGCTTCTGTATCTCATAAAGCATGGATGTTTTCTCCTTGTTTTTCGAGGTTTTGGGGGTCATATCAGATGTAACTGTAATGGTTCGGGTTCTGGTCCTGGTTATGGTCCTGGTTCTGTACCTTGTCCTAGACCTGGTCTTAGTCCTTGTCTTGGTTGTTGAATCTGATGGAATTTGGTTGGGAAGAACAATATGTTTGTCCTCTTCCTTATCTGCATCAGTATTTGCTGGATTGTTGTAACTACCAGCAGTGCATGTCAATATATAATCAGTTGTACCTGAACCAATATTTCCTGCTCCCTCATCCTCCACAATGTGTGGCTTGGAAGAAGTGTCATTCACTATTCCACTCTGCTCATTACATACATCATGCTTCTGTACCTCATGAAGCATGGGTGTTTTCTCCTCATTTTCTGAGGTTTTAGTGGTCATATCAGATGTAACTGATATGGTCCTGGCCCTGGTTCTGTATCTTGTCCCAGTCCTGATCTTGGTTGGTGAATAAGATGGAATTTGGTTGGGGAGAAGAATATGTCTGTTCTCTTCCTCATCCCTATCAATATTTGCTGGATTGTTGAAACTACCAGCAGTGCATTCCCATATAAAACCAGTTGTACCTGAACAAATATTTCCTGCTCCCTCATCCTTCACAATGTGTGGCTTGAAGGAAGGGTCATTGACATATCCACTTTGCTCATTATCGGCATTACCTGGTGTGATCCAGGTTGTTTTATCAACTAGGTTTTGGTCAAAGATACTATTATCTGCATCTTCGTCGTCAGAAGAGTCAATACCTTTTATGCATGGTAAGCATGACTTGAAGAGTTGACTCACAGTCACACCACAGAAAGGCATCTTGCTTTTTAAATCCTAGCTGAAATATGAGTATTAAAACCTTGTGTATATATTCTTCTATGAGAACAATCAGTTCAGTTGAGGTTGTCAGAAATTTGTGTCCATGTGTCAGATATCTTCGAATGATGGAATAGAGTAGACAGCAGCTATTTATAGGGTCAACTCAAAGCATAAAAAACCCAAACTTTGATGTCATGCCTCAGTGATGTCATCAGCACTACATCCAATCCACTGTATCATTTCTCAGTGATGTCATTTAACACTGCATCTGAGCCTCTGTGATGTCATACCTCAGTGATGTCATCAACACTGCATCTGAGCCTCTGTGCTGTCATACCTCAGTGATGTCATCAACACTGCATCTGAGCCTCTGTGATGTCATACCTCAATGATGTCCCCAACATTGCATTCTGGATTTGTCAGTTTTAGTTCATTTGTTTAAAATGGACAATTCAAAGTAATATGCATTTACCTATCAATCATTACATTAAGGGTGATAGCAAATGCTAATGTTTTATATTTAGACCAGTTAAAGCCGGCTACACTACACATCACAACAGCAACAGAAATGTTAGGGTTAGGGAATAATATACTTATCAATGTATATTTAGAACATTATAATAAACAATTTTAGTTAATTTAATGTCTGGGTGATGAAATTGGATGATAAATCACAGAGGCATTATTGTTCTCTCTGGCTGAGGTATGAGTTAATGACAAAATACAGTGTTTATATTGGGGTCTTTTATAACATGAAAATATATGGAACAATTATTTTTTATTGTAACTGTTACTCATGTTCAATAAATAATGATAACTCACAAAATAGCAAATCTAGTAAAAAGTTTAAAATTTGAACTCATGGACAAAAACTAGACTGAAAAACGGGATAATTATTTAAATGTAAACTGGGTCAGTTCATGAAATTTGTGCCTTTTGTGACTACAAGAAATAATAAAACACCTTTGAATACTCAAACATATAAAGGATTATATATAAATATAACATTTATACAGAGGCCCTATGGTGACTTTTGATAAATATTTGGGTTAGGTTTGATACAAGGAGCATATACTTTTTGCACATTTACTATAACCATATTTGTCTCTTAAGCTATTTTAAAAAATTAAATCTAAATATTAAATGTTACACCCAAATGTCAAATGTTAAATCTTAATGCTATACCTAAATCTAAATGTTAAATCGAAAGGTTCTGGGTGTCACTTAATATTTAGCGAAAATCTTTAAGCTAATATGCAAATCTAAAATGCAACAGGAAATGCCAAAATAGAAGTAGAAGCACAGCACTCTGCTAAAAAGTCACTTTTGTTTATGGTGTTTGTTTACTGTGTTTTAACTCATGTACAATACAATTGAGTGTGTGGGTGAGGATGTATGTATAATGTTTGTATAAAGTATGGGTGGGTGAGGATGAGGGCATGAGTGAGTGTGTGTGTGTGTGTATGTAAGATAAAGTATGTATGCAGGTATGTTTGTGTATAGACACGTGTGTGTTTTAATCTGTACAGTGCATTTAGGCACTTTTTCTTTTCTTTTTTATCACCAATTGCTCTCGGTGGAACGCTGTCTCGTCTCACTATATACTGTGTATATGGCTGTAACGACAATAAAAAACCTTGAACCTTGAACCTTGAGCAAGCTTGTTTTCAGATCGAACAGCAGTGGATGAGATGGAACTAGGACAGGATCACTATCTCCCCATCCTGTGTTTGGTGAAGGCAGGTACCCTAGAAACCATTTAAAAGGAGTCCAACCTGTGGCAGAGCTTGGGAGTGAGTTATGGGCACACTAATCCCAGAGCAGATGCCTGCTCCAGGATGCTGGGATTCATGTTGCCTCACAGTGTAGAGCAGCTTCAGATCCTGGTGGGCTTGTTTTACCTGCCTGTTGGATTGGGGATGGTACCCTGATAGACAGACTGAGTGATGCCCTCAGGCCTGTGCAGAACACAGAGGGTGCCAGAAAAAGAGGATTTCCTTACAGAGTCTCAGGCCAAAAACAAATGTTAACATTGTTGCTTCATGGACAGTACGTAGGGGTTAGGTTAAAGCAGTCAAAGAACAGTGCCCAGCAGGCTTGTCCTGAGTTCATTCATTTGGTCAATTGAATATATGAAATATTTTAATGGTCAGTCTATACCAGATTAGTAACAGATTGTTTGTTTTCAGGACTATACATATCAAAGCTGTATTGAATGATAATAATATATTTGACTTATGTTTTGCCACTCAAAGAGGCTTTACATGAGGTTAAAACAAAGGAAACAAAAACTGAAAATCAGCTGAAAGGAACATTTTATCACCATGAAAAAAATACCTTAACAGGCCACAAATTACATGTATCATTCTCAGAGCAACAGTATGCTAACAAATGTGATTACATTTTGGAACAATTTAACTCTTGTATATAGCAGTACCAGACTTTTTTATGGAATAGATATTGCATTGTTTTCAACGGGTGAAAGGATCCATTATTATGTCATGTGATGACATATGAGAAAAACTAATCAGTGTAGCTTTAACCGAGACATAAAACTTTTCCCTTAGTAATCATCAAATCAATGTAGATTTTAGTAATAAGATAGACAACAATCATTTTAGTGATAAAGGTCCAGTCATATGCCAGAGTCTTGCACAGGTTCCTATTGGATTCATTTCTCCCTGGAGATAGCACAGAAAAGGACAGACATTATCCATTTTAATACATTAATATTATTGTAGGTGCATGGCAAAGTGATTATGGTAAAATATTGGTTTGGTAAAAATATGTTAAAATAAAGAAAGAGAAAGAAAAGATGCAACTCAAGTGAACCACTATATTAGGAAGATAAGCATTCATCAGTTGCAGCTGTAGTTTTCCTTCAGGTTGATTTGACTCTCCAAGACCTTCTCAGCCATACTTGAAGGTTCAGGGAATCTTTGGGATCTCAGCTTGACACTCAAGGGCCTGAGGCCAGTTTTTGATTTCAGCAGGACACTCAGGGGCCCAGGGCCTCTTTGGGTTTTAAACACGACACTCTTTTGGAGGCCAGTAGCAGATGCTGAATTGAGACACAGACAGACAAAAAATTAACATGGTTCAAAATGATTCGAACTTAAATGTATATCAAATATATATTTATCATATAGATTTCACAGTATCAAAACACATTCAATTTACAGGCCAGAACCTCAGTGTCCTGGAACAGGGGTTGAGGGGTTGAGGGCTCGCTTGCTGGGTTGTAAGATAAGAGGACTTTATTGATCCCACAATGAGGAAATTTGCTTGTTACTGCAGCATACAGAGTAAAGAAAAAGAAAATAAAAGCTAAAGAAAATAAAAGCTATAAAAATAGAAAATAAGAAATAAAAATACACAACACTATGTACAAAATTCTTAGAATTTGTTGATCAGCATACACATTATGCATTATGGACATAAGAATGGGAAAAAGATTTTTTAACGATTTATTTGAGTGATACAGCTGCAAATAAGTATTTGAACACCTGTGTGTCATCTAGAATTCTGACCCTGAAGGACCTGTTAGTCCGCCCATTAGAAGTCCACCTGCACTGCATGTATCATCCTTAATCAGATGCACCTGTTTGAAGTCGTTAGCTGCATAAAGACACCTGTCCACCCCATACAATCAGCAAGACTTTAATTCGTAACATGGCGAAGACCAAAGAGCTGTCCAACGACACAAGAGAGAAAATCGTACACCTCCACAAGGCTGGAAAGGGCTACAGAGCAATTGCCAAGCAGCTTGGTGAAAAAAAGGTCCTGTTGGAGCAATCATTAGAAAATGGAAGAAGCTAAACATGACGGGCAATCTCAATCGGAGTGGAGCCCCATGCAAGATATCACCTCGTGGGGTCTCAATGATTCTAAGAAAGGTGAGGAATCAGCCCGGAACTACACAACAGTAGTTGGTCAATGACCTGAAAAGAACTGGGACCAACGTTTCCTAGGTTACTGTAGGTAATACACTAAGACGTCATGATTTGTAATCATGCATGGCACGAACGGTTCCCCTGCTTAAATCAGCACATGTCAAGGCCTGTCTTAAGTTTGCATATGACCATTTGGATGATACAGAGGAGTCATGGGAGAAAGTTTTGTGGTCAGATAAGACCAAAATAGAACTTTTTGGTCATAATTCCACTAAGCGTGTTCGGAGGAAGAAGAATGAAGAGTACAATCCGAAGAACACCATCCCTACTGTGAAGCATGGGGGTGGTAGCATCATGTGTTTTTCTGCACATGGGACAGGACGAGTGCACTGCATTAAAGAGAGGATGACTGGGGCCGTGTATTGTGAGATTTTGGGGAACAACCTCCTTCCCTCAGTCAGAGCATTGAAGATGGGTCGTGGCTGGGTCTTCCAACACAACAATGACCCAGAGCACACAGCCAGGAAAACCAAGGACTGGCTCCGTAAGAAGCATATCAAGGTTCTAGCATGGCCCAGCCAGTCTCCAGACCTGAACCCAATCGAAAATATTTGGAGGGAGCTCAAACTCCGTGTTTCTCAGCGACAGCCCAGAAACCTGACTGATCTAGAGAAGATCTGTATGGAGGAGTGGGTCAGGATCCCTCCTGCAGTATGTGCAAACCTGGTGAAAAACTACAGGAAACGTTTGACCTCTGTAATAGCAAACAAAGGCTACTGTACCAAATATTAACATTCATTTTCTCAGGTGTTCAAATACCTATTAGCTGCTATATCACACAAATAAATCATTAAAAAATCATGCATTGTGATTTCTGGATTTTTCTTTTTAGTTTATCTCTCTCACAGTGGACATGCACCTACGATGACAATTTCAGACCCCTCCATGATTTCTAATTGGGAGAAATAGCAAAATAGCAGTGTGTTCAAATACTTGTTTTCTTCACTGTATGTGTTTTATTTGTTATTAGCAATGTGTGTCAGCCCTGTTCCAGCATGCCGACATTACCTTATACACAGGCTGTAACACAGTTGATCCACCGATCTGGACAACACTAACCCCATATTCCACCTTAATACCTTATACACAGCACAGTGAGGTGGCATAACGGTGCTGTAAAGCCGCCTTGAACAGGCTGTGTAACAAGCACTACTGTTTGAAGAAGAGGTCCTGATTCCCACCTGATACTCGGATACACTCTTCCTTGTGTCGTTCATCCCATGCTTTCAGTTTACAGGTCCTGGAGCAGTAAAAGACCTTGTGGCAGCGGCTACAAGCCGTCAGCTTAACAGTCACTGAGCGACCGCATTGATAGCAGAACTTAAATACATCTGTCTTCCTGAAAAAAGATTCAGAAAGCAGAGTTGGAAATGTGGTTTTGAAAGATATGTGTTAGTCGGCTTCTGAAATCTTGTATTTAAATGTAACTTTATGTAAGTTCACAATAGCACTGTGCTTTTGTACCCATGTCTTTCTGTTATCACTACTTGATTTTCACAGCTGAAATCGGGCTCCTCAAAAGAAGTGGCACCTGCCCCTGTGTACACACACACACACACACACACACACATTTTATAATTTAAAGCCATGTTCATAAACATACCAATGTCCTATTTTCTGCCAACTAAACATTGTTCTCACTGTTCAATAAAATGTGTTCTTCTCTCTCCCTCTGGATGGCAGCCTGCCTTAGCAGATCTCCCATCATGCTCAGCAGCTGGCTCCGTGCTTTGAATACTTCCCTCTCTTTCATGTTCAGAGCGTGGAAGGGAGTTTTGGCAATACGAGAATCCTATAGAGGAACATGCAACATTACAGACCACTTATACATGGAGTTAAAACAAAATCTAATTCAAATCATGAATAAACGCTTTATTTTTTGTTTGTTGTGTGTTTATTTTTTTTTTTTATTTAGTTTACTGTAAGTTTCAGAAGCTGTGTCTGTCCATCATACACATATACAAAGGGGGCCAAATTAATAAGAGTACAACCCACAATGAAATACAATCGCATACAAAACCGTTATCTGGTACCACAATAATGCACTCATACGTTTTTACTGCATGTTAAAAATGATTTTCTTAATTCAGTCAAAATGCTAACACTGTTCAGGCGTGTTACCTGGTTGAAGGAGTAGTACGCGTAGTCAACTGCAGTTCCCACAACGTCACCCACCTGAACTGGCATTAATATGTTGGCACCAGCCTTTGCCAAAATGTCCAACTATGATAAAGACACAAGACTCAAATAATTCATTTTTGTTTACTAGTTATAGACACGTCTACTGAGGCCTATAACCATCTGAGGTACTTGAATATTTACATTTGATGGTACTTCATACAATACTACAATACTAACAATTCATGATACGTATGTACTCTATTACAATACTTTAACTGCATTGATTTATAATGCTTGACTTAAATTTAATTTACTGTAATACTTTAACAACATCAACTCATAATACTCACATACCTTTATTGAAAAACTTAACTTTATTGACTTATACTGTAATACTTATGTACTATTTAACTATATCAAGCTTATAATATATACTTTTACTTTATGGTTTTTAAAGGTGATATTGATTTGTGTATATATGTACAGTGAAGAAAGAAAGTATTTGAACACCCTGCTATTTTGCCATTTCTCCCACTTAGAAATCATGGAGGGGTCTGTAATTTTCATCGTAGGTGCATGTCCACTGTGAGAGAGATAAACTAAAAAGAAAAATCCAGAAATCATAATGCATGATTTTTTAATGATTTATTTGTGTGATATAGCGGCAAATACGTATTTTAACGCCTGAGAAAATGAATGTTAATATTTGGTACAGTAGCCTTTGTTTGCTATTACAGAGGTCAAACTTTTCCTGTAGTTTTCTCACCAGGTTTGCACATACTGCAGGAGGGATCCTGGCCCACTCCTCCACACAGATCTTCTCTAGATCAGTCAGGTTTCTGGGCTGTCACTGAGAAACACAGAGTTTGAGCTCCCTCCAAAGATTTTCGATTGGGTTCAGGTCTGGAGACTGGCTGGGCCATGCTAGAACCTTGATATGCTTCTTACGGAGCCAGTCCTTGGTTTTCCTGGCTGTGTGCTTTGGGTCGTTGTCGTGTTGGAAGACCCAGCCACGACCCATCTTCACCTCTGACTGAGGTGAAGGAGGTTGTTCCCCAAAATCTCACAATACACGGCCCCAGTCATCCTCTCTTTAATGCAGTGCACTCGTCCTGTCCCATGTGCAGAAAAACACCCCCAAAGCATGATGCTACCACCCCCATGCTTCACAGTAGGGATGGTGTTCTTCGGATTGTACTCTTCATTCTTCTTCCTCCAAACACGCTTAGTGCTCATCTGACCACAAAACTTTCTCCCATGACTCCTCTGTATCATCCAAATGGTCATATGCAAGTTTGCAAGCATGTGCTGATTTAAGCAGGGGAACCTTTCGTGCCATGCATTAATTCAAATCATGACGTCTTAGTGTATTACCTACAGTAACCTTGGAAACGTTGGTCCCAGTTCTTTTCAGGTCATTGACCAACTCCTGTCGTGTAGTTCCGGGCTGATACCTCACCTTTCTTAGAATCATTGAGACCCCACGAGGTGATATCTTGCATGGGGCTCCACTCCGATTGAGATTGACCGTCATGTTTAGCTTCTTCCATTTTCTAATGATTGCTCCAACAGTGGACCTTTTTTCACAAAGCTGCTTGGCAATTGCTCTGTAGCCCTTTCCAGCCTTGTGGAGGTGTACAATTTTCTCTCGTGTCGTTGGACAGCTCTTTGGTCTTCGCCATGTTACAAGTTAAAGTCCTGCTGATTGTATGGGGTGGACAGGTGTCTTTATGCAGCTAACGACTTCAAACAGGTGCATCTGATTAAGGATGATACATGGAGTGCAGGTGGACTTCTAATGGGCGGACTAACAGGTCCTTCAGGGTCAGAATTCTAGATGACACACAGGTGTTCAAATACTTATTTGCTGCTATATCACACAAATAAATCATTACAAAATCATGCATTGTGATTTCTGGATTTTTCTTTTTAGTTTATCTCTCTCACAGTGGACATGCACCTACGATGAAAATTTCAGACCCCTCCATGATTTCTAAGTGGGAGAAATAGCATAATAGCAGGGTGTTCAAATACTTTCTTTCTTTACTGTATGTCTGTGTGTGTATGTGTGTGTGTACCAGCTTAGCTCTGCTGCCATCCAATTGGTAGTGGATGTTAGCGAGGACACAGAGGGCACTGCCCACTTCGCGGCCCAAAGGGAAGTTGGGATCTGCACCAGCTTTCAACAGCTCCCCCACAGCCTGAGCAAGAAAAGAGAACAGGTCCAGGCCACAGTAAGGTTTAGTCAGCATGGATACTGGAAGTGTATATGTCTGGAGGACAGGGCTACCAGGTCGTTGCCACTTGCTATCGCCAGGGAGAGCGGGGAGTGTCCACTCCAAAGGAGGTCTGTTCTGGCTCTATGGGAGAGCAGGAGGGCGACCACCATGCTGGCATTCTGCAACAACAACAAAAAACAAGCACGGAGGGTTAAACTCTTACCTCTGATGTGGGAAAGTAACTATTTATTGACTTGCTTTATAAACTGCCTGGTAGTAAAGGAGGTAAGGGACAAAAAAATCTGTATTTATTGCAAGTTTTGACATAAATGCCTGTTTTTGTATGAAAGTAACTTAGAACCATAGAAACATACTCAATACTCCCTCAGTACTGTCTTGTTCTGTTTTGTTTTATCTTGTTGAACTTGTCCTTCCACTCCGCACTACTTATGTCTTGTCCTGTAATACATGTTTGTTTGTTTCTAGTTTTAGTTTAGCACTTTACCATTGTTGTTGTATCGTAGTTTAGGATTGTCTCGTCTTGCGCACCTGCACTTTGATGTTGTTGTGCATGTAAACGCATAGGATAGTGAGAAACGCAATTTCGATTCCTTTGTATGTCAAGTACATGTGAAGAAATTGACAATAAAATTGACTTTGACTTTGACATATTTATCCAAAGAGACATGTCAACACCCTTTCTTTCCCATATACAGATTTTTTCAAAATCTGTTCTAAAATCACATTAACGCCATAGCCTTGCTTCTGTTATGCTAGCTATATAGAAAAAATTAGGTGTGACTTTCGGAATCCAAATAAATGGGTATGAAGTAAAAAAAAAATACATTTCGGACAAGTATTACTACTAAAACAAATGTTTCCATGCAACACTTTCTTATTTGTACTTTTATATGTCTAAGGAGTTCTTGTTACCTTTTTGTAAAGTTTTGTTAATGAAGATCATATATCATTTTCTTACTTTTCTTCAAAACCAAATGATTCATGTGATGTGATCATGCTACTGATTTGAATATTTAGCAGTTTTAGCTGTTTCATATGACTGATGAGGCATTTCACCACCAACAATCTCCCATTCACACACACATATGTGATGGAAAAGTGTACCTTACAGCTGCACAAGCGCGAACTGTTTGTTTCTTAGCCAAGGTCGAAGAGTTAAGATAAAAGCTGGCACCTCATACTCGCCCGTAAGTGTCTCGGTATAAAAAACGGTCTATAAGGAGTGTCAGGAGAGAGACTCAACCCTGCATTGGTCAGACTTGGGTTTCTCACCATCTTTGCAAAGATTGTTCTTCTTTGTTATTCTTTTGTTATTCCTCCAATAAACCACACGAAAACAACTGTTTGCTTGGACCATCTTTTCTATAATTTTACCGTAAATTTCCACGACAAACTTGGTGTCAGAAGTGGGATTCCAGGAGGGCCATTGGATCAGCTGCAGCCGGGGGATGATCACCCAGGACAAACCAACGTCCTGCCTCTTACCCTACCATCTGAAGGACGGGAGGACCGACTGCTCCTGGAATCCAGCCGTCACCTTGGAATCTTCACCGAATCCACTCAATTTGTTACGATAAGTATAATTTTTTTTTACCTTTTTTTTCACTCTCCAAATTAAGTTAGATAAATTTGTGCTAGAATTATAATTGTAATTGATAGTCTAAAGTGAGCAAAAAAAAAATCCAAGCCTGTTGAAAACAGATTGTTGTGTGGTTAGGCAGAACGAAGGTCCAGTCTCGACCAGGGTAGAACTGACGGTTGTGAAGTGACGGTTCTACAGGAGCGCTCACTTCTGTTGCTGCCGCAGGCGGAAAAGCAGGTTCGCAACCTGCTATTCTAGGTGATCCCTATAATAGCAGGTTTAGATCCCTGAATAAATCCTATTTTCCCTTAGTCCTATTGGGGCTGCCGCATGTGTACAGAGATGGGTTCCTTGTGAGGCCCTGTGTGAGAGGTTAAAGGTCCTGTTGAGTGGAGCCCCAGGGCGCAAGGGATCAGGGACCTAGCGGTTTTGACCAAATGGGGTCAAAGGGCAGCAAGGTAGAGACACCGGACTGAAATTCGCCTTGTGTGAATGTGATGAGAGATAAATATAGGGAAGAATGTCTGAAACATTTGGAAGTCTGGGTTGGGTATTTTGGGTTTCCAAAAGGGGGGTCTTTTAGCTAAATAAAAGACAGGACAGGGAACCGCATCTGATACATCTGTTTCTGCTTTCTTTCCGAGCCTAAGTCAGCCTGCTCAGCTAAATAAGATAAGTGAAAGATTGGATGAGGAAGTGAAAAAACAAAGTGGGAAAAAGAAAGTCAGCATGAAAGATTTGAAGGAGTTAGCAGAGCAAAGAAAGGGTTTGAAGAAGTGGATAGCAGAAGCTGAAAGTAGAGGAAAAAAAACTAAAAAGATCAGCACAGAAAAGTCAGGAAAAAGATGGACAGGGAACCGCATCTGATACATCTGTTTCTGCTTTGTTTCCGAGCCTAAGTCAGCCTGCTCAGCGGAGGGAGGATGACTGGGTGCCGCCCTACAGACCCCCACCACAGCCAGCTCCAGACCGAGACGGAGGGCCCGCAGCTGCAACAGTGTCGTCAACAACACCATCTGCGCCGGCTGCAGCAGCAGTGAAAGTATTTTTTTCTTCTACCTCCCACACAAGGTAAGGCACTGTGTTCTACGCTCTAATGCTGGAGTACCCAGGTCCAGATGGGCATCCAGTTCTTGTTTTCCGACAAATGGACAGTGAAATGAAAGAGGCAATGAAAGACTGGCCTTCTCCCCATCATGGTGGTGATCAATTGGCACGTGCGGTCCTCAACTTCAGCAAAGCGTGGCGTCCCACAGTCCCAGAGTTAAAAAAGCTGCTCCTACTGCATTTGAAACCAGAGGGGTTTGCCAAAATTGCCACTGTGGTCCAAGCACCTGGCCATGATACAGTGTGACCTGGACAAGCAATATGGGATGAGACCAAGGCCTGGGAGAAGTACATTTTGACCATAAGAGATGCTATTAAAGATGCATTCCCAGTGAAATTTGACATGGGAAAAATTAAAGACTGCGTCCAAGGCCCTGATGAGAATGTTGTGGACTTTTATTATCGTTTGGAAGAAGTTTGCACCGCTCATTCGGGAAATGACAAACCTGAAAATTATACTGGGCCAGAAACCACATTTGTAGTCATTTTTAAAATGGCCTACTGTGAGGGACTTCATCCAGCAATATTAAAACAGATAAAAGTGACCTTGGTTGGTGGTTGGCAAGACAATCGCATTCCAGAAGTACTACGCCACGCTAAACACGCAGAGGCCAAGATGAATGAAGGCAAAGCTAAGAAAGCTGAAAAAGTTGAAACTGCTCAGCTAAATGCAAATCTGGCAATGGCCCATTTTACGAGAGGAACTTTTTGAGGCAGACATAAGAGAGGAGAATATTCTAATCGAAGTCCAGGGGGCCGTGAAAACGACAAATGTTTTAATTGCAACGAGGTCGGACACCGGAGAAATGAATGTCCGGAACCACGCAGACGAGATGGCCGTGCAAGTTGAGGGGGAAACCATGATGCCCTGGGAGAGCGGCCCGCCCAATCATCCAGACACCTCTCTGACTGACCAGCTGACGAAGGAGAAAAGACGGACAAGCGGATGAGTAGCCACCACCACATGCTTACACTCAACACACACACCTGCTCAATGCAATGAAGAAGCGCTTGCTACTGATACACTGCTTGCTAAGATTTTAGAGTTGGAAAAAGTAAACAAACTGGTAGGCACTTATACAGCTGTTGAAGCCCGGCATACAAAGAGTTACCAACTATTGTATGATAAATGACAGGTCTGTTGAATTTATGGTTGACTCCGGAGCAACTCATTCAGTGCTCCAATCGAGAGCTCTCTCTACAAAACTTAGTGGCAGAACAATTTGGTCTATAAGTGCAAGCAGTCAAAAGGTTTTAGAGAAATTTTCAATTCCTATACGATGTTCATGGGAATCTCCAGACGGGACTGTCTCAACTAAACACTCATTCCTCGTGTCAGAATTATGCCCATTGAATCTCTTAGGCCAAGATTTGACGATTAAATGGGGAATAACAATTCATTCCACACCTAATGGTCTGCAAAGTGGTCGAGAAAGTATTTCAACTTGTGTAAAACTTGACACAAATCAGCCTCGATATGTTTATCAATGGTGGTTGGATTCAACAATGGGAGAGGCATTGTTAAAAACTTCCATTTTTGAATGCTGACAAAATGAGAGCAGACAGACTGCATTGTACTTGTCATGTACATGATGGCCCTGATCTCAGCTATGAAGTGCAATTTTATCAAAATCTGAATGATCACCTGTGCATTGGAGATTTGCATTTTGATAATGTACGTTGCATTGCAGCTGCAAAATTGACAGACGAACAATTAAGTGTTTATCATGTTCAAAACGCAGCCCCTTATGTCTCAATCACAAAATCGAAAACTGAACGGTGGCAAGATTTAGGTCTTTTTGCTCTCAGATGCACATGTGCAACTGATTGGCAGCCCGACATTGAAAATCCAGATCTCTTTTATTCACCATCTCTCAAAGTTTCAAAATTATCTTTTTCAGAAACAGTGTCTGTGTTGCGCTCAGTCAATTTACTTTCTGCTCTCTTCCAGCCTGCTTCAATCATGACGATGACATCACCAGCAGATATCTCTCCCCTGTTAAAGGAAGTTCCCGACCATTTGTGGGCTACAAGTAAATATAACGTAGGGCTTATAAAAAACTGCCCTCCAGTTCATATTAAACCTAAGTCTGATTACAGACCACAACAGCGTCAATATCCGCTGTGCCCAGAAGCCATTGAAGGAATTTGTTTTAAAATCTTTATTAGAAGCAGGAGTAATTGTCCCATGTGAAGACTCACCAGTTCAAACTCCAATTTTTCCTGAAAATCAGCCTACTGAGTGGCGTTTTGTTCAACATTTACAGGCTGTTAATGCAGCAATTGTTTCACCCACCCCAAATGTACCTAATCCTTATACAATTTTAACTCAAATTCCATTAAATGCTCAGTGGTTTTCAGTTGTTGACCTTTCGAATGCATTTTTTTCTGTACCTGTTCATGAAGACTCTCAATTTTGATTTGCATTTTGCTTTAATGGCCGCCGGTACACGTGGACCAGGTTATCTCAGGGGTTGAACTGTTCACCAGTTCTGTTTTGTGAGGCTCTTAGCCGCAGCCTGGCACCTCTGGAGCTCAGTGATGGCTCTGTGCTATTGACATATGTTGATGATTTGCTTATAGCTGCACAAATTAAAGAACAGTGTGAACATGACACAATTAAATTACTTAAACACCTCGCTCAAGAGGGGCACAAGGCCTCTATTTCTAAACTGCAGTTTGTTTCACAAAGCGTGATCTTTTTAGGCCACATCTTGACTCTAGAGGGAAAGTAATTGTCTCCAAGCAGAATTTCTGCTATTGTAAAAACTCCAACACCACAAACCAAAAAACAAATGCTCATGTTTTTGGGGATGTGTTCTTACTGTAGACATTTTGTTCCTAATTTTTCAGAGTTGGGCAGACCACTCAGAGACATGACTCTAGGGCGTGATATGTCAGCTTCTACATTTCTTGAATGGACTCTTGAAGCAGAACGTTCTTTTGAAGGTTTGAAAATTGCTCTGCAATCTGCTTCGACTCTTGGAATTCCAGATCCAGCTAAAACTTTCATTCAGTTTGTGGATGAGAGACATGGTTGTATGACGTCAGTGCTTTTGCAGACACATGGGGATTCATTAAAGCCTATTGTTTTTTTTTCAGGGTTGCTTGATCCTGTCTCTAGAGGTCTTCCATTCCGTTAACGCGCTGTGGCTGCATGTGAGTCCGCTGTTGTCGCATCACGAGACCTTGTCGGCTATGGTGCTCTTACTTTGTATGTCCCACACTCTGTGGCGTCTATTTTGCAAGAACAGAAATCCTTTTCATCTTTCTGCATCCCGTTGGCTTCGATATCATACAACTCTTTTAGGGTTGCCTCATGTGACAGTGTGTAAATGCTCCACACTCAATCCTGCTACACTTATGCCACTCCCTGGTGATGGCACACCACACTCATGCACAGCTGAGTTGCAAGAAATCTGCACGCCTAGGCTGGACTTGTTTGATGTGCCCTTACCTAACTCTGAACTTATTTTCTATGTGGATGGATCTGCTTTTAGAGATCCAGCTTCCGGACCCTCACATGTTGGTTACGCAGTTGTTGATGACCATTGTGTAGTGCAATCATCTTCCCTGCCTTCTCATTACTCAGCACAAGCAGCAGAGCTGGTAGCACTTACAGAAACATGTAAATTAGCAAAAGATCGCTGACTCTCGCTATGCATTTGGAGTTGTACATGATTTCGGGGCCCTTTGGAAACATAGGAATTTCCTAAAGTCTGATGGCAAACCTATATTACATCATAAGAAGGTTGCTGCACTAATCGATGCGATTATGCTCCCTTCTCAACTTGCTGTTTGTAAGTGTGCTGCACACACACGCGCCTCTGACCCAGTTTCCCTCAGGAATGCGCACACAGATGCTGCTGCTAAGAACGCTGCTAAATTACCTCCCTCCCTTTCTCTCTTTCTTCTCTCTGACTCCTCTTCTTCCTCTCCTGCTACACTGTCTGATCTTCTGAGCCTGTCGACCCAGAAGAGCGCAAAGTCTGGTCCCAGTGTGGGGCAGTTGTGGTGGATGGCGTCTGGTTAGGCCCAAACGGCAAACCGTGCCTTCCCCGTCAGCTCTTTTCTTGTTATGCTAGATTGACCCATGGTCTAGACCATGTGTCAAAAGGAGGGATGTTTGCAGCCGTTCAACAGTTTTGGTTTACAAAAGGTTTTTCAACATTTGCATCCGACAAAGCCTGTTTTAATTTGTGCTCAAAACAATCCAGGGAAACCCAAACCTTTATTTGAAGCAGCACACCCTCCTCCAACAAGACCATTTGAACATGTTATGATGAACTTTATTGAGCTAACGCCCAGTGAAGGAAAGAAATATTGTCTTATTTTGGTGGACATGTTTAGCAAATGGCTAGAGGCAGTCCCCGCCAAACATTTATCCGCTACTACAGTAGCTAAAGCATTGTTAACTGAAATTATTCCAAGATGGGGCCCTCCCACGACAGGCAACCAGACCTCTCCACGACGTCAAACCAGGTGACTTCGTGCTGATCAAGAACTTCTGGCGCAAGACTTGGGGACATCGACGTTGGCTGGGCCCATTTCAAGTCCTTCTCACCACACACACTGCTATAAAGGTCCAAGAGCGAGCTACGTGGGTACACGCATCTCACTGCAAAGTCATCTCACCTCCATCTGTGGCACCTGCGCTTGTGAATCCGGCGGAAGGATGGACACCCACACACACACCCCTCCCACCGATTAAACACTGTTAGCATTCACTGTTAGCTGTTGAAGGTGACGAGTGCTGGTAACCGTTTACCTAGGTCATAGAAGAGCAGAAAATAGACCATAGAAGAGCCCGCCACCTACGGCATAAGCAGAAGCAAGCACTATGGAGCGAGCGCCTTGGCATCTGTTCAGAAATCCAGGGCTGTGTGGACTCCGAGGGACCACTTTGTTGTTTCTGGTGTCAATTGTGATTGTTTTTCCACTGTTATGGCTGAACCTGCAGAGTGTGAATTCTCCTGATCATAATTCGACCTCTTTGATTTATCATGGTAAAAGAGATGACATGGTTTCACCTGACTACATGTGGTTACATGCTCTCGCTAAAGCCACAAAGCATGCTTGTGTGAACACTCTTAATTACTGGTATCAGTATGCCAAATATGTTTCTGATTCATACAATCGTTCTAACTGCTATGTCTGCACTCATATGCCTATTGCAGCTTCTAACCCTCACATCACTCCTTTACCTGTGCCTAATGCATACACATACTTTCCACGGGTTTTGTCTTCCTTAGTCTCAGCTACTTATTTAAATGGCACAATAAAAAACGTACTGGTGTATTCTTACCTCCACTGATTACAGTTACTGGCCCAGACTTCTCTCATTTTAGGTCTAACAACGACACAGGTGGTACTCCAATTTTTGGCCCTGTTCACATTAAACCAGGCACGAAGTATGTCTGTTATGCTATGACTATGGCAATGAGTCTGACAGATTCTCCTGTTCAGATGGGGAGAATTCCGACTGCATTTTGTTTGAATATTTCAAGCCCTTGTACTCCGTTCCAAGGTAATTCTAGCTTAAATGCCTCCCAAGATGCTCCAAGTAGTCAGTGCACACCCTATTTCACTTTTCCAGACCAGATGGGCACACTGCCCCAAGATAATGTTCTGTGGCTTTGCGGGTACAATGTTTACACTTCTTTGTCCCTTAATTGAATTGGCCGGTGTGCTTTAATTACTGCAGCTGACGCACGGGGCACGGACGTACCAGCTGGCCATAAACTTTAGACTGCGGGTAAAAGGGTTGTTCTTTCCTTGTTTCCACAGTTTGGCGTGGGTAAGTTAATGTTGCGTATGGAAACGTTGAGCTATAGGTTTTCGGGGTTTGTCAATTCGACCGTCACAATTCTAGAAGCTAGTTGAATTGAAATGAAGGCTCTGCGTGTGGTCACCCTGCAGAATCGTATTGTGCTGGACCATGTGGTCGCCTCGAGTGGTGGAGTATGTGCTTTGATTAACACGAGTTGTTGTACCTGCATTCCTGATAATTCTGAGGATGGTGGAGTTATTGCACAGGCCATACAAAATTTGACCTCTTTGCGTGATGTCATTGATCGTGTTTCCTTTTTCAACTCTTCATGGGTTACTGGCTTTGGATGGCGGGCATGGCTTATTCGCATTGGTACAATGGTTGGCGTTGCATTGCTTGTTCTCTGTTTGCTCTCCTGCTGTCTGGTGCCTTTAGTCAAGTCTCTGATTGCTCACATGCTCGCTTCAACCGTGGTGAGATACACTGCTCTCCATGCTGTAGCTGATTCTGGTGCCGATGTTGTTTTCCTGGAATTATTTCCTGATGAAGTTGATGCATAAACCCTGTAATGATGGATTTTCTTAAACCTTAACAGGTGTGAATCTCTTGATGTTTTTTAGGGTTTTTTTCTCATCTCACAACGTATATGCTCTTTGTATTTTTTATTAACCTTACATGTATACATGTATTTCAAAATATATCTCACACTTACCTTTTGTTGCTGTCACAAATTTTACACGTTATATTTTTCCTAATTTTTATATCAGTTATTATGTTGATGTTTTAAGGTTTTCATGTGTTTCACAAGTATTTTTGCATTTGTTGATTAATGTTGATCAAAAGGAGGGAATTGTGATGGAAAAATGCACCTTACATTGTTCATCTTTATTCTGATAAAAAGCGCACCTGCACAATTGTGAACTGTTTGTTCCTTAGCCAAGGTCGAAGAGTTACGATAAAAGCTGGCACCTCATACTCCCTAAATTCCTGTTTGCTTGGACCATCTTTTCTATAATTTTACCGTAAGTCTAATTTCCACGACAGGTGCTTGCATAAGTATCATTAGAAATTTATAGACTTGCTCAAAGTGAACAATCAGCCTCCCTTATTAGTGGATGACACAGTGTAGCTCCTTTCTTTGTGTATACAGTACAGTAGATCCTCACCCTGTAATCGCTGTCTCTCTGGCAGGCCAGGTGCAGTGCTGTACGTCCTTCCTCTCTGGGACATGGGCTGTCATTGGTGCCCTGTGTTTTCTGGGCCTTCAATAAATTATGTAAAAACATATTCGGATTGCAACTTTTTTCTCACCAGTTCAACTACCTGCATCAAATATTTTCTTAAACTCAGATAAGGTAAAAGGACAAACACACCTTATCCTGTTCGTAGAGCTCATCCTGATTACATGCCAGTGCGTCTGGGTCAGTTGCAGCATGCAATAGCAGCTCTGTGATTCTGGGACCTTCTGGACCTGGCAGCGTTGCAGCTACATGCAGCGGATAGAAACCTTTTCTCTGTCAAGAGATGCTAAAATGTTAAGTTTGTTACATCGACAGTAGACTGTGCGGTTTCATGCAAAGCAGAAAGGAGACTGAACTACAAAACTGAGCTACAAGCTGTAAGTGTAGTCAAACCTATTCAGTACAGACTAACTCAATTTATTTACTTTTTTTAAGTATCTCTATACTGCACTATTTTTTTTATACATGTTTTTAATAACCAAACCTACCTCATTCATACATACATTCAAAAACCTGACACCCTTTGCACTATTATACAGTACATACTGTCTACTGTTTGCACCTTTCATTCTCTTGTTCAAGTTTTACTTTTTTCCTTATACCTAATATTCTTTATAAGAGTAAAGAAATAAAAATAGAGTTTACATTTTATTAATCTTATCATGGATATCACAACATATTCCTTTAATAAAGAAGCAAAAGTAAAGTGTTACCTCCGGTGGAAGGGGAATGTCAGTGTGAGCTCCACACAGCAGAAGCCTCCTGACAGCCTCAGTGTCAGCCGCCATGATGGCCAAAAACAGGACAGGCATGGGGATCCTGGAGGCATTGGGGTCAGCTCCCCGTTCCAACAACAGCTTCAGTGTGCTCAAACGAACACAGTGCCTGAGGAGACAAACATAGGACTCTTGTAAGGGGACATGTGTACTATACACAAACACAGTTACAACAAATCAAACCGATGGGAAGAGATGATGGAACAGGACTGACTGACTCAGTTTTCATAGCAGCCATTTTTCGTACAGTCTCCTGTGTGTCTGAGCGCTGATGAGTCTCCGTGAGACTCAGAGCTTCCCCTGAGCGCTGCATCACTTTCTCTGTGACCTGTGATCTGTTGATAAAGTGGGTGGAGTCGAAGGACTTTCTCAGGGTAAGTCCTTTGTCTTTGCTTTGCTGGACGGAGGGACGGATGAGCAGACAGTCAGTTTAGAGAGCTTCTGAGCTATCAAAATGAATGACAAAATCAATGACAGGATTTTTACCTGAGATCTCTTTCCTGCTCCAGCTCGACGTTCCTTCCACTGAACGCTGCCCAGTGCAATGAGACCATCCATCACCTGAATGGAACGCTCCACACCAGGCAGCTCCTCAATAAAACTGCTCATTAACATCTCTACACCTTCCCCAACCTCCTCTCTTATCTCTACTATCCCTTTTCTTGACTCAGTTTCTCTCTTCTTTCCAAATACTTTGTCCACCTCTATAGTTGCTCTTTCACTCATTTCACATTGCAACCTCTTTATCTCTGTTTCCCCATGGTCTCCCCCCTTTTCTCTTCCATCTCTTCTGCTCTTCACTTCCTTGTCTCTGACATTTTCCACTCTTTCTGTCATACTGTCTCTTTCCCCTCCTCCTCCCACTATCACTCCTCTTTCCTTCTCCAAAATGAGTTGAGCGTCTGCAGGAGTCTCAGGTTCATTCCTGGCACCACAGCGGTCAGTGGTGAGCTTGCTATAATTAGACATTTTACTGCTGGGATGTAAGGTGGGTTCGGTTAGTTCTTCTGTTGAACTGAAAAAAGAAAAGAAACTAAATGAATGGACAACTCTTATATACACACTCTATAAGTGGTCAAAAATCTCTGTATATAATGCTTAAGAATCTCATATGTGTGGGGTTGTAATTTGAATCACAACTGTTGGGGCCCTGATGCAGTACTAAATTAGTGGTGATATATTTAACTATGTGCATTGTCCTTTAACTTTTTTCACCTGTAAGTCTCAGAAACAAAATTTATTATCCTGAATTTCCAGGCAATTTTATCCATTTAAGCCACAGTCATGTTTATTATTGCTATAATATTTTTTGTCCAAATTTGTGTTCTCTTGACTTCTTCACTCTCCACATTTTGAGAAACTGACAAATTTGATAAAGACCATCTCTGGACAAACACTTTCAGATTTTTTATATTTATACAGTTTCGCTGTAGCTATTACTCAGATTTTGCCCAAAGCTGTGGACAGGGGTTTGCTTTAAAAAAACAATGGTGGCCATGTGTTAATATGATGTCTGAGTGACAAATCTGTTCTTTGGCCAATAGGTGGCTCTGTAGCACCATGATCTAAATGTAAAGAAATGAATCTCTGTCTGTATGTCTGATTATACCCTGCCGGTTATAATCCTACCTACCACAACCTACCTATTTGTAGGTGTGAGACAATCAATCCCAACAACACAGAATATACATTTTCATTCTGAACACTAATAGCCTATAACAGAGGTGATATTACTCAGATTGTATCCTTACTGCTCAGAGATGTGTGTCTGGTTGCTCAGGGCTGTGTTAGTGGTCTGAGGTCTGTTATCAGGATCAGTTGTGTGTGTAGTGAAGTCCAGTGGCCTGATCCTTGGACTGTTCCCACGAACTGAGTGAGACCTTGAACCCTGATGATACATGTCAAAAATTTTAATAGGAACATAGGGTACAATTTATTTAAAGTCAGTTGAAAAAGACAGAGCTACACTATTAGAGGTGATGAGGCAACACTGAAAGAAACTTCACAATGCAGAATCTTACTTGTGTTTTGTCTGGTGGATAAGCTGACATGGCATGTAGAGAATGAAAAGGGTAGTAGAGGACATGACACACAGCCAGCGCAGACATGCCCTCACAGTTTAACTTGTCAATATCAGCACACATATCCAGCAACAGCTGGATCATATCAATATGGCAGTTTACCTGGAATGAAAGAAAGCAAGACAACGGACATCTTGGAAGAAGACACAGTAACAGACATACTACAGGCATAATACAGTGACAGACAATTACAAAATTTCTAAGTTTTTATTCCAAGATTTATTTGAAGTAACTATATATTTCTGGTTTTAAGTACCAAAAATCTCAATCTGAATCGCAATATGTATTTATATATCTCTCAATCTTCTCTCTGGAGCTCTTGACAGAACAGGTAATTTTGAGTCTGTCTCAATAATATTAATGAGCCATCTCTCTAATTTGAATAGCTGCAAATGTGGAGTGGGCTGTAACTAGTTGTGACTCATTTTAAAGCTAAGTATCTGAATACTAATATAATTACAGTTTTGAAACATGGAACAGTATTTACAGAACACCTAGACTTTCTTATACTCAGTATATATTTAAATCTATGTTTCTTTCACGCGGGATCTTTAACACAAAAAGTAAATATAAAAAGTGTTTTACAAGAAAAACTTTCAACACCAGAATTTTCACAGAATTGTTAACTCATGAACTGTGAGTTAACAATCAAAGATTAAATTTGTAAATAAAAAAAATCAACAAACTAAACAAATGTAGGAAAATGAATTGACGTGTTACCGTGGCAGCGATCAGTGCAGTGTGTCCCTGTGAATCTGCTACATCAGGATGGATCGAGCCCGTCTGGAGAATCTGGGAAACCGCCTGCACTTCCCCTCTGGATGCCTGTTGAATCAACAGCTCTGAACTGATTTCCAAAGGGCCTTTAGGACCAAAACTGTCCCTGTTCAAAGACAGAACTGCTGCAACGTCCCAGTCCACATGCTCAGCCTGTAGTCTGAGAGAAACACACATAGATACACACATTAGCACCTTAAAGTTATGCAGAGGTATTTTTTGGTTTTCAGCTGCTTGGCTTTGATACCGACTAACCTGTGTTTATGTATGTGAGCCAGCATGCGGGCTTGTAAGGGCAGAGTGGAGAACGCGTCTCGCTTATAGTCTTGGTACTGTTGAGCGTCTGGCTCCCACAGCTCACCATAAAAGTGCTGATCCAACTCTGTTCTACGGCCCAGGGGCCGCGGCAGGTGGTCACCATCTGTGGAGTACATCTCCAAGCCGTGGGGAAGGATAAAATCTTCGTCTGACAACAGATCTGTGTCCACCTGAGGAATGGGATAGAGATTATGGAAGTGTAGTGAGCACAGATAACTCACCCTGAAGGTGAATAGAATGAAATGGAAGCAGTTATTATGGGTCAACAAATAGACATGGACACATTACGCATTTCTTTCGAGTTGAAAATTGTTGGAAACATACACAAATTGGTAATATATATTACATTATATTCTAAATGTAGAAAGATGACCTATAAATTACTTGATTGTTTTAACTCTTGATTTGAAGTAAATATAGTAGTTCATTATAAAGAGTTGTTACCTCAGAGTTTATCCTGGCTTTTGTCTGGAGGCAATTAGAAAGAAAATGAGGCTGGTAAAAGAAAGAAAACATTAATACATAAATACATGTTTGCATGTTTAATTTTATGTACCATGCGTTTACACATATCAAAGGTCTTCAGTGATGTGGAATATTTTTCTTGGTAACCCTTCTTATATTATCCAGTAAAGAGGATTAGCTTTTGTAAAGGCTTGATGGCAAAATATGGCAGTGATAAAAAAAAGTTCAGCTTTGAACAAAAGAACCACAATCCAGTATCGGAAAGATGTTTTAATGATGGTTTTGGCTTTGATTATATATTTTTATCAACAACTTTTTGAACAACATCTTAAAGTATGACAATTTTTATTAGTTTTATCCTGGATTATTTTACCTGATACAGAGAATTTGAGGTGGCAGCTGGGTCCATATAGGCAGCATATTCAGGAAAATTCCTCAGGCTAAATCCTTCCTTTACAGAGGTACAGAGCTTCAGCAGACGCTTCCCGAGCCAAAGACCCACATCCTGACACATGTTTGGGTAACTAACCACACCTGGACCAAACCTCTGGTCAGCATGGTACAAACCCTGTGGAGGTGAGCAGAGAGAAGTGTCAGTCAGTCATTTTCTATACATGATTATTCCTCATTAGGGTCTCAGGGGTCTGCTGGAGCCAATCCCAGCACATGATAGGCGAGAGGCAGGATACACCAAACTGGTACCAGCCTATTATAGAGCACACACCATTTACTCACACACTCATCAACCTCAGTATGTTTCAGTGGGAGGAAGCTGGAGAACGTGAAGAGAACCCACACATACACAGGGAGAAAATAAAACTCCACAGAGAAAGATCCAAAAACTTGTTACTCGAACATTGATGTTTGAAGCACCACCTAAGTAAAAGTACAAAAGTCTGATTTAAAATATACTTGTGCCAGAAGTAAAAATCCTGCTGATCAGAACACTGCAAAGAAAAATACATTTTAAGATCACAACACTGCTAATAGGATTTGATCATAACATAAACATAAACTTCACTGTAGTCACTCACTTTTTCACTGGTCACTTTTTCTCTTCACACACACCCTGCACCTTAAGTGTGCATTGGCTATGTATGTGTACATGTGGGTATGTGCGTGGATATGTATGTCCATATATACATATGCAAATGTATGTTGTGTGTTGTGTGTGTGTATTTGTATGTATGTAGGTATGTACGTGCATGTATGTATGTATATATGCTTTGCTTATGCATACTCTTTTTTTACAATTTATTAGCATTTTCTCTCCATTCTATGTCCATAATGCATACTGTGTATGCGGATCAACAAATTCTGCGAATTTGTACATTGTGTTGTGTGTTTTTTTATTTTTATTTTTATTTATTTTTTTTGTATAGTTTTTTATCTTCTTCAGCTTTATTTTCTTCTCTTTATCTGTAACGCTGCAATAACAGACAAATTTACCCGTTGTGGGTTCAATAAAGTTTTATCTCTTATCTTATCTCTTATCTTATCATAAGGGAAAATAAGACAACTATTAAGGACTTTGGGGTAATGGGTAACATATCCCTCACCTACTTTGGAATATCTTCAAAATAAACATTTGGGAGGAGGCATGAGGAAATGTTTTGGAGGAAAAAGTAAACATTCACTTAAAAATTGTAGTGTATGTATGCTAGGAGCATATAAAACATACTGATTAAAGTACAAAATCTCTAAAGTACCATATCCTCCCAGAAATACTAGTTAAAAATGGTAACAAAGCATTTTTTCTCTTTATTATTACCACCCTGATGAAGAAAAACTAAGAATCCATCCCTCCTGCAGCTTACCTGAAACATGGCTCCATCAGGGAACAGTTGTTGTCCATATCCCTCCTTTCTGTTTAGGTAAAATTTTCCGATGAACTTGTGTCCTGTTGGCCAACAATACACTCCATCTCCATGCCTGTAGTCTTTGTAGAAAGAGCCCTCATAGTACTACACAAAGGTTGCAGAGAGAAGGGGGGAAATGTTTGATTTGATCTTTATCTTAAACAGATCAAACATAAAAAATAAAATAACAACGACACAAACCAAGAGTAACATTAGATTGACGTTTTTTATACAATCAAAAACACACAATAGTATGAAAAGCGGAAGAAAGAAGCAATACTTACCGTGTTCTGCCCCCTACTTGTAGTGTTATATTATAATATTACAAATAAACAGCAAAAGAGTTGAATTTTGGTCATAAAATGGTGTAAAATGTAAATTACTGTTTTTCCAAAGCTGAAGATTCAACCTAACCTCTCAGAAAATAATCAAATTTGAGACGCTGGAACTAGAGAATTTGGATATTTTCTTCTTGAAAATGACTCAAATTGATTATCCAGTAGTCAGTAATTGATATAATAGTTGGCAACTACTCAGTAAATCGTTTATTGTTGCAGTTCTAACGTGTTGTAATATCCATTGCAAGCAACTGCAGCTGTAGTAGGGTGAAGTATAAAAGTAGTTTCACATGCAATCACTCAAGTAAAGTACAATTGCCTAGTAATAAAGATATTATATATCATTTTACGCTAATAATATTTAAGCTAGTTACTGAGTTAATCTGCTCAAAATACCGTTTAAGTGACTCCATTACCTCTCCGTGTCTCCAGCTGTATCGCCCCGAACCGTGTTTGAATCCGTCCACAAACTCTCCGTCGTACTTGTCTCCGTCGGGCCAGTTCTGGATACCGAGTCCTTCTCGTCTCCGCTCCCCGACTCCAGCTCCTCCGAGGCGGGCCGGTTGGCTCCCGGCGCCTGGCCCTTCCGCTGCCGGCGCAGCCCCTTCACAGGTCGCCGGCATTAGAAAGCAGCAGGCCGCGTTTTTTACTACGAGCAGCAAGAAGCCGCCTGAGTTCTTCTCAAACTACCACAAACTAGTGTGGAGCAGATTGTCAGAGGTCAGATTTGACTTGGCCTTCCTGTAAACGCTGTTGGTTGTCATAACGACTGTACAATATTAAGAGGAAATTTAGCGCATGCGCAGAAAGCATGTTAAAAATATTAATTTCTTTTTGAAAAAGCGGGTTTATTTTTATAGCACATTTCAGCAAATTAAAATTCAGTATTCAAACAATCAAAAGAAGCTATTAGGCGACTGAAAAAAGAAGAGGTAAAAATTATTGTATTCGTTCCATAAAAAAACGTCTTATCTCAGAATTCTGACTTTTTTCCTGAAGAAAATAAATTACCCTTTAAGTTTGTTTTCAGTGGTACTAATATAATAAGAGAACAAAGTTTAATACATTTAACAAATGATGATAAAATGAATATAAAAAGACCACTAAAGACAGTCATATATTATATCTTCCTTTATTTAGGATTCTCTAGTCTCATTGTGGGGCGACACGGTGGAGCAGTGGGTAGCACTGTTGCCTCACAGCAAGAAGGTCGCAGGTTCAAGACCGCCTTGGGGCCTGGGTCTGGGACCTTTCTGTGTGGAGTTTGCATGTTCTCCCCGTGTCTGCGTGGGTTTTCACCGGGTACTCCGGCTTCCTCCCACAATACAAAAACATGCTCAGGTTAATTGGCAAATCTAAATTGCCCATAGGTGTGAGTGTGTGTGTGAATGGTGTGTGTGCCCCACGATTGGCTGGCGACCATCTGGGGTGTATCCCTGCCTCTCGCCATAAAATGCGCTGGGATAGGCTCCAGCAGACCCCTGCGACCCTGGATGGATAGTTTCATTGTCACTCTGGTAGAGAGGTTCCATGACAGTAAACAAACAAAAAAGGAAATGAAAAATAAATGAAATGAAATCCTAGATAATAATTCCTAATATATATATATACATATATACATTTTAAGTGTATATATGAAGTAATACGGGATATTTGTTTAAAATTTGACAGACATTTGAACACTTACTGTATAACATTAATCATCCTGTCACATAAAAGTATCAAAGATAATCTGAACATTATTACAGGCATTTCAGTGGTGCACAGACCCCTTGTGAATTTAACAAATTTTTCAATTTAATTAAGAATAATCATTCATCCAAAAATGCCATAGTTTTAAAAACTAAACTAAACTATGGTCAATTGGCAGCATTGTATAGTGCCTTTCTAGTGTTTTTAACAATTTAAAGCACTTTTCACTATGAAAAATACAAGTAGGTGTGTTGTGACAGTGCAGGATGATCCTTGTTGTGTCTAAGTGTTCTTTTGTGCAGGATCAGTGAAGCAGGACCACCTTGTGTGTGTGTGTGTGTGCTCATATTACACCTGACTCTTTGTGACTGACACCGCTGCAGTGGAAGTGTTGTAGGGAACAGTGGTGGGTGACACAGTTACTGGCTGTCACATTAACTCACACATACACACACACACATACACACACACACCCACCCTTGTCCACAAGGTATAGAAAGCAGTGGCTTGGGGCCCCAGCCACAAGGGGGCCCCCTAGGGCTGCAAAACGTATACACACACACACACACATCACACACACACACACACTGAACACACCCACATACAGGTCTTTCTCTAAAAAAATGCATATTGTGATAAAGTTCATTCGATTCCATTATGTAATGATAAAAATTTAACTTTCATATTTTATAGTCATTACACACCAACTAAAATGTTTCAGGTCTTTTATTTTTTTAATACTGATGATTTTGGCATACAGCTTATAAAAACCCAAATTCCTCTCTCAAAAATTTGCATATCATGAAAAGGTGCTCTAAACAAGCTATGAACCTAATCACCCGAATCAACGAGTTAACTCTAAACACCTGCAAAAGATTCCTAAGGCTTTTAGAAACTCCTAGCCTGGTTCATTACTCAAAACCATGGGTATCATGGGTAAGACTGACGACCTGACTGCTGTCCAGAAGGCCATCATTGACACCGAATAGGCGATTCGAATAGCCTTTTCTAAGAGTGCTGTATCAAGGCACCTCAGTGGGAAGTCTGTGGGAAGGAAAAAGTGTGGCAGAAAACGCTGCACAACGGGAAGATGTGACCGGACCCTGACAGAGATTGTGGAGAAGGGCCGATTCCAAACTTTGGGGGACCTGCGGAAGCAGTGGACTGAGTCTGGAGTAGAAGCATCCAGAGCCACTGTGCACAGGGGTGTGCAGGAAATGGGCTACAGGTGCCGCATTCCCCAGGTCAAGCCACTTTTGAACCAGAAACAGCGGCAGAAGTGCCTGACCTGAGCTACAGAGAAGCAGCACTGGACTGTTGCTCAGTGGTCCAAAGTACTCACAGCGAGGAGGTCACAGGAGGCGAGGAGGTCTACCCACTGTTCCAGCTCCGGTTGCGAGAAAAATAAATTAATTAAATAAAAAATCAAATTCTTAAAAAATCCTCACTGCCGAGATGTAGCACGATTGCACAACAGAGCTTTTCTGGCTGTTGTCCTACTCAGAGAAATACCCACTGAGAATCAAACTCTAGTTATTAGCAGCTCCATAGTCTGATACATGAAGCTAGCGACACCAGGGTGCACAGTTACTTGTATCCTGTATCCTTCCAATTAACTTGTTAGCTAAAACAAAACCTAAATATATTAACATCTGGGAGTAACAATGCCCGTGTTCGACTTCATGGGCTTCTTTAATGACAAAATTCTGTTGAGTAATACAATGAGTGACTCGGGCCTAGTTATTCAATGTGTGGCTTGCGAGCCTCATGCGGTGGTGAAGCTTAACTTGGTGGCTAGCAAGCTTATAAAAATATAGACATGTAATATAAACTCACTTTTCCAGTGTAAACACTTTGCATATTCAACAGCAGCATAGAATAGGTACATCAATACAAAATTGTGAGTTTTGTAAAAAAATGTTATGAATTGACTTTTAATGACAAGATAACACTTGACCACAAAATGTAAATTTTGAGAGAACTAAAGAATGCTTCTTAAAACTGTATTTTAAAAAAGGGTTTCACTTTCTCATCTTTCCAAACATGGTTTGTGTCAGGTCCCTAGTGTGGACTTGGCACACCCACTGGACTTTTGAGGAAACGAGTATTTTTTCTGTCGGTTCACATTCAATCAGTTCATTGTTTTCCCACCACTTCATCTGTTTGCTCTCTGATTCTCTGACGATGTTTGGCCAGTCTGTACTCCTGTTCCAGTTTTCCCAGCATGCCACCTTGTACCTGTGATCAGTTCTTTTGTTGTTGTTTTTTTTGTTTTTATGTTGTGTAGGAACGACTCTATCAGCCTTTGTACGTTATAAGCTTATAGACCTAATAAGTCTATAAGCAGACTCATTGCCTTTTGTGTATGATATGGAATACAACCGTGTGTTTAGAGTACAGGAAAAGACTCCACACTCAGCCCTGTGCTGGGCGTCAGACTGGGAGAGAGATGATGCCCCATTCTGACGGTCTCAGAACATGCTGCAGTGCAGCCACTGAAGGATCTTCAGTTGTTGGAGGGTCTGATTCTGTTCTGGTTCACCTGGAAGCTGTGATGGATCCCGGATACACCACCAGTTCAATATATTTCTGTAATTCTGTTTGATGTCATATCAACTTTTCCTGTTATAATGCAGTGTTTCCATCCTGTTCACATCATCTTTTGTAGCCTGTCCATCCAGGCCTTAATCCAAAAGCAGATGTTGAGCTGTATGCCCAGTGTGGACATTTAAAAAATAAGCCTGCTGGTGAGAATGATATTTGAACATGGAGCTGTAATCCACAAACAGTAGCCACATGGAGTTCCCCTGCAGATCCAGATGTTGCAGGATGGTGTGGAGATGGTGTCATCTTAGGATCTATGTGTGCTATATGTCTGCTGATGGGGATCCAGGGTGGGTCAGTCTTTCATCACACTATTGAGGACATCTTCAGGCAGGTGGGGACAGTACACTGTTCTAGAGAGAGGTTGGATTTATAATAAGTTATACAATACTTCAGCCAACTCTGCAGCACTGTCTCTGAGGATCCGTCCACACACATCAACTGGGCCGTGCATTGATCCTGTGCAGTGTGTGGATGACAGACTGCAGGACGGGGGGCTGGCTGGCGGCATCCTTGCTGTCCTCCACCTCAAAAAAGGGCAAAGACCTGGTTCAGCTGCTGTGCCTCTGGATCACGTTCACTGTTGCTCCTGCAGTTGATAGTTCTTATGCTGCACAATTGACAGGAATAAAAGAAACATTTTATTTTTTTATTTTAAACAATGCACATTAATAGGTATATACCATATTAGCGATTTGGCTGATTTTCCAGTATGATGACAGCAAAAAAGTATAAGACGTTAAAACAGGAACAGCACTACAGGCCACACTTCACAAGACATAAAATACCTTAAACAAGGACAACATTCAATAAAAATAAAGCATTTCTGGTAATTTTAATAAGTTAGAGTATAGTCACACTTGACTGACTTTAAATTATTATAAAATATCACATATAACAAATAAAGATTGATTAACTGATATTTCAATAGCGTGTGTTCCTAATTGATGCACATTTGTGAAAAAAAGGAATTGAATAGATTGTGAGTTTAAGCTGACAACTGCTGCAGCTTCAGCACATCTGATGGGCTGTTACGCTTAAACTCCTGCAAACATCAGTCTATAAGATTTGAAGAACCACAAGAAATCAGATGTCCTAATTGTCTGCCTGGCCTATTTATCATAATATACATCATTAATTTTTAATATTTATAGTCTGTGTTGAGGCAATCTAATTACAAAAATGACACTTTAATTTTAAATACCTTTCCCATTTTTTGATGGCATATAAAAAGTAATGTTTGAAATTTTGTTTTATGTTTTAAATCTTAAAAACACCTACAGTAACCATTTAAACCAAACCTAAAATCACATTCAGTTGTTTCAGTTACAAAACCATTTTTTTGGGTTTCCCAGAAGATATTTCGTGACTGAACAATATTTAGTCTTTTAAGCCGCAGGTGAAAATATATCCTGTCTTACATATCATTTACTAATCAAAACTGCTGATATTTGAGCCCTTGAGCCCAGAAGAAGTTTCTCATTGACGTCTCATTTCATTGAAGAAACAGGAACTGCCAGAGTCACTCTTCATGTTTCCTATATTACTGTTCCATTAAGCTAATTAATTTCCTGTTTATTTAATATGCTTTTCAATTGTGTCAAACAAAGATACATACAAAAAAAACATTTTCCATTTACTACATTCAGCCCTTTGAAATAACAGGTATACATGTATACATTTCCCAATTGTGTTGAAAACACAGTTAAGGATCTTTACGCCATGTAACAAGTATTATGTATGTAGGGCAGATCTATAACATAAGATAAGGTCTTTGTTTCTATTGTCCGATTAGCAGTAACAAATGTAGCATGTCAATTGACACCAGCGGCTGCTGCTGATGTTTGTATGGAGCACAGTCTGTTTATAGAGAACAATTCTCAATTATAAAGTTCCAAGGGGTCTAAACAGAATTCTTTCCAATAAAAAAGTTCCCATTTCAGACTTTTAAAGTACATAGTAGATAAGTGTCAGACAAAGCTCAATAGGTGGAATCAGGTTTTAATGAAGGTACTTTTAAGTTTGCCCAGCTTTTCCTGGAAAAGAAAAAAATTCACAAATTGGATTTTGCATTTGTCTAACAGAAATTAATAAAAAATGTTTATACAAGGCAAGACTACAATGATGAATTGCAATTGAACCACTTCATCCTTTTATTAGTTAGCTGTTCAATTCAGGAAAGTAAATACTTAAATGTTAAAAACACTCTTCAAATTACATAGAGTTTACAGTTAGTGAACGAAAAAAATCTAAATAGCAGAGCAGGGATTGTATATACATTAGCTTAGTGCTACTTTCCCCCTTCATTCAAGCTCTAGAAGACATTTTTGGGACAAAGGAAAACACAGAAAGGCAAGTTAGACTTGTGGTTTTTTAAGACTCCTAATAGGGGGAATTAACTTTTATTATGATCATCATGTCAATATCAAACTCTAAAGGCCACAAAAGAGTTAACTTAAGGTGAAAAACTCTTCAAGAAGAAACATGTCCTAAAACCTACTATAAATGTGCAACACATTTGAAAATAGAATGGAAACATGAACACTAGTAAAATGGTAAATTCCCTTCAGCTTTCCATTCAGGAAGTTGTGCTGTGTGATAGTAGGTGTAGTGATGCGGGGGGAGACTGGGACGTTTGGGGACATTGGAGGATGAAGCTGTTCAGGCATTGCTTTTCTCCTCTATTGTAAAAGACTCCATTGGGCCTTTGCTTAGGGCCTTGATGTCTTCCAGGAGACTGGTGGGGGTCAAAATGTGGGAAGACCCTGAAAACAAAGCCCCAAAAGAAAAAAAAATAAATAAATCATGGAATCACATTACAATTCCACACAGAGAACATTCAAGCAACAGTAAAATAAGAACGGTAACTGTTGATCTCTTTTCCAGACAAAAACACAACCTGATTTAACCAGAACAGAAATATTCTCAGCATAGTGATTGAGCTACCTGGGAGAAGCAAAGAGAAGTGGTTTCTTGTATAAAAAACACACCTATGATGACTTGACAGGATTTGACCGCCTGCGTAACCTCGTAGGCGCTACGCATCTCAGAGTAGCTAATTCCTCCGATGACGAAGATGATAAGGCGTGAGCCGGTCCGCCGTTCGTCCTGAGCACTGCCTTTGTGCTTCTGACGGGCGCTACGAAGAGAACAGATGGCGTGAGATGAGGACTCATTTGATAAGAAGAGGTAGGAGCCTTGTGTGAAAAATATGGCAAAAATGAAAAACACAAGGAGGGACTGTGGGACTACTGCTACATTTTGAAGGGACATTATGTAGTGGCTCAAAGAGGCCACTAGAGGGAAACAATTTTGAGAAAAACTATATATATATATAGAAAAACTATATATATATATATATATATAGTTTTTCTCAAAATTGTTTCCCCTCTAGTGGCCTCTTTGATAGGCCTCTCCATATATTAGTGATGCACGATATATCGGCCAACCGATATATATCGGTCGATATGTCACGTTTTTTAACTTATCGGTATCGGTCCGATGTCAACAAATCCTGGCCGATATGTCAACAATTGGCAGAGTTAAACCGCTACAGTTAGTTGGGTCACTGTCTGCATGTCTCTCGGCGACGCGCTAAGCTAGCTGGTCCTAGCGGGCTCCTCCGTTACATCGCATCGCCCGAAAAGACAAAAAAATGCGCGGAACGTTGCTCCGGGGTATCGGACGCCGTCCTGCCGCCTTCACGTCGGCGGCCGCGGCGGAGGCCGCTGTCTTTTTGGGCGATGCGATGTGACGGAGGAGCCCGCTAGGACCAGCTAGCTTAGCTTAGCGCGTCGCCGAGAGACACGCAGACAGTGACCCAACTAACTGTAGCGGTTTCTCCTAGCGGGCTCCTCCGTCACATCGCATCGCCCGAAAAGACAAAAAAAATGCGCGGAACGTTGCTCCGGGGTGTCGGACGCCGTCCTGCCGCCTTCTCATCGCCGGCCGCCGCCTCCGCCGATGTCGCCGCCTTCGCGGAGCTCCATAGGGTCCGCTCCGCCGTACTTCCTCTAACCACATGACAGAGTTTTACAGTGAGCCTTCCTTTAAATAAACAGCAATGTTGTGCTTTTCGAATGTACAGTGTTTTTTCTGGTCTGTACTAAATTTGTGACACTACAGAAAACCTTTTTTTTCTCTACATATATCGATATCGGCAAATATCGATATCGGCAGTGACTGCCGATATGTGTATCGGATATCGGCCGAAATTTTCACATCGGTGCATCCCTAATATATATATATCCCCACCTAGAATATAAAAATAGATTAGTTAGATTAGTTAAATCTGGTAAAAATCCCTATATACAACATATCAATACTTGTTTACACTATTGGCCTTGTTTTAATGTGATTATTCAGAAAAACCCACCTCACAGCACCAGAGCCGTTCCAGGCTGCCGGACACTCAGACTGATGTGGCCATTCTTTGGTGTCCAGTTTGTTCTCCACAGCATCCTAAAAGTAACACATTAGTCGTTATCCGTGAAAACCCACCATAGAGGTTAAGACTGATGAATAGGGAATCTCTTTGCTGTTTTCAGCCTTTACAGACCACATCTGTGGATTTTGGGTTGGTCAGCCAATGGGAATGTTCATCAGTATGCCATGTTCCCCCCATTTGTGAATAATGATTCTCATTGTAGTTCACTGGAAAAAAATCGCTTTATAACCTTTTCCAGAATGGTGGATCTCAATTACTTTTCTTTCTCATTTCTTTCTGAATTTCTTTCGATCTTGATCAGGCCTGAGTGTGGCTGGAGAATTTAAACTAGCGTGTAATAAATTACAGTTAATTTATGTTTTATACGGGGGTAATCACTTTTTCCACACAGGGCCATGTACGTTTGGATTTTTCTCATTTAATATTAAAAACCTTCATTAACAACTGAATATTGTGTTCTCTTGTGTTGTCTTTGACTTATATATAAATTTGATTGATTGATTGATAGAGGCTATCTAGTGTTTACAATAGTATCATGACACCTGGCCCAAAATAATGATAGTATTATAATTTTGGGATTCTGTAGTAATCAATATATCACTACATTTTGAACATGAATTAATTTTTTTATTATAAAATTTGCCATTAGTGTTATATTGCATTATCAATATTTTGTCACTTTCTTACTGTCAAAGTGAACAGGATTAAATGAGTCAAAAAACCAACACATTTATGGTACCACTCTGGAAAAAGCCAATTATTTACACAAATATTTCTCAAAATGCATAAAGGGGTCAAACATTTTAAGACCTATGAAACAGGAAGATAAAAATCTACTGAGAATTTCTCAGTCACAGACTTTGACATTTAAGAATAGTTTCTCAGGTACTAAAATGCACATAGATGTTTTCGAAAAACATCTATGGTTGGTTTCAGTTGCTTTCAACTGTTGTCTTGCTCCCACACATCAAAAATGTTTCCTGCTGTGAGTGGAAAGGGTTTACCACAGCCGACAGTAAAGCAGGTGCTGTGGTGGTAAAGAAAGGAAAATGATCCTGAGGCACACCTGTGAATAAACTACAGATCAGACAGCTTTGTTTCTTTTTTGATCATTTGATTTGAAATTGATATTTATATTACCGGTGACTTACGATTAAATATAAAATTTTCTATTTGCTACAAATTACAACAAACAAACTAGGTCATCATACTTTAATGAGACCTGTGAAAATCTGATTTGTAAAAAGACAATCTTCTTTCTTTGTGGCAGAGGGCCTTTTAGATTCTGCTCAACAAGCTCCAGTTGGTTAGTACTTTTGCCAACAATTACAATTTCACTTCTGTTGAATTACAGAACTAAGACTTATTAAATAGGTTAGTTTAGATTTCATAACCAATAGTTTTTGTAGAACTGGGACACTCACTTCATCAGTTTTTGAGAATTGGACGTAAATGAAACTACATCAGAACTTATATTTTATTTCCTCTGTTTTAGGTTTTAGAGTTTTATGGCTCGCAACTTACCCGGTTCAAAAGAAAAGACAGTTTTTGCAATTTAAACAAAGGACATCCTACCTGTAGGATATAATCTCATCATACTACAATAACCTCAAATATGGAACGCATTTACCATAGAATGAAAGCATTTGAGAATTGGTTCACAGGGACGCCGCTGAACGCCTTGCAACAAAAGGTATTATAGAATCTGCCCGAGGGATCAACATGTTAGCGCTGGCAGTGCTAAGATGTTGTCTTTTACACTACAAAACAACACTAACATATATATGACTCTGCCCACAAGATGACCTGGAACTGATAACCACTTCTTCTGGCGCTTTCACAGGTTTGCCATTTTCTCACGAATGGCGCTCAGAGACAGACCTACATCATGATACATGTTTAGATTTCTCCCCTCCTATTCTACATCCTGCCTGTAACCGTCTCGCTTCAAATTACTGCTTTCTAACTGCACCTGAATCCTCCTGAGACATGCCACTTAACCTAAATCCAGCTGAACAAAGTTTTCAAAGAAGTGTTTTTTTCTGATAGTAAAGTCAGAAATTTACAAGAAAAAGATCTAAATTTGACAGGAAAATAATAATAATAATAATAATAATAATAAAACAACAAAACAAGCAGCAGAATCTTTAAATGTGATCAGGTTGAACCAACCTTGTAAAGTGATGCGGTACATTTAAAATAAATCATCTTGTTTTACTAACCTCCATCACATCTTTTATACCAGGAATCCACCTGGAGAGGCTGTACGTCTGTTCCTGGGAGCGATCCCGTCTGGATGGTTTGCGTGAGAAGAAACCAGCCTGGAAACAAAAGCACAACAGTGAGCAGGGTCCTATTGGGACAGACAACAAAAGTGAACAAACAACAAATTCCATCCATCAGCTTCAATCGTCACATTCTTGTCTGCAATCAATTTAAAAAGCTTGAATTTAATCAATCTTCATGCTTCTCGACATACCGATGTGATGATGGGGACTCCCAGTTCTTTCCAGTTCAGGATAAACTCTCGTTCTTCCTCGATTTTCACATGTTGGATGAGTTTATTTAAATTTTCATCTGTTGTTCCTGTTTACACAAACAAACCAGATAGAACATGTTTTGATCTAGAATTATCGTCTCTCTCCTGACTGAAACATTATCTTCTCTTGCATCCCCACAAACTGATGATTTTCATTGCCTCACTCGTCACAAAATGTCTCTTATTGCCCTATAAAATAAGGGGAAAAGGAGGTAGTCCTCTCTCTTCAGACTGCCAAAGAACAGTGAAAGGCAAACGTGATTGTCATCGCACCATTGAGGCTGAAGATGTAGAGCAACACCGCTCGGATCTTGTCGTGTGTGCTGTACGGGTAGAGCAGCACAGGCAGCAAGGTCCTCATGGGATCCTTCACTTTCACCCCATCCACATCCGACCCCACTGCAAGATCCTACAGCACACAGCCAAAAACATGGAAGCCTTTAGTATTTATTAAAAAACTTGATAAAACTCCACATATTTCACATCTAGAAGCTGGCAATCCTGAATATATTACAGACAGCTGCACATCCACTGACTTATTCAAAAAAAGCAAAGTGACATTGAAGTGACTAAGCACAGACAGACCTGTTCTGCTTTGCAGAGTTTCTCCACATTGTTTGAGTATTGATTCATGCAGTCCTCAGCCAACTGCAGGTGGATAGTTTTCTAGAATTACAACCGAAATAACAGTTAACAAAAACATTGTTATGCCGGCGTTTTTTAAACAAAAAAAATGCTGCTCTTAAAATGCAGTTAATTTTAACTAGATAACAAACAACTTTAAAATAAACAACAAAGACTATAAAAAAAGACAGAAAACACATAATGAAATGATAATAAAATAGGAAATCACAAATTAAATCAAATAAAATATGAGATTTTAAGGTAAAAAAATGTCAAAAAAAGGTTTTAACTTTTTATTAGAATTTACACATAAACACACACACACTAACACTTCAAAATTCTTATTCGACAGAAACACAGAAAAGTGCACTTAGCCAAGTGATGTCACAACTATACAGTCACTCAGCCAGTCTAACCAGCAAATTAGAGAAGAGGCTCATTAATATTAATATGAAATGAGATTTTAAAACATTTTGTAATTACATTTTGTTCTCAAAGCTACAAATATATCTTGGTAGTGACGACACAACGACAAATAAACCCAGGATAATAATGAAATCTATAAATGGGATTTCTTTTGGGGAATGACATAATGATTTATTACAGCAAGCAGAAAGAATGACTCTCTACTCTGGTGACAAAGTCAACTTCACATGATAAAAAATAATAATCACTCAGCTGTATTATTAGAGTGTAGTGCAACGCCAGTGCTCAGAGAGCTCAGAGTACACCAAGACCAGCTGTGTTACACTGGCACTGCATACCTCAGTGATCTGTTTACGAAACGATGGCATTGACTTCATCAGTTGGGCCAAATTGCTGATTGAGATCTGGAAAAAGAAAAAAAGATTGTAACGTTTACACAGGTATGAATAATAGGAATTAAAATCTTTAAAAGAGCAAACAAAGAATATAAAAAGAAAGTGCAACACAGTACTTTTCCGTCTGGTTGTTTCTTGTTAGAAGATATTTCTTTCACCATCTTAGGGATTTGTCTAGTGTGAGAAATATAGGTAAAATTATGGGAAATAGGAATTGTCAACCAACATTAAGTCCAACATTCTCCCTCAGATCTCTTATACTTACTCTGACACCTCAGCAATGTGCTTGTGCCTCAACTTCACCCAGAGCATGTCATCCTCATTCAGCAGGGCCTGCTTTTCTAAGCCTTTAGATTTGTACCTGGCCACAATAGACAGATGGTTTTACACCTTCTGACTAACATGTTATGTGGAAGACATCGAAAATATGGACTTCTATATATCTATATTTATAGATTTTTTGAATAATCCTAGAACAAAAAGGACATAATTCTGATTTTAAAAATTCAAGGAGTAAGTGTATTACTGTATTGATTACACAAAAAGAGCCAGACTGAAAAAAACACCTCTACCCTCTCGATATTTTTAAGTGGGCCTAATATTTTTCAATACAAGTATAATGGGACAGAATGCAAAGCTGTATGCAAAGCTTATTACTTGTATGTGTCATTCTGGATATCGATGAGGTCGTAGGCCATTGCCTGGTAGGTCAGCTCATGCAGAATGGGGCTAACTGGGTCAAAGCCTCTTTCCACTATTAGCAGCTGGGCCTGGGTCTTTCCCTGGTGGGAAGTGTTTTTAAAAAACAGTGGACATTGTGACAGAGTATTATTTGGCTTGTCTTAAATTTTATGACATTCTTATGAAAGCAAACAAACAATTAGCTCCACAGGGAACTGAATTCAGTTTTTCCTTTCACATGATTCACTGTGACCTGTATTAAGCCATGTAGTATATGCCTCTCTACTCCCAGCACTAAGACTTTGTTTAGTCTGTCAACATTTGTTGTTGACACCTCCTTTATATCTCACCTTTTTCTTGCCACTGTCATCTAGCTCATAGTGTCTGGCCAGCTTGTTATCCACCAGTTCTGCAAGTGTCTTAGCGTTTTCCATATTGCTGTCTCTAGTTATGATAGAAATTGTTAACAGTGAGTTGTCACAGTTAAGTTATTACATATCAAGGATGCACTGATAGCAATATTAGACAATGTTTTATGTAAATTCATAAACACCACAAACACTGCTTTGGCCTAATGCTTGGGACAGTAATCTATATATTGCAATATTTCGACCAGAAGATTTTTATGTTCCAAATATATGGAACAAAACTCCTGAGAAATGCAGATCTGCTACAATGTTTAGGCTACAGATAAAAATAAATAAAACATAAAAAATACATTAGTACTGTTGTGAATTTAAATTATACATAGCTTTACTTCTAAATCAAATCTGCCATCCCTCGAGCATTTAAAGTGAAGCTGTGACATATCCTCTGGTTTCAGCTCAAACATTTCTCATTAAAAAGACCTCACTATGCTTGGAAGCAGAGGTCTGTTATGAGCTAAGTAACCAAATCCTCGCTGGCTTACTTTTTGTATCTGACCCCTGGGTACTCGTCCAATGTGGCACAGAGTGTGACGAGCTGGTCTGCAAGTGTCTCCAGTGTCTTCTTTTTGTCCTGACTGTTGGGGCTGTAGATGCTCCGGAAGGCTGCGGGATTATCACATGTAAACACCTAAAAAGCATCCAGAACACCAGCGTCAAAAGATTTTTTTTCCTTGTACTTTTGGCAATTACCTTCTGGATGCAATTATATAGTAGAGCAACATGTGTTTTTAATAATTGTTCCCACTCTATAACTAATGAATATCATATCATCAAAACATTGCAACCAGTTACGAAACACTAAGACAAAGTTTTGAAAAATTATTACATCATAGCTGAAAGTGGCTAACACCCAGCAATGATTCATGAGCTTGTGAGAACAGCACTGATCTCAGCATAGAAACAACCTTGAAATTTCCCTCAGTATGCCAGTAACCTTAGAGTGTGACTAATATTGAGGAAATGGAGCATTGCAAAAGAAACTTAAAGAACATAAAAGAACACATTCTGCAAACACCTACTTGTGCCTCTTGCGGCATGAAGGACATGTTTATTTCCTTACAGACTCGTATGTACTTTGCACAGTACCGCTTCATATTGTCAAACAGGTGATCAGGGCAGTCTGAGGGACAAAAAGAGTTTAGTTCATATAAAATAACATGGGGGGGGGGGGGCAAACTTGAAAATGTATTTTGTAAGTTACATACAGTCAGTGAAATAAACATATGCTGCTTTATATTTGGGTTTGGTCTTGAAGTCATCAATAAAGGCCTCCACACACTAAAAACACAATTTAAAAAGTTAGCTGTCTTTGGTTGAAAAGTACAAGGCAAAGGCAAACACAATAAGAAGTTATCACAGAGCCTTGGTGGCAAACCTTAGCTGTGGGTGTCATAAAGTAGATGGCCTTCATTTCTGGAACAGGCTCTCTCCTTTTGTACAGGTCCTCCACAACTAAAAAACAAGATATTTACTTGAAGAGAACAGCTACAGACATCCACATAGTCAGTCTTTTCTATAATGCAACACATAGCCTACTTGTTATTTTCTCTGACATCAGATCCGACATTTTGCAACATGATGAGAGGATCTTGGTGGTGAAGGGGTCCAAAATTAATATCTGGAAGGAAAATGATGTACTACATTGTGATCTTTTTTAAGGATACTATATAGAGAACTGCAGTTGAATTTCGCGCGAAATCACATTAAAGCAGAATTGTTATGTGGAGCCTGTTATTATAAGAGCTTAATGTAAGCATACCTACCTTCCATATATCAGATTTTCTGCAGTCTGCAATTATAGTTTCTTTTATTCCTGTAAGAGAAAATATTATGGAAAACATGAATCGAGCTGGGCTGCATTTTTAAGCCAAAGGTTGCTCTTTTTTAAAACCAAAAAGCTTGTTTTAAAAAAGACAGAAAACAATGTAATGTTATAACTTAAAGAATCCGCGAACAAGCAAAAACACAACATATTTGCAGTTGTATTCTCGTCTTTGCTTGAATACAGAAAATCAGTTGGTGTAGTTCAGCAAATTAAGGACAACATTGAAACAGTAAAATTACAAACCTAATAGTCCACGAATGTATCAAGAATGACGAATATTAGTTGTACCATTGCTTTGCTTTTTATCTCAAACAAACAGATGTGTGACACTTTTCACCTTTGTATAATTCAAGGCAGCTGTTTCTTCTCTTTCTTTATCTATTAACACTCAGTTTCCTATTTATCAGATACAGCTAGACACAATTAAAGTGGTCTAATACAATGGCTCTCAAAATCTTTATATTAATTCGTTTTAGTATTAGTACCCACCTATTCAATCTCATTTTCACACCCTTGAAAGACAGGGACAAAGACTATTCCCCCTCAAAACGATAAACGATAAAATAAGGAATTCAAACAAACATTTTCTCCTGTCATAATCATTCCCCTATATTCACTCCACAGTCCTCCTGTGCAAAAATACATATTTACAAACTTTATCAGAAGCCAATATGAAGCTTCAGTCTTTTAAATCATGTAGATACTACATTTTTTTAGTGGCAAAGTCGCTCTTCTTGATGCACGACTTCCACCTCCACTTGACAGGAAAACATTGACCGAGGAAACACGGAGGAATTTGAGTGCTGAAGCCGCACAGACTTATCAGTATGAACAGAGAGGAAAACATCTTTCACTGCTTATATAGAGCCTGGCTGCTGTTTTAACACACTTGAATACCAACGATCTTAAAGGCGTTTCAACCTTGGCGACGTTACTCAACACGGACGCTGCTCGTGACAACTGGGCTAAAGTGATGAGTTGTGTCCGGTAGCAGATGTGAGGTGGGGCTCCGGGAGGAACCCAGTCACCTCTCACTCGAGGCTGCTTCTCTGAGGTGTTAGCCGGTAAAACTTGAATACAACACAGCGCGAAGCCTTGAAGGTTAACATTCTATATTTCCCTGTAGAGTCAACTCAGTCCAAACTTCAGTACGTTAACTTCCGCTGCAGAAAACAGCCAATTTCAACTGTTAACGTTAACTGTCACTTTCAAGGAAGCGACAGCGGTTTTAAAACCGTAACAATTAGAGTTAAACTTCTCTACGTAATGACCCCAACTTATTCTTCTATATTTACATGTTAAACAAACACTCCTCCGGTGGAATTCACTTACTTTTCCAAACTATTCTCTTCAGTCCGTGTTCCGAGCCAGCTGCCATCTTGTTTCTTTTTTTTCCTCCTCCCTCTGCGCCTCTTCCGGTCCTCGTACTCTGACGTCATCAGCATCATACAGTGTGCGACGGAGCGTTGTACATTTTTTTATCCATAAAATGTGAGTGTGGAATATTAAACCATAATTATGAATTATGCTTTTACAATAATTTATTTAAAATGTGGCTTTAATTACTCATAATTGTAGTCTAGAATTTTCTTTAGTACTTAGGATATATTAGTTAATTAGTTATTAGGTTAGGACCTTTTAATTAAAGACATTGTTGTAATTCTTTGACGTACCAATGTATTTTATTTTTACTTTTTATACTTTTATTTCGTACTTTTCTTTCTGTTCAGTAAGAAAAAAGCTTCTACATGTATGAAAAATGATTATCAATTGGGATTCATCCTTTCTCATCTGTAACTAGGGGAAGTCCAGTTCCTTTGCCAGACCCATCCATCCTTGAATATAGAATATCTAGCCCATAGCTAGAAAGGTTACATTTCATGCTACCCTGCACCTGTCCCAAGGTGCATGTCTCTGCTTTGCAATGATTGGACCTTTGCTTCCACTGGGCGGGTCCACACACAGGTACTTCAACCAACACAGACAGCAGATATATTTAATAAAAGGTAAAACAGTTAAGAGTGGAGCATTAAAAAAACTGAAACTGTCAAGAGTGAGAAATTGTGAGAGGAGTGCTTCAAGAGACTTACACGAAGAATGGGTGGAATGAAGTGGCTGTTGATGTTAAGTCTGCTGGGCATGTGTTCACAGGTAAAGTACAAGTAAAAAGAAGTAAATATATTATTTCAAATTTAGGCACAAACGTTTTGAAGTGTAATGGAAAAGGAGGTAAACTATTTTTAACAGTCTCGAATCAAGGTGTGTGCTTTATAAAACCACAAAAACTGTTCTTAATTATTTATTTTTTCTCATTTCTTTCTCATTTATATTTGCAGGCTGCAGCTCAAGGTAGCATATATTCACTTTTCACTGTAGATATTTGTAATATAAGAGACTCTTGATAGATATTCTACATTCACATTTATTCAAAATTATGATGCTATGTAACAATATATTTAATTTCCCTTCTCAGATATCTCAGTATCCGTGTTCTCAGTAACATCCAAGACTGCAATTCTGAGATGGACCAAGGTTCCTGGAGCTACCTCATTCAAGATCATTGTTGCTGCCAAAGGCTCACCCAACACTCCTGTTGCTTTTGCAAACTATGGTCCGAACACAGTAATGGGCTCCATCAGCAACCTGTCGCCGGGCATCAATTATGTTTTCACAGTGGAAGCGCTAGATAATTCACAAGCAGTACTGAGCAGTAAGGCTATTGACTCAACAACAGGTAAGGAGCCCCTTTGTCCATATCTGTACTGTTTTGCATTTGTGAGTAAGGAGTAATATAAGTACCCAAAAGCCAAATATTTGATTATGTGAAATGTGTGAAATTATGTGTTATTTGTGTGTGCAATTTTATAATATTATGTCTTTATTTTAATTGTTATATTTCAATCTAGTGTTTGGGATGAATTCTTCATTTGAGTATTTTTTGATTATTTTCTTGAAATACTGTACTGTATAGTTTAACCTAGTATATTAAGACACACCATTTCACTAGTCTATAGAATCTTTAGTGGATCAATAAACAGAGAATGTTAAAGGAGGAAGCTGATGATAGGAAATGAGCTGGAAACCACAATGAAGAATCTATCATTAACTTAAATTTTATTACAAGAGGAAATCACTTTTACTAAGTGCCCCTGAAATGTGATGAAAATATCCTAAACTGATGCCCTACAAACTATGATTTGAACCTCCAATCATCTGTCACTAAGAATTTAATTAAATGTTACTATTTGAGATTAAATTCACCAATTTATTCGAACTGATTGTGACTATTTTAGCTCCGGAGATGATGGATTCTATCCAGTCAACCAAGCCAAAGGACAGCCGGACCTTGATGGTGGGATTTGACCTGAAGATCGGGGCGACTCATTATATCATTCGAGTCCAGAGTGCAGACGGTTTCTACAGAGAGGACATAGTGAACTCCGCCCCTGCTGAGATCAAGTACCTCACACCATACACTGAGTACTCACTCTCCATCATGGCTGTGAACAGCGGAGGAGGCCGCAGCCAGCCGTCACCTCCTGTGACTGAAAAGACAGGTGCTGTTGTTGGTTGTGTGTGTGGGCAGAATGTTTGATGTTCCACTTCCACAGCAGGGAAGCAAAATCTAAGAGTTCATTCATAGGAAAAGTAACACATAATGGCTGGTTTATGTGCAGAAATGAACCACACATTTGTTGAGAAACACATTATTTCATATGCCTCGCAGAAGTCAGTTGATCTGACTCATTTTTACACAGCAGAAACTCCAGATACTTCATATATATCTTCAGTCTTACAGAGGTTCAGTATTTGTGTCAATTCAGATTTTCATATACAAGACACCAGGACCCCTCAGGGCCTGTCCTATATTAATGGTAACTAGACCTCAGCCTTCTATAAAAACACAAAAAGATGACGTCATCCTGTGCATATACTGTAGCTGTCACCTCTCACCTCAACCCACCCTGACTGACACCCCCACCCCAGGGCCCAAATCTGATCCAAAGCTGAAATACAAGCTCCAGTTTCACCGTTTTTTTTGTCTGTGGTTATCATCAGGGTTTCATCTTATTCCAGGATGTAGATTCTTCCAGATGTTAGATTCAAATGTATTTTATTATCCATGCATTTAGTCATATACTGTATCTTTATATGTTAAAAAATATAAAGTATTTAAATGTATTTCTTTAAGAAAGGCTCTAGTCAAATTTTGGAAACAGCAAAATATCAAATGCTCAATTTAAGTCAGCAACTGTGATTTTCATTTTCAAATCAAAAAACATAAAATTCTATACTAGTGTGTGTAGTGTGTGTAATGTAAAAAAAGGACCTCTCAATGTGCCTGAAATCTGAACTATGTCACTATAAAATGTTATTATTACTGACGAAATAGTCAACAAGCAAAGTTAAAAAAACTAATCTTCTTCATTAGGACTTTAAGGGTCTGGTTTTAAGTCCTATCTCTCAGATGCCATGATTTATATATACATATATATGTATGTGTATATATATACATATATATGTATGTGTATATATATATATATATATATATATATATATATATATATATTCCCTTCTCACCCTTCCACGGGTGGTCTCATCCACTTTCCAAGCTCAGGTCCTCTACCAGAGGCCAGGGAGCTTGAGGGTTCTCCGCAGTATCCTTGCTGTTCCAAGGACTGCGCTTTTCTGAACTGAGATGTCTGATGTTTTTCCAGGGATCTGTTGTAGCCACTCCTCCAGTTTGGGGGTCACTGCCCCGAGTGCTCCGATCACCACGGGCACCACTGTCGCCTTCACCTTCCAAGCCTTCTCCAGCTCTTCTCTGAGCCCTTGATATTTATCCAGTTTCTCGTGCTCCTTTTTCCTGATGTTGCCATCACTTGGTATTGCCACATCCACCACCACGGCTTTCCTCTGCTCTTTATCCACCACCACAATGTCTGGTTGGTTTGCCATTACCATTTTATCAGTCCGGATCTGGAAGTCCCACAGGATCTTAGCTCGGTCATTCTCCACCACCTTTGGAGGTGTTTCCCACTTTGACCTTGGGGTTGCCAGCCCATACTCCGCACAGATGTTCCTGTACACTATTCCAGCCACTTGGTTATGGCGTTCCATGTATGCTTTACCTGCCAGCATCTTACATCCTGCAGTTATGTGCTGGATTGTCTCAGGGGCCTCCTTGCACAACCTACACCTTGGGTCTTGTCTGGTGTGGTAGATCTGGGCCTCTATTGCTCTGGTGCTCAGGGCCTGTTCCTGTGCAGCCAGGATGAGTGCCTCTGTGCTGTCCTTCAGTCCAGTCCTTTCGAGCCACTGGTAGGATTTCTTGAGATCAGCCACTTCAGTTATGTTCCGGTGGTACATCCCGTGTAGGGGCTTGTCCTCCCATGATGGTCCCTCCTCCAGCACCTCATCCTCTGTTCTCCATTGTCTGAGACATTCACTGAGCACGTCATCTGTTGGGGCCTTGTCCTTGATGTACTTGAGGATCTTGGACGTTTCGTCCTGGATAGTGGCTCTCACGCTGACTAATCCTCGGCCTCCTTCCTTACGGCTAGCGTATAGTCTCAGGGTGCTGGATTTCGGATGGAACCCTCCATGCATGGTGAGGAGCTTTCGTGTCTTAACGTCTGTGGTCTGTATCTCTTCCTTTGGCGACCTTATTATTCCTGCAGGATATCTGATCACTGGCGGGGCGTAGCTGTTTATTGCCCGGGTCTTGTTCTTACCATTGAGCTGGCTCCTTAGGACTTGCCTTACTCTTTGGAGGTATTTGGCTGTTGCCGCTTTCCTTGTTACCGCTTCAAGGTTGCCATTTGCCTGTGGTATCCCCAGCTACTTGTAACTGTCCCCAATGTCTGCTATTGTTCCTTCTGGGAGTGAGACCCCTTCTGTGTGGAATACCTTCCCTCTCTTTGTCACCATCCTGCTACACTTCTCCAGTCCGAATGACATCCCAATGTCTGTGCTGTAGATCCTGGTGGTGTGGATCAGTGAGTCGATGTCTCGCTCGCTCTTAGCGTACAGCTTGATGTCATCCATGTAGAGGAGGTGACTTATGGTTGCCCCATTTCTGAGTCGGTATCCATAGCCAGTCTTGTTGATTATTTGGCTGAGGGGGTTCAGACCTATGCAGAACAGCAGTGGGGACAGAGCGTCTCCTTGGTATATGCCACATTTGATGGAGACTTGTGCAAGTGGCTTCCCATTGGCTTCAAGGGTGGTCTTCCACAACCTCATCGAGTTTGCAATGAAGGCCCTTAGAGTTCTGTTGACATTGTACAGCTCCAGGCATTCAGTGATCCATGTGTGTAGCATTGAGTCATAGGCTTTCTGGTAATCAATCCAGGCTGTGCACAGGTTGGTGTGTCGGGCTCTGCAGTCTTGGGCGACTGTTCTGTCAACCAGGAGTTGGTGTTTGGCTCCTCTGGTATCTTTGCCAATGCCCTTCTGTGCTTCGCTCATGTATTGATCCATGTGCCCACTTATCTTAGCCGCAATGATGCCTGACATGAGCTTCCATGTTGTGGAGAGACAGGTTATTGGCCGATAGTTGGATGGGACTGCACCCTTTGAGGATCAGGATCGTTCGCCCTTCGGTTAGCCATTCAGGGTGAGTCCCATCCCTTAGCAGCTGGTTCATTTGTGCTGCTAGGCGCTCATGGAGTGCAGTGAGTTTCTTAAGCCAGTATGCGTGAATCCTGTCAGGGCTCGGTGCTGTCCAGTTTTTCATACCTGAGACTCTTTCTTGGATATCTGCCACTGTGATGGTAACTGGATTCTGTTCAGGGAGGTTGCTTTGGTCTTTCCTCAGTGCCATCAGCCACTGTGCATCGCTGTTGTGTGATGCCTCCCGCTCCCATATACTTTTCCAGTACCTCTCAGTTTCCAGCCTTGGTGGGTCTGCTCTGTTGTTATTACCCTGCCATTGAGAGTACACTTTCGCAGGTTGAGTTGCGAAGAGCCGGTTTATTCGTCTGGCTTCATTCTCGTGTGTACCTCTTTAGGCGGCTGGCCAAGGCGTGGAGCCTTTGTTTGGCAGTTTCGAGTGCTTCAGGTATGGGCATCTGTCTGTTCTTGGGCACTGGTCTTTTCATTGCACCTCTCTGGGCCTCTGTCAGTTGGCTCACTTCACTCCGTGTTGCCTTGACTTTAGCCTCCAACCTTCTTTTCCATAGTGGGTATTGTTTCTCATGGCTCCCATGGTTGCTCTTATAGCCAAGCATCTCTAGGATCACTGCTGCTGAAGTGTATATCAGCTCATTGGTTTCAGTGATTGTTGTGGTAGGGATCGCTATATATATATATATATATATATATATATATATATATATATATATATATATATATATATATATATATAAATCATGGCAGCAAAGCCGAAAACATATTCAATTAAGCAACTTTGTGTCTTCGGAGTGCTTCTTCCATGCCTGTATTAAGTGTGCCACTCTCGATCTTTCTATTTTCCACAGTTTTGCCTCCTCCTCAGCTCTCCGCCTCCTCTCCCAGCAACGAAAGCATCATTGTCTCCTGGCCACCCATTGCTCATGCTGTCCAGTACACCCTATACATAAACAAGTTTGGCTCAAACGAAAACATGAAGTGGAACACCAGTGACACCAACTTCACCTTTACTGGCCTGGATGCTGGCTCCCTCTACATGATCAGGGGCTTTGCCTGGGACCCTGAGGACCGAAAGGGAGAGAGCTGTTCATACATCAAACAGACCACCCGTAAGAAAGCACTGAAACAGTTTCTATACCTTGAGAGGTGCAGTGATCACAAACAACTGTAAACAGACACACCGTATTTCTTACAAATTTTTAAAATATTATAATTTTAAAATAATAAGAGAAAAATTCAACTACAGGCTAAATGAATTATGTGGCAATAAACTATATGTTTTGTATTTGTCTATCAACAGGACCTCCAAAACCAGCGTCTGTTAATGTCTCCATGGTGATGACTAATGGAGTGGCCGGAATGTCTGTGTCCTGGGAAGTTGAGCAAGGCCTTTATGGATCTGTTCGGTACTATGTGGTGAGTGAGAACCTCACGTGTGACTCCAGTTCCAGCTCCTGCACACTGTCTCCAGCATGCTGTGGGAAGGCCTACTCTATCCAGGTCACTGCATCCAACGAGGCTGGATACAGCTGCCCGTCGAGCCCCATGACGTTTATCACCTGTGAGTAGTGAGTAGTGAGTACACTACTTTACTATACTATAATTCAAAGAGTTAACACCATGGTATTGTTATTTATTGTCACAAGAATCTACATTACACTTTACACTAAATATATATCGCAGAGTATTAAAAACTGTAATACCTAAATACATTGGATATCATTAAGCATCCATATATCCAGTGTAGTGTTAAATGTGTGGAAACACAAACAAGAAACATTAAAAGGGACCTAGAAACTAGTTAGACTTGTAGCAGCAATACAGTCTCCTTCTCACAAACTCTTTTTAAAAAAGCCTTTTATGTTTGGCAGACTTCTGATGAATCTCTTACTTCCTCCTTTTTTCTGTATACAGTAATGACCTGGACACATCACTGTTATATGTGTTTTTACATAAATTATTTTTGGCCTGCGGTTTATCCTTTTCTGTGAACAATTTTGAATGGATATTTGTGTCCTTTTTCATGAAATTGTTTGGATAGCAGACATCAAAACAAAAAACTTCATAAAAGAAGTTCACATGCTGCCGTCTTTTCTTCTTTCTATGAACTACGCTGAGACTCCAAGGCGCATTCACAGACCCTTAGGAATTTACAATCATTTTATGGATGAATAGATTGATAGCTAAATTGTTGTTATTAAAAAAACATAGCCAGATAATAAGGCCATGGTTAGCATTTCAAGAAAGGAAGTTCTGATTGAAGAAAAAAAAATCTTTGAGCAATCCCGACAGAGTAGAGTAAAAAAACAGATTGATGTTTTAGATGAAGAGATCACTAAAGCTTGTTCAGAAAGGTTGATTGAAGATAATGAGTCTACATAAGTGTACGTTTTTTCATCTGTCTCTACAATCCCTGTGTTTGAGGGCAGATTGGTGTCAGTTGATGGAACAAGGTGATCATTTCTGTCTCCAATTGATAAATTTTCATTATTAAAGAAGGCCATGAAGTTATCACTGCTGTCTTTCCATATAGAAATGTACATAAATAAATAATTTTATTATAATTTATTGATTATTCAATTCAATCCAATTTATTCGTATAGCCCAGAATCACAAATCCCAGATTTGCCCCAATGTGCTTTACAGTTGGTACAAAAGCAACACAACATCCCCTGTCCTTAGACCCTCACATCGTACAAGGTAAAACTCCCTAAAAACCCCTTTAACGGTGAAAAAAAATAGAAGAACCCTAAGAAAGAGTAACAGAGAAGGGATCCCCCTTCCAGGATAGACAGGCTTTAGTAGATGATGTGTGCAGGTGGAAACAATACAGGGAAAATTGGATATCACAAACAGAAAACGGAAAGGTGACGAGCAGGATTGTGAATTCTATTTGAGATTTCACAGGAAGCCAGTGTAGAGAGGCTAATACAGGTGGGATATGCTCCCTTCTTCTAGTGCCAGTTAATTTATGTGCAGCTGCATTCTGGATCTTCTGGAGAATCCACCAAAGACTTTTTGTTGCAACCAGACAGTAAAGAATTGCGGTAGTCAAGCTTGGAAGTAACAAATGCATGGATACTTTTTTTCTGCATCTTGCGTAGGTAAATGAAGGCAGTCCTAGAAATATGTTTAATGTGGGCAGAGAATGACAAGTCTTGGTCAAAAATGACTCCCAGGTTTTTCACAGTGGAGCTAGAAGCCAGGGAGATGTCATCCAGGATAGCTATATCACTGGATATTGAGTTCCTCAGGATTTTGGGCCTGAGTACCATGATTTTAGTTTTGTCTGAATTTAGTAGCAGAAAATTGCAGGTCATCCAGGATTTTATATCCGTAAGACAAGCTTGAAGTTTAGCTAGCTGGTTTCATTCTGCTTAATTGATAGATAGAGTTGCGTATCGTCTGAATAACTAAGGAAGCTAAATAATTAATAGAGTGTTTCCTAATGATTTTACCCAATGGGAGCATATAGAGAATGAAAAGTATTGGTCCAAGCACTGAACCTTTTGGAACCCCATGATTAACTTTTTTTTGGATAGAAGAAACATTATTGACATGGACAAATTGGGAAGGATCTGAGAGATAGGACTTAAACCAATTTAGTGCAGTCCCTTTTATACCAATAAGATGCTCTAGTCTCTGTAATAAGATTTGATGGTCGATGGTGTCAAATGCAGCACCAAGGTCTAACATAACAAGAATGGAAATAAATCCTTTATCAGATGCATTGAGAATGTCATTTGAACCATTTTACCTCATACTTTTTTACCATGCATTCTAAAACCTGACTGGAAATCCTCGTATAAGTTATTGTTGTGTAAAAATTCACACAGCTGTTTAGCAACTGCTTTTTCCAGAATCTTAGAGAGGAAGGGAAGATTAGAAATGGGTCTATAGTTGGCTAAAATGCTTGAGGGCAGGTTTTTTAAGGAGAGGTTTAATTACAGCTACTTTAAAGGACTGTGGTACGTAGCCAGATAATGAAGACATATTGAGTATTTCTAGTAAGGAAGGGCTAATCAAAGGAAAAATGTCTTTTAGCAATCCAGATGGAATAGGGTCCAAAAGACAGGTTGATTCAAACAATTACTGTGAGGAACTTTCTGTTCTGTGCTTTTAGTCCCCTGTCCACCAAACTCTTTGGCTCTCAAAGAGCCGGCACAAGGAAACTGCACGCTGACATGGGATCCAGAGGCTTATGCCGACATCTACACTGCCTACATCAAGAGAGGTGATGGCGGTGAGGAGATCTCCAACATCCTCAGCAACAAATGCAACTTCCACTGCCAGTGTGGCTACACCTACCTGATGTCTGTGTTCGCCTTTAACCAGGCCGGCAGCAGTCCTCCAGGAGAGATTCTCAACTACACCACCTGTAAGTTGCAGCCGATTTTTTTTTCTTTTAAAATTTTGAGGCGTTATGAGCCCCGTTGCTTTTTGTGGTTTTGTTTACCTATTTATCCTCGGTGCTCCTCAGTGCCATGTTGTCCAGAATCAGTGAATGTCTCCCTGGTGAGCCCCGACACTCTGGAGATCCAGTGGATGGCCTCACGGGGGGCAGAAGTGTATGAGACCCGGGCGGCGGACGGTTCAGACATCATCCTGTGTAACGACACTGCACCTGTATGTGCACTCTCTGACCTCAGCTGTGACAGTCCCTACAGCGTGGCGGTGACACCCTGTAACGACATCAGTGGATGCAACCGTGCATGTAGCGCTTACTCCAAAGAAACAGGTAGAAAATGCACACAGAGCAGGTTGCAGATGCCAAAAAAAGAACATTGGGGCAGTGTCATTTATACATATCAATGCACAGTGAATAGGGAAAATATAATGTTTTGTTTATTTAATGAAACAACACTGGTTTCATGAGAATGATCTTGACCTTTACAGCCCAATCATTTCGTTATCACAAGTGAGTCTCAGGAAACTGAAAGGTATTTCCTCTTTTCCCTCCTTGTTGCCAGCTCCCTGTATGCCAACGGATTTGTCACTGAATCTGAAAAACTCCTCCTGTGTCAGTGTAAGCTGGACAGCAAATAACCGCGCCGCCAATTACACAGTGAGTGCGTCGGGAGATGATGGCGTACGTACGTGTACCACCACTGGGAGCAGCTGTGACCTCACTGAGCTTCCCTGTGGTTCCACCTACGAGGTTAGCGTCATAGCAACCAGCAACGCCGGCCAGGGCTTACCCAGCTATTGGGACATTCTGGAGACAGGTGAGCATTCATTTGGGTTGACCCAATCAGTTAATATGTACAAATGAATGGCAAGTTAAAAAACAAAAAATAAAAAAAAATAATAATAAAAGGACTTATTTGGTCACTATCTCACTAAGCAGCAAAACATTTTTAATAAAAATGACAATGAAAGAAATAAAATCTTACAAATTACCATTATACCACTGCTGAAATCTATTTAGCATAAAGCTTTTCACTTTATTTTTTAATTTGCTTTTATGGTTTTAATTGTATTTATTTGTATATTTAAAAAATTATAGTCTTTTATCTCTCTTATCTTTATCTCTCTTTTATCTATTTTTTTTACTTTTACCTTTCTACTATTTTCTTGCATTTATTTCTTGTTATCTTTGATGTTGATGTCTTAACATTGTCTCGCTATTGTTTGGCCTTGCTGTTTGGCTTTCAAATATAATATTTGAAAGTTAAACAGCATGCTTTATATCTTGCTTTGGTGTTTTTTTAAAGGTGCTATATGAATAAAGTTATTAGTATTATTACAGAAAATTGTACTATACATTTAAAGTATATATTATTATAATCTATTTTTCGCAATGCAGTTAGTTTATAAATGACAAGAAAATTATATGTAATTGATTAAAATTACTAAAAAGTATTACAGGACTATATTATTGCACTTGTCATGAGTGTAAGGAACAATAATCAAAGAGACCGAGACATTCACATTTATAGGCTCTCTTATGAGTCAAGCTCCAAAATCACTAATTTATATATATACCTGATGCAACTGGAGAGTGTCTTTATTAGACCTTCCTTGCACCAAAATGGCTACATTTTTTTCAAGTTTTATGCCTCCAGTTAAAAAAAAGACTAAATTATATATTAGGGAATTTGCAGTTTATTCATCTTTTTGAAAGGATGAGTAAACTGTAATTTCATGTGTACTATACATGTGCACCTTTACTTAAACCCTTTAATACTGTGCCCATGTTTATTTCCATTCCTACTTTATAGCATCTATGATAATTACATTGTAATTATCATAGATGCTATAAAGTAGGAATGTTAATTACATTGTAAACACTAAACAGAAAAAACACAGTATATATCAAATTCTTTTACAGAACCCTGTTGTCCATTGAATCTAACGGTGGCTCAGGTCACTCAGGCAATGACCAACGTCTCGTGGTCTAATGCCAAAGGCACATACATGTCCATCGTCTCTCTGACATCGCCACGTGGTCACGCCCGCTGCCACACCCAGGACTCACACTGCCTCATGGGATGCATCACCTGTGGGACAAACTACACAGTCACTATGGAGGCGCTCAGCCACAGTGGGCAGAAGTCCAACTGCTCCTATCAGGGCTTCTCATCCAGTAAGTAATGATGGTTTCCACCAATGGAAAGACACTTCCGAGACTACATTGGTTTGAATAGAGAGTGTAATTAATTCTGCAGGGTATAAGTGCAGGTGACAAACAAAGGATTTATACTTTTGTCTTATTTCAATATCATTATCCTACAATTCAATATTCTCCTTGCAATATGACCACAATTTAAGAGCTTCTTTTTCAAAACATCTAAGATAAATGTTTAAGTATAGTCAACTAAGTGTGCAAGTGAAGCGAGGGGGCAGCTGTGTGGATTGTTGGCTGGTTACCATTAACTTCCCCTCCTGTTGTGAGATCACAACAGGACCCATTTCTTAAAAGCCTGTGTTCAGGCAAGATCAGCAACAGACTTACCATCCATTGGAATAGACATTTTTGTGTATTGAGTTGTCTGATGACTTCTAGGACTAGCATGAATAGAGATGAGTGTTTGTCTCTCTCTCTCACAGGCGCCTGTTGTCCGTCGGGTGTCCGGCTATACAGTATGGCCGGTAACATTCTGCGGGTGTACTGGCGCAGCACTGGCAGCAGTCATAGCTACATTGCCAAGATGGTAGGCAGCAGCGTCAGCTACAGCTGCACTGCTTCTCCGGGGGAGAGCAGCTGTGACCTTGGCTCAGTCCAGTGTGGGGCTGCCTATCACGTAGTGGTGGCACCACTGACACCAGAGGGCAACAAAGACCTGTTCTGCCCTCAGAGACAGTACTCAGGTATTTTCACAGTGGAGTTTTACATGTGTATTGTTCTCCTCCAAGAATATGGGATTTATTTTGATCTTTGGATATTGTACAATAAATAACCCTCAGGTTATACTGATTCAACATGTCTTCATGATTTGTGATACTTTTTAACACAGGGTTTTGCAGCTGTGAACTTGAAAAGATGGTTCATATATTATTATTCGATAAGGGAATGTTAGAATAGTTTATGGTATGAATTCTGAATCATGAATACTTGAATTATGACTTTCTGACACATTTTGCTTACATTTGGCTAAATGTATTTGTCTCTACTTTTTCACAGTCACTTGCTCAGGAAGCAATGTTGGCATGGGTAAGTGTGTTCATATCCTCAAATTTCACTCTGCATAATCATTGTAAAGCAATTTAAAGTGTTAAAAAATGAACCAAAACATCTCTCATATTTAATGCTAAGTGATTCAGCAAAATATCTTAATTAATGAGTTATTCTTCCTCTCTTCCAGTGATTTACAGAGGGAAGAGAAGCCTGGATGAGCAGATGGTATGTACAATAACAATTTGCCGTCTTAATTTAAAAGGGGAAACTGTGTTCAGTCATAAGGTCTTTAAGCCCACCATGTTTCAGTGCTGGAAAAAAAGAACATTTATTTCTCGGCATCAGAATTAGATTCTGGAAAAAATTCATGACTTTGCGAATAAATTTCAAGATTAACTTTAGCAAATGCACTAAACACAAAAAATGTACGATTTTGAGTGAATCTGATTGAAGTCTGGTGGATGTTTTGTTTTCACAGCCTTCTGTCAAGTAATACAAGTTCCATCTTCTTCCTCCTCCTCTTCCTCCTGCATCACCCCTACTCCTCTGGACAGAAGCCAGTCTGATAGATAATGTGAAAGATAAGCATGGTAACTCTTCCTTTTAATGATGTACCCAATAAAATTATTCAGCAAACATGGTTGAACACATACAGGTAAAGGACAATGAATATAATGTGTATGATCAACACCTGTATCATGAGGCAAAAAAACGGTACAGATTTGGTAAATGTGCATGATATTAATAAACATTTTATCCACAAACATATAGAACTGTGTTTCTATCCTGTACTGAGAAGCTTGTAGCGTTCTCATTTGGGCAATTGAAAATACATTCTTAAAAGAATTAGCTATTGGGTCAAAAACAAGCTTCAAATCTACCATCTCTCTGTAATTGAAACCTCAGTTAGCAAAACAAATCAAAATTACAAAAAGTAACAGTGGCCCCAGCAGTCAAAAAAAATAAAAAAAAAATCCTCTGAGTTTTGGGAATTCTTAATTGGACAGCTGACAAAACTAAACTAAAAGCTAATTTTGTAGCTTCAGCCCCAAGTAGACAGCCTCCTGAGGATAAGTGATAAGTGCTTCTCAACTGCTGCTTATTCTCAGGATGAATTTAACAGTTTGTAATATGTGACGGTTGTTTTATAAACCTGGTGCATGTCTCTGTTAATAAAGATTCCCCAGCAGCATGTGTGTGTGTGTGTTTTTTTTTATCGGCATAATGGGAACTTTACTAAATAGAAGGAGGTAAAATAGGTTTTGAATCCAACCAATCAACTATCAACCAATAACAGTAAAAGTTAAGGCTTCAAAAATACTTATATTAGACACAAATTACATATAGATTAGGTAGTGAAACTATTATATATATTTGTCTTCCTAAATAATTGCTCATACTGTATCTCTTTCATTCTCTGCCTCATGTATTTAAATACAGTCATGTTGAGCTACTGTATAATCACACACACCACTGTCATACACTTGAATATTCAAATACACTGATTTTCAATAATAACTATAAAGTTATGTAAATAAAATGTCTACCAGATCTAATATCACCTAATGCTAGCCCTCATGATTCTATTCATCCGGGAATAACAATCATAAGAGAATCACAATCAACCCAACAAGTTCACGTGATAGGCAATATAGGTTTAAACCAACATTCCTGAATCTCTTTTTACCCTATTTTCTGTAAAGGAATGATGTTTTAACTTAAAGAGTTTTTAACTGTTACTGTCAATGGAGAGATGAATGTTTTCTGCATACAGTATTGGTTGCAGTGTATACTGTGCTCCATTTAATTCATAGTGAGTATAAGATATTGATTATCAAAGGTCTGAGAATAAAGCCTTGAGGGACAACATGTATAATGCACTATTAAAATTAAATTATTACAAGTATAGTTAAAATATGAAGATTGTGTCACTAGGAATTTCTTGCTATCAGGACCATATCCACATATTTTAAAATATAACTCACTGTGGAGGATGTCTGAAATTATTTAATCAAATATTGTATTTTGGAATTAAAGCAAGATGCCAAATGCATCTACTTTGTAGTTGTAGGTTGTTGTTGTTTAAGGGCAGATTAAAAGAAATAAAAGCATATCCCAATCTCTGATGCCAAAATAAAAAAAAAAGTAGAAACAAGTAGATATTTTGATGATTTTCTTTTTCACTTCCCAATGAGCTAATTACACTAAATGACAATAAAACATACCAGCTTCATGGGGCACCCAAATCAGAAACATGTGATGACCTACACTGCGCCTTTTTCACAACACAGGTTTCGGTTGACTTAGGTCTCTCTGAACACAAAAGGGATGGTCTGGGTATTATTCTCAGTGTACTGCACGCAGTGTAGGTTATCAATGACAATATGACAGTGGCTCCCTGTAGGGAATAGTGGCTTTCAAAGTTAAAACATGTCAAATGACTCAGCCAATAAGGTTGCACTTCTTTGACACAGACAGCTCGTGGACGTAGGAAAAATGATCATCGTGAGAATGTTCATAACAAACTGCAGATGTCCAATGTCCAACAGCTGAAGTTTGTGTAACATCCTTATGAAACAGATGGAGTATTTACACATAATGTGTTTTTCTTATATTTAGTTTTCATTGTGTACCATCTATTATTTTCAATAATTGATTAATTAATACCACAATGGTAGGAAATAGTGGAATTATACAACTAACACTAATCTAATGTTGTGAGCAAATGGCCAAAACATAATTTTAGTCTGCTCATCATCAGGAATGCAATGCTCTTTTTCCTCTTCAATTTTTAAACCTGCTTCTCCATCACCATTCCTCTGTTTGCTTACTTTACTTAAAACTAATGTAAAGTTTTTAGAAGAAACATTTTGTGGAATCTTTATTTTGAGTGGTAAAATGCAAACACAAAACTATGAGTTACCTGGGATATTAAATTACTTTTTTTCCTTTTTTTCACCTGGTATAATGTCCCTGAGCCAGGGCTGCCCTTTGTCTGTTCATATACATTATAGACAGAATTTCTAGATGCATCCAGAGCGTTAAGTCTGCGTGTCTCTGCTGAAGCTGCTGCCCCTGCGACCCAACCTAAGATAAAATGGAGGAAGTGTAGTCCAGACATATACTGTATGTTCCTTGTCCTGTGTTCATAAGTCGTTTTAGCTATGTGTTTCGTAATCTGTCATACTAACATTACCTATCACATTACCTAACGCTAGCTATTTCTTTAAAAACTAACTAGCCTGTAGGCCAACGTTACATTATGTTAACACCACTGGTGTATGAAGTAGCTGTAAGCCATCTCTTATCAGGAAATGACTTTGGTAGAAGTTATTGTTACATTATTTGGCATAGGTCTTAAAGTATCTGGTATTTATTGTATTTTAATATCACACACACAAAAATCATAACAACTTTTACTTAAAGGAAGCATACAAAGGGTGAAAGGTATTTGTTCAAACACATAATCTTGTGGAACTCTGTGTCCAACTTTTATATGGATGGAAAAAACATTGTTAACAACAATGTGAGAATGATTGAATCTTCATATAAACAATTGTTGTGTAGGAAGTCCCACAGTTGTATGGCAAGTGAATTTCCAGGACCTTTAAGAGAAAAGGAAGGTTAGATATATGTCTGTAGTTGGCTAGAACATCTCAGTCAAGTGCAGGTTTTTTGAGATAAAGTTTAATTACAGCTATTCTTAAGGACTGTGATACATAGCCAGATAATAAGTATAATAAGTATAATAATATTAATAAGTGCTAATCAATGTAGAATTTTCTTTAAGCAATCCTGATGGTATAGGGTCCAGAGACAAGTTGATGTTGAGTTGTGGAGGGAGTTGATAGATGGTATCATTTATTTCGCGGAATAAAGTGCAATAGCATCTCCACTACATTAGGGGGCAGTGGCGCTCTCATTGGCAGAGTGTGGCAGGGAGCATACAGCAGAATATGAGTATGAAGTGTAGACACAAAGTGTAGCAGACCCTCAAGTGACACCATGAAAAAATATTTAACAGCAATGAGAAGACAGGCGGAGAGAGACAGAGATAAAAAGATAAAGTCTTCCGAAAGCTAAGACAAGGAAATATGACAAAGCATATGTATTGCTTGGTTCACTGTGAAAGACCACTGTGTTACTGTGTCTAAAATGTTGACGGCATGAAGACAAATAAATTAAAAACATTTTACCCCAATCACGCTGATAAGGTGTTTTAATGTTTGATGACTGACTCCTCCTCTTCTGCCTAAGTACGGTGAGCGTATTGTGTCACTCTCTGTTACTCAAAGCTTGTGTTGTGTGTGGCAGCGTCCCTGCTTACTTTTTCTCCTCCTATAATTGCAAAAAACTTATTTGGAATCTCTAAAGCTAATGCCTCTAACGTACGCTAGTGTCATTCAAGCATCCTCCTACTGTCTCTTACTTTAGCATTTCCCTCGCAAATTTCCCAGTCGCTGGTTGTTTGGCTCAGCTAACCTAGCTTGCTTGGCTAGCTTGGATTGCTCAGCTAACTTACCGATGGCTTCTCTCGCTCCCTCTCCTACTGCTTTTTCCTGTTTAGGGTGTCTGATGTTTAGCTATTCCTCTTCCTCCATTAGCGTTAACAGTACTTGTATCAAATGTAATGTTGTGTTAGACCTGGAGGCGAGGGTTCGTGAGGTAGAAGCTTGGCTCCCTATGATAGATAGCCAGTTATATGCTAGTGTAGCTAGATGGTCCCTAGTCTCCCTGGACCTCCCCAGCATAACTTGCAGCTCCCCGGTCCGAGTTATTAGCCCAGGCCGAGCTAACGCTAGCTCCCCGGCAATTTCCAAGCAGCCAGAAAAACAGTGCGACTGGGTGACTGTTCAAAGGGGGAATAGGCATCCTGATCTGAAGATCTCAAGTACCAACAACACTGTCCATGTATTGAACAGATTTCTCCCACTCACTGAGAAACAAACTCTTGTAATTGGCAGCTCTGTAGTCCGATACGTGAAGCTAGCGACACCAGGGTGCACAGTTAGCTGCATCCCATGGACCAGAGCAGGCGACATCGAATCCAACCTGAAGCTTTTAGCTAGGATTAGACCTAGATTTGATAGGATTTTTATTCACGTCGGCGGTAATGACGCCCATGTTTGTCAGTCAGAGGTTCCGAAGATTAATGTGGAGTTGGTATGCACCTATGCAAAGACCAGGTCGGATACTGTTATCTTCTCTGGTCCTCTGCCGAACTTGACTAGTGATCTCATGTTTAGTCGTATGAGGTCTTTCCATCGCTGGTTGTCGGGTTGGTGCCCAGATAATAATGTGGGTTTCATAGACAATTGGTCGACGTTCTGGGGGAAACCTGGTCTGATACCGAGAGACGGCATACATCCCGTCTTGGACGGAGCCTTTCTCTTATCCAGGAATATGTTAGACTTTATCACCCGAAAACCTTGACTACACAGAGTTGAGTCCAGGCAGCAACGTGGAACAAGGCAGTCCCCTTGGAAAACAAGGCTGGTGGACACAGTTTGAAAGTGTCGAAAGGAGGAAGTTGAGCTGGAGGGACATACTGGCTATGGAGGCAAGGAGACTGAGCTTTGCCATCAGAGCCACCTATGATGTCCTTCCAACACTAACTAATCTCCACCAATGGTGTGGCAAAGATCCTGTATGCGCCTTGTGTACCAAGCCAGCCTTCCTAAGACACATACTCACAGGGTGCAAAACCAGCCTCATCCAAGGGCGGTACACTTAGCGTCACAACCAAGTGTTGAAGAGCCTTGCTTCCACGCTTGAGGGAAAGTGAAGTAACATCAACGCCCTACCACGGCCAACAACTAGTACCTCATGGGGAACTGCCTTTGTTCGCGAAGGGGCCAAAGCCGCCAGGAAGGTCGCAACACCAACAGAGAAAAGCCAGCTGTGCCTATCACGCGACTGGAAGATACTGGCAGATGTCAACAAACAGCTGGTGTTCCCCACAAAGATCGCCACTACCACCCTAAGGCCTGACCTGGTCCCTTTCTTTAAAGAAGGTTTACATCATTGAGCTCACTGTACCTTGGGAGGAATCTATAGAAGAGGCGTATGAGTGGAAAAACCTGTGCTACTTCGAACTGGCTGCTGAAGCGCAACATCGTGGCTGGAACGCCGAAGTCTGCCCCGCAGAGGTTGGGTGCAGAGGATTAGTGGGAACATCCTGCATAAAATTTCTGAGGGACATGGGGGTCAGGGGACAGAACCAGCACGCAGCCATCAAAGCCATGTCAGAAGCAGTGGAAAGAAGCAGCCACTGGCTATGGCTGAAGAGGAATGACCCCAATTGGGTTCCCATGTAACACGAGAGAGTGGAGAGTGAAATGTGGACATAATATTTGTACAGTAATGTAATGTTTTATATATAAACATTATATCTCTTTCATTCAAAGCTTTGTTAATAAATGATATGATAGCAGATTATAATATTGACTTGCTCTGTCTTACTGGCTGGCTGCATCTTGATGAATATGTCAGCCTGAATGAATCCACTCCTCCCAGCCATATTAACACTCATATTCCTTGTGACACCGATCAAGGTTGTGGAGTTGCAGCCATTTTCAAGTCCAGTTTACTAATCAACCCTGAATCGAAGTGGAGCTACACATCATTTGAGAGCCTTGTGCTTAGTCTTTCTCACCTAACCTGGAAATCACTACAACCAGTCATATTTATCACTGTGTACCGCCCTCTGGGCCCATATTTTGAATTTGAATCCAAGTTCTCTGAGTATCTCTCTGTGTTTAGTACTCAGGACAGATAAAATAATCATGGCAGGTGACTTTAATATTCACGTTGATGTTGACGGTGATAGCTTTGGCTCTGCCTTTCTCTCTCTAATGGATTCAATCGGCTTTTCACAGAGAGTAAATGTGCCCACCCATTGCTTTAACCACACCCTTGACCTCGTTCTGATGTACGGCATCGAGGTTGAACACTTATCTGTCTTCCCACAGAATCCCCTCCTGTCAGATCATTATCTAATAACTTTTGAATTCCTGCTTTTAAACTACTCACCACCTGAAAAAATCATACTCACTCAATACCTAACTAACAATTTAATCTAAATTCAAGAAGGTGATTCCCTCAGTATTTGATTAACTGCCTTGCCTCACCACAGCTGTGGATTTATATGCTGTTGCTTGTCCATCTGAAATAGATCAACTTGTTCAGAGCACTGTAAGTTCCCTGCGAACGACCCTTGACTCCATTGCTCCCCAAAACAAGAAGTTGATTAAACAAAAAAAGAGCCGCACCCTGGTATAACTCTCTCACCCATAAACTAAAGGTAACCTCTTGGAGACATGAACTAATATGGCGCTCCAGCAAACTGGAAGAAGCTTGACATACATGGAAAGAGAGTCTCAGAACGTACAGGATGGCCCTATGCAATGCCAGAGCTGCTTATTACTCGTCACTGATAGAAAAAAACAAAAACAACCCAAAGTTCCTCTTCAGCACGTTAGCTTCACTGACTAAATGTAACTACACTATTGATCCATGTATTCCTACAACCCGCAGTGATGACAATTAGAGATAATTTATCACCTTGTCCCATCCACTGGCACTAATCTGCCCTCAGATGGAGTAATTGTAGAAACAGATGAAATAGCTATTTCCATCCTTGTTCTGTTAGATCTTAGCACTACAGTTGACACCGTTGACCATCAAATCTTATTACAGAGACTAGATCAGATCTCCCTGGCCTCTAGCTCCACTGTGAAAAACCTGGGAGTCATTTTCGACGAGTCGAGTCAGGAAGTGTCTAACCTTTGCTATGCAACATAGCAAAGGTTAGACACTTCCTATCTCCGAAAGTTGCAGAAAAACCTATCCATGCATTCGTTACTTCCAGTTTTGACTACTGCAATTCTTTCTTTCAATTCTTCTGTCCGGTTGCATCAAAAAGTCTCTAAGGACTCTCCAGCTGATCCAGAATGCAGCTGCATGTTTATTAACTGGCACTAGAGGACGGGAGTATATCTCAGCTGTATTAGCCTCTCTAAACTGGCTTCCTGTGAAATCTTGAATAGAATTCAAAATTCTGTTCCTCACCTATAAAGCACGGTGAGGAACAAGGCTCCATCCTACCTTAGGGATCTCTTAGTCCCATATCACCCATCGAGAACATTACGCCTCAAATATGCAGGCTTATTGGAGGTTCCCAGAATTTCTAGAATTAAAACGGGAGGCAGAGCCTTCAACCTCCAGGTTCCTCTCCTGTGGAATCGTCTTTCAGTTTCAGTCCAGGGGGCAGACACCCTTCCTATATTTAAGAATAGGTTAAAAACTTTCCTGTTCAAAGAAGCATATAGTTAGGGCCGGCCCTGGCTGGCCTAGTCATAGTTATGCTGTGATAGGTTAGTCTGCTGGGTCCTCATGAGATGCTCTGAGCTTCTTTTTCTTCTTTTTCTTCTTCCATCTGTGATACTGATAATCCAGTATTGTACTTTTAAATCTGCTGTGATCCCGGAGTCCTGCCCTGTGTTTTCTCACAGAGCATGCTGCAGTGCAGCCACTGAGGGATCTACGGATGTTGGAGGGTCTGATGCTGTCCTGGTTCACCTGGAAGCTGTGATGGATCCTGCGCCTCATCCTCCACTTACACACAAATTCATTACATTTCTGTTTTTCTCTTGGTAATGTCCAATTTTCCCTGTAATGTTTCCACCTGCATACATCATCTACTGCAGCCTGTCCACCCTGGAAGAGGGATCCCTCCTCTGTTACTCTTCCTGAGGGGTCTTCCGTTTTTTTTTTCGTGTTAAAGGGGTTTTTTAGGTAGTTTTATCTTGTACGATGTGAGGGTCTAAGCACAGGGGATTTATTTTCAGTCTTGACTCAGAGCTGATCAATATTCTTAAATTGAAATTTACTCATTCTAACATATTCCTTATGATGCAGCCAGGTTTCATTTTGACATAATAAATCTATATTATATTCTGATATCAAATCATTTATTTATACAGCTTTGGATGATCTAATGTTACCATCAGGGTGATGTGTAGTGTTATTTTTACCCTAAATATAATGTTTTCCATTTTGCCCCAAAAGTTACATTTTGGACCAAATTTCTATTGTATGTTTGGTGTGGTTTCCAGATGGCTTACAGAAACCTTCAAACAGGATTTTTTCATGGATTTCTTTGAGAAATGTTTCTATTTTTGCCACTATTCCATTAGGCCAGATTTGTGCAGTGTGTGACTAGTGTTTCCTATAGACAGATTCCCCCTCCTCAGCTGTGGATCTCTGCAATTCATCCAGAGTGATAATGGGCCTATTGGCTACATCTCTGATCAGTGCATGCCTTGTTTGGGCTGAAAGTTTAGCAGAGGTGTCAAACCCAGGTCCAATAAGTGTCACACCACTGCAATCTTACCATAACCTGGCCATCACTCTCACCACGTTTCAAACTCCAGTCCTCGAGGGCCAGTGTGGGTGCAGGTTTTTGTTCCAACCAGGCAGTAACACACCTGATTATAATAATGAAGGTCTTTAGCAAGGCTCTTGTGGTTAATTAGTAGAATCAATTGTTACTGCCTGGTTGTAACAAAAGATTGCTTGAACAGTGCTCCATTAAATGTTTAAAGCTTGTGAAAGATTTTTATATCCTAATCCTGCTTTAAACTACACCACAACAGTATATTGGATGTGCCTAATGTATTCCTTGGTCCTCATGAGACTCCTCTGAGATTATTACTGAGCAGGTGCATTTATACTGAGACTTGATTACACACAGGTAGACTCCAGTTGTGTTCATCATCATCAGTCATTTAGGTCAACAATAAATTATGTAGAAATCCTCAGGGAAGATTTTTCATTTCTAAAAAAATGTTTAAAATATCATAGAAAGGTTAAAGGATTGAAGAGGTTTTGATTCTCCAAAAAAAAAATCTAATTTTATATCTTCATGAATGAGGCCTGAAATGTGGCAAAAGGTCAAAAAGTTCAAGGGGGCAAATAGTTTCGCAAGACACTGTAACAGATTCTAGATAGTGAAGAGTCTGCAGTAGCAGACAAACTAACAAATGTGTTAATTAACACATTTGTTAGTTTGTCTGCTAACAAACTAACAAATGTGTTAGCAGACAAACTAACAAATGTGTTAATTAACACATTTGTGAAGAGTCGATAGTGAAGAGTCTGCAGTAGCAGACAAACTAACAAATGTGTTAATTAACACACTGGCACAACTACAAAACTCTATACCAGGGGTCACTAACATGGTGCCTGCGGGTGACAGGTGGTCCCCAAGGACTACATAAGCTGCTGTTGGCCTGTTCTAAAAGTAGCACAACTCACTAGTGAGCTGCCTCTAAAATTCAATATTTATCCTGTTGATATTTTTTTTAAATCACATTTGCATTTTCACGGTTTGTCTAGGAAATATGTTCATTATACAATATTACTTTAGATAGGTTGAGGTGATCTCTGACCCCCTCCGGTTCAAAAGTCAGTATTGTGCACATGACAAAATCTTTAGTCGAACGGGAGGAGAGCGCAGATGGACCCTAAAGGCAGTTTCTTACACCCCAAAAGGAGAGAAAACATATCAGTTAAAAAATTATTGTGAAGGGTTTTTTCTTTTTTGTTTTTAACTGTGAAAGACATTTTAGTGTGTCTCATTTGTGGGGCAAGTGTGGCAACCTCATAGCGGCACAACGTGGAAAGACAAAAGCTACTAGATTAGCATCTAGTTAGCTACACGCTAAGTAGATGCTAATCTAGTATTGGGAAGCTCACTATGGTTGGAAAAAGCCTGTTAGCTTTTAGTTTAGGGTAAGCAACAGTCCTTCTTTCATGGGACCGGCAAAAAAGTCACAAAAAGAAACCAAACCCTCGTTCAGAGCTACACATTCTTCATCAAGAAGAAAAAGACGTTTTTCAGATGGAGAAATTGTTAAAGAAGCATAATTGCTGACATTATACTTAAAGACTAGGAAAATGGAACAGACTTAACCTCAGTTGGACCAGGATCTGGTGAAGTGCAAGTGGTTTAGTATTTAGTGCTAACGACAAGTCCGTAGATGGCAGCAGTACAGCAGCTGTTGGTTTTTATCAGGATGGTGTTTGAAGATTTCTCCACAAGAGACTAATTAAAACAAGAGGAGTTGACATTTATCACACAGTGAAGAAAAATGTACCATTGAAATTATAAATACATTTTTTGGAGAATTGTGTTCAATTTAAGTGTTGATGACATGTAGCAGTTGTGCAGTATGACCCTGATTTGGTAATTAATTCAAAATGTGACAAGATCTCTTTGAAAATAATATAATTTTTTCTTTAACCTTACATAATTGATACATTATCCAACATAATAAAAATGAGCTATTACCCTATCGAAAAGTGATCATCTGAAATTTTAACAATTAATGAGATTATTAAAGTGCAAAATATTGATATCTTTCCCACCTTGTTGTCATTGTTGGCGATTTTTGACAAATTATCAACGTGATCAGTGTCTATACATAGATGAGTGTTTAATCATTATTGATAATGTAACTAAAGGCCAACTGAGCCAATTTGTAACTTCAGGAGAGCCTATCAAACTGGTAGCCCTTTGTATGACTCAGTACCCAAGAAGTAGGCCTCAGTTTGAAAAGGTTGGTGACCCCTGCTCTATACCTAACAAACATTTATCATTGCTGCTTCAGTACTATCCAGCATGCCAATGGCAATATGATGGCAGCCCAGCTACCCATGTACCCAGTGTAAGATACCACACACCATCTGCCTCCCCCATCACCAATTTGCACCGTCTCTCCTCTCCTTCTTGCACTCTTATATTATGTAATATTACATTATGTACATTAAAAAACAAGCACCATTGTTAAAGCATAATTTACCTTACTTCCCACATCAACCATGACCATGACCACATTACCTGTGCACAGCAACAGGTGCAAGAACCAACAGTTGTGGTTCAAATAAATGCATAGGCCTGAAGTGGTTTGAAGAGAACCATGGCACAGCTTGCTGTGATAATGTGCTAATGAATAACTAAGCCAACACCGACACACTGCATAAATGCACAACATTGAGCTAATGTAACAGAATTAAACCAAAAGAGTCCTACCCCCAAACTACTAACCTACCTGTTGAAGCACAAACGATAAATACGTCTGATAGACTTATTATTTTTCTAATTGTAGAAGGAATGAATGGTAACATTAGCTGGTTTGGTTGTCAGTTTACTAAAAATGTAAATCCAACAATAATCTTTGACAATTTTATATGTAGTTAACACAATAAATTATTTGTTTATTATTTGTTATTGAAAGTGGAGATCTCATGATGTCAGATGCACAGAACAAGAAGCCTGATTGATGCATTTTCACTCAAATGAGAATAGCAGGTTACCGATTTACTCCACAAATGCAGATTGCCTTCGCTAAATACTAAAGTAGTTACTTTCATTTGCTGTGCATGATGGGGAGCATTCCAGTTGTGTGCCGCCCTATGTTTGCACAGCCAGAGAATTTCTAATAGACAGACTCTGGCTCTATCATGTCTTGGTTTATGTATTTAAGTATTTTATTATACCCTTCATGATTTATGTCTGGTCTTTCTATTTTATTTTGTAGCACTCACCTTTGTTTTAGATTCCTGTCTGCCCTGACACTGTGTATAATCAAGCCCAATCAGTCTTGGAGAAACTCCCCTTTGTGTCTTGTCTCATCGCCAGTTGGTTTTGAACAGTTCACATTCAAACATTAAAAAGACTTTACTCTTCTGTCAGCTTCTGCCAAACTTCTACAAAGCTACCTGAGAGCATCCTCTCTCTGAGTGCAACAGTGTGCAATAAGTGCACTGCACAAAATAGGGTCCATACCTGGACTTAATACACAACACGCTTGTCCAGATAAGGGCTGGTTGTTACACTCCCAGAACACAGAGAATTCTTGACTTTTGAAATTATAGTATGTACTTCTTATTATTTCTAAAAGTGCAAACATTCTGTGTATGACAAAACTGTGTAAATGTAAACAAAAAATGTTGTTTTGATGTTGTAAGTTTTTTTTTAAGTAAGTGGATGTGGATACAAAACAGTGATTTTATTTCTTTACACAAGTCCATCCTTTCTCCTTTCATACTTTCAGAGTCAATAGCAGTGTTATCTAACAGTAAGAAGGGCACAGGTCCTTGGTCTTTCTGTGTGGCGTTTTATGTTCTCTCTGTGTCTGTGCGGGTTCTCTCCAGGTTCTCCAGGTTCCTCATACAGTCTAAAAGCATGCTGATGTTAGATGGAGATTCTAAATTGCCTGTAGGTTTGAGTGTGTGAGTGAATGGTGTGTGTTTGTGTGTGATGGATGGTACCTGTCTGGTAATGTGCTGGTATAGGCTCCAGCAGACCCCTGTGACCCTAGTCTTGAATCAGCTCCAGATTTATCAGGGACTGTGCAGACCAGCTTTGTCAGGTGAGTCTGAGCCTGGAGAGGGTTCCTGAACTGTGGAAGACTTCCTGCATGGTTCCAGTGCCAAAGATCGCACGACCCAGGGAGCCCAACCACTACAGTCCTGTAGCCCTGACTTCCCACCTGATGAAGACCTTGGAGAGGCTCATCCTGCACCACCTTCGTCCACTGATGAGCTCAGCACTGGACCCTCTGCAGTTCGCCTACCGGCCTCGGTGTGGATGACGCTGTCCTCTATCTGCTGCACTGATCTCTCTCCCACCTGGAACAAGCGGCGAGCATGGTGAGGATCATGTTTTTTGACTTCTCCAGTGCTTTTAACACCATCCAGCCTGCACTGCTGAGAGGAAAGCTGGAGGGAGCCAGAGTGGATGAGCAGCTGATGGCCTGGACCATGGACTACCTTACCAACAGACCACAGTATATGAGGCTTCATGACTGTGTGTCTGAGGTGGTAGTCTGCAGCACTTTTCTGTTTAGTCTGGGAGGGTGGATGCACAGACGGGGACAGAAGGAAAATTGACAAACTGGTGCGGAGGTCTAGCTCTGTACTGGGATCGGTGGTGGTGGTGGGAGAGAGGAGGATGTTGGCAAAGCCGACATCCATCATGGACAACCCCATCACCCTCTGCATTGAGTGGTGGGTGCGCTGAGCAGCTCCTTCTGCCAGAGACTCAAACACCCTCGCTGCAAGAAGGAGCGCTTCTGCAGATCATTCATCCCGACAGCAATAAGACTTTATAACTCACTGTAGTCACTTTTCCTCCACTCGTCACTGTTCTCTACACACACATCCTGCACCTTAAGTATGCATTAGCTATGTATGTGTACATGCGTGTATGTGCATGGCTATGTAATTGCGTAAATATATTCAAATATGTAAATATGTGTGTATGTGTATGTATGTTGGTATGTACATGCATGTATGTATGTATGCTTTGCTTGTGCATACTTTTTTCTTGAATATTTCTTTTTTTTTTCTTATGTCCATAATGCATACTGTGTATGCTGATCAACAAATTTTACGGATTTTGTACATAGTGTTTTATTTTTTATAGCTTTTATTTTCTTTTTCTTTACTCTGTACGCTGAAGTAACAAGCAAATTTCCCTGTTGTGGGATCAATAAAGTCATATGTTATCTTATCTCTTATCTTAGTGAGGAATAACCACTTATAGAAAATGACTGACTGACTTATTGTACACACAAATATCCTGACAATTGCCACAAACAACTGAATTAGTATGATAACTTAACAACTATACTAATTTTCAAGTGACTGAATTAAATCTCTCTTTAATACTGATATTTAAAAATTAATCCATATATAAATAAATATAAAAATGTACAAACACGCTAAATAAACTGTGGTAACAATAAAATATTGTTACCACAGAATAATCTTTATATTTTGTAATTATATTTAAATTTAACAGTGGGTGGACTTATTCTGTATCTTCTATTAATCTGTTTCTCCGACTTTGGCTTTACCCTTCAGCCAGACAGCAACTTTTGTGTTAAATCTGACTGCAGACCGTCAAGTGTTCAGAAGTGTTTTCTAATGTACCTCAGAAAGGTGAAAATTAAACAACTAGAGAAATTTGTGGGAGGGTGCATCATTAGATTCTTCTGTGACCTGTAACAGTGTCTATGGTAGGACAGTATCACAGCAGCTTGTGATAAATACAATGAAATAACAAGGTGTTTTGCATCACTTCTCCTCATTCACTGTGCTTCAAAATTGCTCTATTGTTTAAGTGGGGCAGCTAAAGTTTCCTGGCAGGTTTATAGCCCGTATCCTCTTTCATGTTGACTTCCTTTTTTCTAATACATGGTGAAGAAGTAGGAGGTGATAGCCTTTTATTCTCATATGATAAAAGATCCCATTCAGCCCAGCATGTAGCCTACATACGACCAGCCTAGGGATTAGTCACTCTTTGATGAAATAAACTTCAGTTTTCATGAAGATCCATTACTAAAAACATCCAGACCCTCAAAAACTAAGACTCTGAGAAAAGAACTTAAAACTAGTTCCAGTTATGATGGATTTTGTAAATACAGTACATCCCATTTAGATGAAATCCTGATTCTCCAGTTTGCAATCTTGACTTTGGTTTCAATAGCACTTGTCTCCTTTGCTTGGACGGCCCCTCCCAAGCCTTTATCTCTTTGGTTCAGGTCATTCTCTGTGTTCTCATGCATTGTTACTGGGATAAAAAAAAAAAACACTACCACAACCATGTGTGAAGTCTCGCAGCATGCTTTTAGATTTGTGATATTTACAGTAAAAAAAATGGAAAGGAAAAGACAATGGACTTCTGACTATAACAATGCTACGAGAAAAGATAAATGGATGACATATTTAATACTTTGTTTTAAACTTTGTCTACTGATAAACTGTGATGATGTTACTGTGATAAGATCGATAAGGATCAGGCACCTGTGATCCTCAGATAGCTTCAGTACACATTTCTGAGACATTATTGCCCCTACTGCTACATTAATTGATCAGTAAAGTAATCAGTAATCAGAGACAGAATTGGAATGTGGATGATGTCATGTTTCAACAGGAGCTTTTTTTTCATTTTCTCCATGAGGATCTAAAGTTCTGTGTCATGGTGTCGTCCAGTCGTAAACAAAATGCCAAAAATCAAATTTTCATTGAAATATAAGAACAGAATTAAAGGCAACCATATAATTTTAATTGCATGTAAAAGTTCATTCAGACTTGATTATTGAAGCAATTTGAAAGTCACAGTGTCAGTGTTCAACCACAATAAAGATGTAAAAATAAGAATAGTTGCAGAATCCTTTTTTCAGACTTTTTTTTCCTGATTAATCAATGTAAAAATGTATCATCCTTTGCCACAATATGGGTTTGCACATTTGATGAAGGTGGCCAATGTAGATCACCATAAAGGAAGAATGGAAATGTTTAAAGCTGACATATGAATCAAATAAGGATCTAGGTTAAATGGACAGCAGAAGTGAAGCAGGCAAAACTATTCTGCATAAACAGCAGTCATGTTGTTTATGATGATGTTTTGGGGGAGCAAAAAACAAGACTTAATGAATTACTTAATGAAGTTAATCAGAGAGGATGAGAGAGAGAGAGAGAGACTGAGAGAGAGAGAGAGAGAGAGAGAGAGTCCCTTCTAGTCATATGTGACTTCAGGTAAATTCACCAAACTCATCCCGCCCTCGCGTTGTTTTCTCAGGGCTCTGACTGCCTGAGGCTCCTGGTGGGACAGCCTGTCCCCATTTTGAGAGCCATGATTGGTTCTCATGCATGCTGGACCATAGCTCAAAAGAATCCAGATCACCCTTTGTATTGGACTCACTTGTACACTAAACTAATTGTAATCCTGCAGCCAATGTTAAGGATGGGATTGTTGGGAGCCATACACTTTTCTTTAGCATTGGTATCTCTAACTCTGGTAAATGTCTTGTTTTATGTGTTTAACCTGTAATAATTAACAATGTGTTTCTAATTGAGTGTTTAAATAATGACAGCATGTTATTGATTAAATTACCTTATTATGTCTTATTTGCAGATACCCTATAATGCAGAAGGTAAGAAAACAAGGAAATTCAGTTTACAGTATTTCAGACCTCATGTGTGTTGATATGACTTGACTAAACTGAATGGAGGTCAATGTTAGTTGTTGAGATAATTTGGTTTACTGCTCAATATCCTTCTGTATCAGCATTCACTTTTTCTATATAACCCACTTTCTCAGTGCCATGTATGTCCATCTTTTTCAGGGTGCAAAATTTTGTCCGTAACGCCTTCAGGCCCTTCATCCATGCTGGTAAAATGGGAAAGACATAGTCAAGCGACAAACTATTTTTTAGACTTTCGGATGAGGAAAAATTCACATATTCCGCCCGTAGTGGTGTCCTTGCCAAAAACCTTGACAGAGAAGGTCGTCCGAGGTCTGAGACCAGGAACCGAGTATGATGTGACTTTCAAAGTCTTAAGTTTCTGGAACGTGGTCTGTGTGACTAAGGCTGTGGGCTCCACAGGTAAAGAAGTAAACCAACCACACTGTTACACCTGTCTATCTAATGATTTGGAATATTGTTATTTGTGTTTGGGTATTAGAGATCAAATTGTCACACACATTTATAAATACATATAAAGTGTAATTCCCGTATATATCTCAAACTAAAATTTATAAAACAAGCTGCCAGAAAAGTTTAAGTAAATAGCAAATTATTTCTGACCTGAGATAAAACTGCACACCTAAACAATATGTTCTCCCTGCTCTTTTTTCTCAGTCCCTGACACTTCACATATAATGGCTGGCTGGGGACTCAACAGCTCTTCAATCATGCTAAACTGGACTGAGGTTCCCTCTGCCGAATACTACTACCTGCAGGTGTTTTCTGAGACCACCGAACTAAAGTTTAACATGACCTTGACTGCCTCCAGCACCGTTGTAGGGAACTTGGAGCCCTCCACCAATTACAACTGCTACGTGTACACGGCTAACCATGCCGGCATGGGCAACAGGAGCAGAGTGAGGACTGTCCGGACATGTGAGTAACCATTTTCACTGGTCCCCAAACAGAGGATAATGGCACAATGGTTTCATGAACCTGGATAGGATATTACCAAGCAAGAAAAGATTTGGTGGTTTTCTTCACACCAGCTACAGCAGGTTGAGAAGCCTGCTGTAGCTGGAATACTCTGATATAAACCTGCTGCCTATTATCACCTTATCCAGGTTTTTCATGTTTCATTTGGACACCATATCTTGAATATAATCAAAACTCAGAAATGTGATATTGATATACATGTAAGCACACTGTTTGATTCAGATTAGGAAATAAGTATGTTTTTATTTATATAGCACCTTTTAAATGGAACATCACAAAGTGCTTTACAGAGCATAAAAAATACAAAAAGATCCCATAACACAGTACAACAGAATATGTGAAATAAAAGTTTTAAAAAATGTTACAGTACAGAAGTTGTTTAGAGAAGGTGAGATGAAACAGATGGGCTGTAAAGGACCATTTCTGCTGATCTAACGGAGGGGTGAGGCAGGGACGGGCCCTACCCGCAACAACACACTCACCTCTTGATTTGAGATTAAATTAGTATATAGTATAGTATATAGTAAAATGTGCCTCAAAATATGTGTCTTGACATTCAGGGTCAGCCCAAATATGACATTAAATAGTAACAATAATAACTACTAAGTTACAGCAATGCAACTAAGGTCTCAAACTTTTCCTAAACTAACCAACAAATTTAACTCTCCTAAATCCAGATTAGAAAACATTTCTTCAACATAAAACATTTATTTATAGTTATTATTGGCTTCTCCAAATGACACCTTTTTCACCTTTTTATCTCCATTCAGCCCCAAATTTCAGATCAAAGAGGACAGGCCAGTTTTGTCAAACTAGTCTAGCAAATACACAATCTTTTCTAAATGAGTCTGTCTGTCCCCTGCAGTGGCGCAGCCTCCGGTGGGCATCACAGCAACACAGACGGGCCGAGACACAGCAAGGATAACGTGGCAGCCAGTGCGGGACGTCCTGACGTACTACGTGTCCCTTCAGATCACTGAGAAACCGAACAGAAGCCCGTCTGTCTACAATGTTACAGACACCAAATTGGATGTTCAAGGCATCCTCCCTTGTTCCATCTATCTGATATCAGTGTCCTCGTACAGCAAGTTCCTGGTGCGGAGCGAGCCAACAAACTACCCATACACCACTAACAGTGAGTCAGTGGAGCCAAACTAATATCAATAACTTGGTGATTAGGATCTAGGTCAGCTATTCTCTCTGAAGCAATCTTTTCAGACATGCAGTATATGATCCTCAGTAGAAAATATGCCCTGAAACCGCAATTTGCTTCTTGAGATTGTCACAATCTTTACAGATTTTTACGTTTTACTGTATTTACCAGAAGATCAGTAAAAGTTGATTCTACAATCAGGGCTTATATAGAAAAGAGGATGTGAATGATGTGATACAGTGAACAATTATTCCATGAAAAATGTCTTAAAAGCGTCTTTGCACACTAGATATTTTCTGATCCAGTTTATAATAGTTTGTCTGCTAGTAGCTGTGAAATACTGTAGTAATACTGTATTGTGCTGTGTTATGTGCAGAGCTGACGCCGGTTTCATCAGTATATGTGGAGTACTTCTGCACCACTCAGTCTGTCAAGGTGTCGTGGTCACCTGTGATCGGGGCCGACTCCTACAACGCCACGGCGATCGGCGAGGACGGTGCACAGCTGTCGTGCAGCAGTCAGAGCACCAGCTGCGAGATCTCTGCACTGAGCTGTGGCCAAAACTACGTGGTGCATGTGACGCCCATGTCAGCGGGCTGCAAGAACACGGTGAACACCACCACAGCTAGTTTTCAGACTGGTGAGACACAATACCACTGCATTGTTAAAACAACATAAAACATTTTAATAAAGGTTTGAACTAGGATCACCTTGATTAGAAAACTGTCAGATACAAACATTAGCATGGAGCACACCAGCCACTGAGATACCCTAGATCCCTACTTTTACATAAATTGACCACTTAATGAAGCTGTAGTAGTAGCCTAGTCTCCATAAGAAGCTGGTTACTGTTTTTCTGTTTAGTTGTTGTAAAAGCCAAAATATATCCTTCAACGGAAGAGTCACGGTCCAGAAGTTCAGAGATTGAGGCAAAGATAGACACTGAAGCTGCCTGTTAAGGAGTTAAAACCAAGTGAATATTAATTCACTAGTCTTCAGTTCAGAATAGCGGGACAATTCATGCTCTTTATTTTTTGAATGAAGTCGGAATTGCATTTTCTTCACAGGGAAAATATTCAAAAGTTTGTATCAGAATATTGCTGTTTCTTTATACTTTTAGATAGTTCTTTCTCATCATTTGTTAATGAAAAAATACACAATAACACCAAGACAACAATAATGAATATACACTATACTGCCAAAAGTATTCTTTCACCTGCCTTGACTCTCATATGAATTTAAGTGGCATCGACCCATCTGGAAAGGCTATCCACAAGGTTTTTTGACAAGGACATTTTTGACCATTTTTTTCTGAAGTGCATGGGTAAGGTCTCTGATGTAGGAGAAGGCCTGGCTCTCAGTCTCTGCTCGAGTTCATCCCAAAGGTGTACTATCTATGGGGTTGAGGTCAGGACTCTGTTCAGGCCAGTAAGTTCATCCACACCAGACTCTGTTGTCCAGGTCTTTATGGACCTTGCTTAGTCCACTGAATGTTGGATTTGGATGCGGGAGCCAATGCTTCTGGAAATATAGTGTCCATGCTGTGATGCTACATTGAATAGGTGCAATTATCAAGCACATCACATACTGTTGGTGAATGGATATGGAGAAAATGTAAATATTTGGACCAGATAAAAATCCAAATTTGGTCTGAAAGTTGTTTATTCGAATTGTGTAGCTTTCATGTCTCTGATCTGTCGGCGATTCTTTGAGACTGATAATTTACTATAATACAGAGCCTACTGTATAATAAATATTAGCAATTGGCAGATTGATGCTGCAGCACTAAATTTAACAGGTAAGAGGAAAACTAAAAAGAACAGAACAGTATGGAAGACATGTTTTCTACCAATCCGCCCTCTGAGCTCTTGTGTTAGCAGCTAATTTTTTCATCTCATATGTCACTAGTTTCTATGAAGCTAAGTGGTTGCTGTGTGACCCTACCCCTGAGAGCGCATTTTGCCACCATAACTTGAATTTAGCCTAATATGATATCATGTCCGGTTATTCCGGTTAGTCAAGTAAACAGCTGTTTGTTACAAGAGGGGAAATACACATAATATAAATAACTCATCACAGGGACATAAAAAACGTTTTGTAGAATGCTCAAAAGAAAAAAAGTTCCTGTCTTTTTAAATGTTTACACAGATTTATTAAAAATTAAAAAAAAAAAAAAAAAAAAAAAACACCACTGTCATCCATGTTTCAGCTTATAACATTAAAATCACACAGGTTTGACAATGGGCTACAAGATTATTATTGATCATTGTCAATATTGATTTTTGTCAGTTTTAAGATTACAATCTAAAACCATTAAACACTTTACCATTTCATTTTGAGATGATAAAGGCTTTTAGTTATTTATTAACCCCCCCCCATTATAAATATTTCTTAGGTCATTTTACATAGGTCATTTGGGAGTTGTGTTTTTTTCTCTTTCCGTCACACATTTATTTGAGTGTTTCCTTTAAAAACTGGTTTTCCTATTGAGTTCCACTGTCTTTATCATATTGTGTTGCATTTAGTCTGCTGAGAATGAGCCTGTGTTTGTGTTAAATCTGAAACCTCACACAGTGAAAAGCAATACTGGAGTATAATCTTTAATATCAGGGCGTTTTAACCTGAAAAAGGATTTGAGACACTTTGGCGTTGCTATTTAACCATGTTTCTCATTTTTAATCAATCTATTTTGTTGTTCTATTGATCTGTGATGAACAAGACATATAGAACACATACCTATGCAGTCTAAACTAATTGATAATATCTTTTCCCTTTAAGTCCCGTGTCCTCCCAAGAAGCTGAAGTTGGTGCGAAACTGTTCCAGCAATGCCATCATGTTTTCCTGGGAGCCCACAAATAACACAAACTATTACAGGGCCAAGGCCGTGGACTCTCAGGTACATTTGCATGATTACTTTACCTCAAATGTAACCGTTGTGTTATGTATTACTACTTTTGTGTGCATATTACAGTAAAGTAATATGTGTGATGTGTCTATACAGGGAGAAGTTCTGCAGTGTATGACTGAAGACACCTTCTGTTACTTTACAAGCACAGTGTGTGGACGACATTATGACTTCACAGTCTACTCCATCATAGGAATGTGTCATAGCCAGATAAGCTCTACTGTTGGGGTTCGCACAGGTATGACAATTTCTTTTCAGTATGACTATATACTGTTTACCTTTAATCTACTCATCAATTCCCAATATAGAACCGATTGTTCTGGGAAGAGCTGAAGTTTTTTTACTTAAATGTGAGCTCCCTCTGGTGGACAATCCTGTAAAATATTTCTTTTTTAGTCCTATTCTTAAACACAAGTCTATATATATATATATATATATATATATATATATATATATATATATATATATATATATATATATATATATATATATATATATATATATATATATATATATATATATAGCACTATTATTATTAAGATATTGTTTGCTTATATAGTAAAAAAATAAAGCATGAAATAAAGCAAAATATATTGATTGGGTAATTTGCTTGCCTCCAGCACCTTGTATGCCCAAGAATATGGAAACTTTAACCAACTGCAACTCTGATGTTCTACTGAGCACGTGGGACCATGCTGAGGGGGCATTGCGCTACACTGTGCAGGCCTACGGCAACAGGGGGAAAGACAGCCGCTACAACTGCACCTCCATCTCCAACAGCTGCGCTATAGAAGGCATCCAGTGTGGGGAGCACCTGACTATCTTCATCCAAGCTTTCGATGATGAGTGTGCGAGTGCAAAGACACTGGGGCCTGCAGCCAACACGGGTGAGGCACTGGCACAATGCTCATTTATTAGTTCCTTTACATAATCCATAAAAATGGGTCTATTACAAGAAGAAGTTAAGAATAAAGAATAAAAGAATAGAAATCTTATGTAAAGTAATGAGTGTTATCTGCAAGTGAAAGTTTTAATAATACAGAAGATTGTTATTCATGCATTAAAGATTCGGCTGCTACTTAAGGCAGAGTTTTTGTAGCTGTTTATGCACTGTTGGCTATATTGTCCGTAAACATATACACACTCTACATAAAGTAATTACAGTACATTTTATTTAGTTTCTATAAATGTTCTTTCCAAAGGTAAACATTTAACATTTAAGGCATCAATGTGTAGAAATGATTATGAGTGATTGTGAGAATGTTACTGTTACAGATTACTGATTTCAACTCAAAACCGATGTCATTATTATTCAATCTCTTTCTTTCTTTCTCGCTTATCTAGTCCCGTGCCAGCCTGAAAGACCAGCAGTAGTCAGGCAATGTGGAGCTGACTCCATCACAATGACCTGGAACATATCCCACAGTGCATCCTTTTACATCGCTATGGCGAAGGACAGTAATGGCATCATTCACAGCTGTGTCAGCACAGATATGACCTGTAAGATCGAGGGCTTGAAATGTAGCACCAACTACACAGCATACATTCTGGCCTCGAACTTCATTTGCAACAGCACAGTGAGCAGTGCAGTCACCATAGAGACAGGTACGCTGCTCACTGCTTCTCTATGCCTTTACTTCTAGATTGTTAAGCTGCCATTAGAACTGTATCTATCTTGGCTTGTGACAACAAAATTATATCAGTATTTTGCGACATTTAAGATAGGTATACCACATTAAAACCATTTCTTTCCAGCTGCCTGCCCTCCTGACCACGTCTTGGCCTCCCTGGACTGTGCGGCCAATGAGGCCTTGATTTCCTGGCATGGCCAGTCCATATTGAACTCCTACACCGCAACCATTGTGGATGAAAGTCAAGGTCTTCTCAGCTGCAGCTCCACTAAAACCAGCTGCAGGATACCCAACCTGAAATGTGGCCACCTCTACACCGTCACCGTCATCCACCATGATGGCATCTGCCCCAGCATGCCATCTGAGGCCTTCTTCATGGAGTCTGGTAAGAGAATGTTTAATCTATTTATGTCAATGTATCTACAGCAAACCTTGTCTTGGTGCCAAGACACTGAGATCCTAATTCAGTAAATTCAGATGAGCATGATCATGTGTAGTAGTAGCGGTCCAGATATTTCATGAGATTAGGGGAAGGAGAAAATGCCAAGGCCATAATACCCTCCAAAAAAGGCCTCTTTAAGAGACTAATAGAAATTCCCCATAAAGCCTTGTGTATCATTAGCAAGATGGTGGATTCCCTGAACTGACAAATGAAAGTCATAAATGTAATATTTTCTTGGTTTAATTAAAAAGCACTTTTGTCAAACAAAAAAAGTAAATTTTGTGTGTGCGTGTGTGTATTTTGTCATGAGTAAGATAAGATAAGATAAGATAAGATAGGACTTTATTGATCCCACAACGGGGAAATTTGCTTGTTACTGCAGTTAAGCACAGGTGTAAAAGAGTTTTAGCTGGCAAACATGGAGTAGGGGTAACTTCTGCTTGGCCCTAGTTTCAATTAAACTAACAGCCTGCACATTAGCATCAAGGCCTCCACTTTGCTAATCCTTCCTACTAAAATAATCTCTATTGGTTTCCAACTTTGTTGACATTCGGACCTTTCAAAATAAAACAACGTCTACCTGAGACCTCTCGTCACATGAAAAATCGCCAGTTAAATTACAGATTATTTTCTTGATTAGTCACTTAATCTCTTTGGCCATAAACTGTCAAAAAATAGCGAAAAATAGAGAAAAATATCTGTAGCTTCTAAAACCCAAAGATAAAAATATGTTTTTTTTAGTTAGTTTTTATTTGTAGCTCGTCTCATGTACCTGAGAGGAATGTGAGAATTAAAGACAAAATTCTATTAAATGCATGTGTGTTTTCTTATATAACTGCTGTTCCTCTCTGTCCAGTTCCATGCGGGCCCCGTGTGACCTCCCGCCTAAACTGCCAGTCACAGGAACTGACACTGGACTGGAACCAGTCGCGTGAAGCACAGGGCTACATTGCTGTGATCTCAGATGGCTCCAGGCAGATGTTCTACAACACCACAGCGTCATTGTTGAGCGTTGAAACACTGGAGTGTGGACACGATTACACAGTGGAAGTGATGTCAGTCAATGATACCTGTATCAGTCATCCCACAACGTTACCTGTCCGACAAAGTAAGAGAGGATAAAAAGAGTCTCCTTTTGTTAAGTGTCAAACATTAGATGTCTCCCCTGTATGAATTAAATCACAATGAAACCAGGTAATTAATGTATTGTGTCAGTCTGACATGATACAGATCGGCAGGCTTTAATGGTTTTCTTCTTAATATTCAGCTATAGAAAAGTTTTTCTCCTTTTCATTATTGGCTTTATTTAGTAAGAACAAACTGCCATTCCCAGATGTTATGGTGCATTATTTGCTGACACAATGCTGATCTAACTTCAGGTTTTTCTTCCCTCTGCAGCACCATGCAAGCCCACTAACGTGAAGGCAAGGCTAAGATGTGGCCAGAGCTTCATGGACGTAACATGGAACGCGAGCCGTGGTGCCCTGTACTACCAAGTAGCTGCTTTGGATAGTGATGGCCAACGGTTGACATGCTCATCCAATGAGATGTCATGCATTCTGAAGGGCATCAAGTGCAGCCAGGTTTACAAAGTCGGTGTTTCAGCCTCAAACAACAATTGTACCAGTAATGCAAGCTATGTGACCGTACGGACAGGTGAACACGAGCAAGAATCAGTCAGTGTTGTTATAACTCCGATTATGTTCTCACATTTAAACTCACACTGATCTACCATGTGGCACCTTTCTCTCCGCAGGACCTTGCCCTCCCTCTCAGCTCAAGGCTTTAGTGAACTGTACCAAAAACTCTGCTGTGATAACCTGGAACAGCAGCCCTAATGCAGTGCTCTACACCACAAAAGCAGTGGCCTCAGTCGGACCAATTTTGAGTTGTGAGGCAGGAGCGAACCTCAGTTGCGAGTTTCAGGGTCTGCAGTGTAATACAAGGTACACCTTCACCGTCTCAGCCTCAGATGGCAACTGTCCAAGTAACAGCAGCGAGCCGGTCACCCATACATCTGGTGAGATAGCCTTCCTCCTTTTCCTAAATCCTTCCCTCCAATTCCAGGTCAACATCTCTCTGATTGTTTTCTCTGAAAGTATCTCATAATCTTCCTGCCTTTACTGTTTTCATCCTCTCATTCCACCTCATCCATTTAGTAAATATTCTGGAGCTGTCTGGAGAAGTGTCATTGTTCAGTTTTCTTGTTGTTATGAGACTAACAAGTCAACATTTTGCACTACAAGAGACTGGAAGCCTTAACCTGGTTTTACTGCTAAAAATGGGTGGAAACATTTAGAGAGTTTTAAATGGAACCAGCATGCACAGAATGTGTTTTACTATGAGGGAGAAGAAATATAAAAATAACTTTGGGAACAGTAAATGACAAATCAGTATGACTACAATGTCCTTATTTATTCCATTTTATTAATTGTTTGTTGATGTACAAACGGTAGTTCGTTTACCCAGTTTAAACCCAATATAAAAAATATATCAGGGATGTTCTTCTGGCCTCCACAACTCTCCAACTGCTACATTTGTAATCAGACCAGTGTTGAGTGTAACGCTTGCCTCCTCTGACAGCCCCATGTGTCGTTAAGGACGTGCTCAACACTCTGAACTGTAGCACCAACACTCTGACCATTAGCTGGACGCCTGACGGATCACTGCCTGTAAACTACAGCGCCACTGCTGTGGATGGAGAGGGCACGGCACTTGAATGCATTACAGAGGATTCCACTTGTTTGCTGCCAGATTTACAGTGTGGTCAACGGTACACTGTGGAGGTCACAGCATTCAGCAGCACATGTGAAGGTCCCAGCAGTGTCCCAGAGGTCATCGATTCTGGTAAAATCTGGGGGGTTACAAAATGCTGCACCTTTTTTGCCCTGACATTAACATAACCTCTTTTTCCCTTTCCTTTTTCTGCTTTGTCTCTCAGTTCCTTGCACTCCTGTTAATGTTCGAGGTGTTGTGGAGTGTCCTTCTAACACTGTGCTGGCATCCTGGAATGCAGCCGCTGGTGCAGCATCCTACGTGTCTACGCTGAGGGGAGCAGGAGGTTTTTCTGCCTCCTGTCCTACAGCTGACCGAGTCTGCCCGTTCCCTGGGCTGCAGTGTGCTCAGGTGTATTCACTCAGCGTGATGTCCCTAAACAGCAGGTGTAACAGCTCAGAGAGCGTCGAGGTCCCAGTGAGAACAGGTAAGCATTTACCTAACCCCATATGAACCCTAGGGCGACACGGTGGTGCGGTGGGTAGCACTGTTGCCTCACAGCAAGAAGGTCGCAGGTTCAAGACCGCCTTGGGCCTGGGTCTGGGGCCTTTCTGTGTGGAGTTTGCATGTTCTCCCCGTGTCTGCGTGGGTTTTCACCGGGTACTCCGGTTTCCTCCCACAATACAAAAAACATGCTCAGGTTAATTGGTAAACTCTAAATTGCCCATAGGTGTGAGTGTGAGAGTGAATGGTGTGTGAATGGTGTGTGTGCCCCACGATTGGCTGGCGACCATCTGGGGTGTATCCCTGCCTCTCGCCTTAACGCGCTGGGATAGGCTCCAGCAGACCCCTGCGACCCCGAAAGGGAATAAGCGGGATAGACAATGGATGGATGGATGGATGGATATGAACCCTGCATGAAATATTATTTAGACATGGAAATAATGTTTTTCAATGTTCTCACTTTAAATGGCCTAAATAATATATATATTAAAAAAATGTTAACATAGCTTCACAAGTTTTATGCTATGTAAGTCAATAGGACTAGGGTTAGGTTGTTGCATTAAGAAATTTGTGTATAAAACAATAAAAACAATATATAAAATATAAAACAACAAAAATATAAAACAACAAAAAACTATTCTTGTAACACCAACATTTAATTAAATGTAAAAAAAAAAAAAAAAAAAAACAGATAGTGATTTATTTTTTTTGTTTGGTGAAAATTATTCAAACTACTGAATATAGAACAGCCTTTGGTTGTGAGACAATGATGCTCACAGTCAAATGTTCTTGAGCAAAAGAGACTAGAAAACAGAATATCCTGGCCATGTGACTTAATACACTGTATTCCCTTCAAAAAATAATTTCAATAAAAATGAAGATAAAGTAATTGTTGCCATACAACAACACTGTCCAATAAAGGGTTAATGGGAGCCTTTTATTTCTGAGCAATCCATTCATAATCCTCATCCTTGCATCCCACTATCTTCCCCTCCTTTCTCCAGCACCCTGTGATCCTACTAATGTGGCTGCCTCCCTGAACTGTGTCTCTGGCGTGGCGACGGTGACTTGGCTCCCCAGTGCCGGCGCACAGTACTACACTGTGCTTGCTGAGGGCGATGGACACTTCCACTCATGTAACTCCACCAGCCTTTCCTGTGAGCTGACACAGCTGTATTGTGGGACAGTTTACACCATGACTGTGCTAGCAGGGGATGGGACCTGCAATAGCAGTGTACACGCCAGGACCAATGTAACAACAGGTAAAGAATTTAGAATATAATGAATAATTGTTGGGTTACACAGCAGGGGAAGGGACCTGCAATAGATGCAGTGGGTAGTGCTGATGCTTCACAGCAAATAGGTAGCTGAGGTTAATTGGAGACTCGAATTGCCCATACATATGAGTGTGTGTCAAACCATGTAGAATACAGCCTATACTTAAAAATAACCCACCCCCCCTTCCTTCCTGATACCCACCCCCAACTTGTCTCTCAAGTCCAAAGCTTCACTAGCCTGGCTAACACCAGACCTCATCTCAACAAGATTTGCAAGGAAGGATGGGTATGGGTTGGAAAATCAGAGATAGCAACAGTAAGTCACCAGCATGGTTACAAAAGATTTTTCCTTTTTCTTTTTTTCCCTTTTTTTCTTAAACTTTCAAAACATAATATAAACAACCCCCTCCCATCCCTTCCCCTACCCTAACTGGACCAAAATGATAATGGTAATAACAAAAACCAAAAAACAGAAAAACTGTACTAATAATAGACAGAAGTTTTGTGTTAGGGCAGCTGTAGCTCAGAGGTAGAGCAGTCGTCCACCAGTCAGAAAATTGGTGGTTTGATTCCTGGCTCCTCCAAGTTGCATCTCATTGTATCCTTGGGCAAGATACTTAACCCCGATTTGCCTCTGATGGCATATGCCATCAGTGTGTGAATGTGTAGTTTCCTGATGTGCGGACAGCTTTGTGTATCGCCACCACCGAGTGTGTGAATGGGTGAATAGATACTTGTAGTGTAAATCGCTAAAAAGACTAAAAAGCGCTATATAAATGCAGGCCATTTACATAGGTAGATTTAAAAAAAAAACACTGATCTTTATGGCCAACAAAGTGTGCCTTTGTGTGTATGAAATCTGCCAGCCTGAACCCTTAGAATTTGTATTTTTTATTGTATTGCCTGTCAAAAGCTCTTGAAGGCCATTAAAGTATGATAGAAATGGTTCTCAAACAGAAATTTTTCTGAGCACCTCATAGCAAATTTGATGTTTTTCAAGTGTAAACTAGCAATACAGCTTTTAACCATTCAAGTGTGAATAGTAAAGGGCTCAATAGACAGCCCTGTTTGGTGCCTCCAGACAAAGGAAAATATTGGGAACAAATGTGATTTGTAACTGAGGCCTGGGGGGAATAGTAAAGCAGTTGAACCCACTTGAGGAATGTTCTACTAAAACCATTTTTGCCTGTTTTTAATAACAACCTGTTTGGTCAGCTGATATGATACGTGGTAGTGATTTTTACAATCCCGTAGTTAGTAATTTAGAAAGGATTTTAATATCTGTGCTCAAAAATGATTTTAGTCGGTATAACCCACACTTAGACGCATTCTTACCTGGCTTACGTTATGGGTGCTTCATTAAAAGCACTGGGCTTTGAAAACTCTGGAAGGCAAAGAATATGGGTGTCGGACTCTGCTGCGTTTTTTAGGCATGCGGCCTTAAAAAAGGTGCGACCATGTTGTCCTCTTTGTTTTCGATTCCATCGTTCATTCTTCATCAGTGAAGGGTTTGCCCTTTTCAATTCAGTGATATCTCACTCAGCCCTAAACAGTGTTGCCTGCTTTGGATTTCACCACCATGACCCTCTTTATCCAATGTTTCCACCATCTCTTGAAAAATGGCTACAGATCCCTGTATAGGTGCTAGCGATGTATTAATTAGACCCGCCCTGTTCATTTTCAGGTGTTCACGTTTTCCATTTCTGCTGCAGGTGTTTTCAAGTAGTTATATTCAAATTCTCAGGAGACCCTCGTTCTCGCATCTCAGAATTGCCTCCTATTAGTCTTTTTTGTTTAGTGTAGGTTACCCTCAAACAATAGTCCAATAGAAGGTCCTAAATTTTCCAGAATTCTTCTATTGTTTTTAAAAGGTCTCATATATATATTTTTTTATTATTATTAAATATTTTATAGTAATTTGTAATTTTAATTTATAACATACAGGAAATAAAACACTAGATTCATGTTCACCACATGAGAGAACCTAAAAGTAGAGATGAGATTATTTAAATTCTAGTTGTTTAGAAGTAGCTGAAATAAATAAACTGTTGTTACCGTGCTACTAACTAATACTATAGATTCCCCCATAAATGATATTTAAAATGTGCTTCTCCCACCCAGCTCCCTGCGCTCCAGTGATCCAGGACCACTCCATGGACTGTGTCTCCAACCACGCGTTGGTCTCCTGGCTTAAGAACAAGTACGCCCTGAGCGTCACGGTCAACGCAACCTCCAGCCTGGGTCACTCCGCCTTCTGCAGCTCCACCACCACCACCAACAACAGCTGTGTCCTGGACGACCTGCTATGTGGACACAATTACACTGTCCAAGCTGTCGCACGAGGAGTTCAGTGTCTGAGCAAACCCAGCTCTACTTTCCAGATTGTCACAGGTTCGTTAAAAATTATGTATTTGCTTTACATAGCTGCTGAACTTTGAAGTAGTTCATCTAGAAAGTGAACTTTCTCAACACTGGGTAATTATCACCTGACTGTTCCTCTCCCTTACCCAGCTCCCTGTAGCCCTGCACACGTGGAGCAAAGATACTCTTGCGATACAGGCATAGCCTTCCTGAGCTGGGACGAGACTTTGGGCAGGAGGAGTTTCTATGCTCACGTGGATTCTGGAGACCACACGGCCTCCTGCAGCTCAACCCAGACCAACTGTGACCTCCACTCGCTGCCATGTGGCCACATGTACAATGTAACAGTGGTGGCTGTGGCTGACCACTGCAACAGCAGCATGCCTGGTGTGACACACTTTCAGACAGGTAGGCGAGGGAGGACATATACACGTTAACCATTGTATTTTCATTGCTTTCCATATATGAAAATCAATTAATGTACTATAAAGTTGTAAGAATGACTTGTTGTCAGTGTAAAGATATTTATATTCTTGATAGTAGAAATACTTGATTGATAAATTAGATAAAATTGATCAAAGATAAGGGACTCTTATATCTGTATATATTTTGATACTTTTATAAATTGTCAGGCAAAAATCTGCAATTTTTTATGATTTCTTTGAGAACAGAGGTGCAGTAACTGCTCTCACTTTGAGGCTCAATGCTGTGTCTCATTTTTTGTTTCCTATAAGCCCCCTGTGCTCCCATGAATGTCACTGCCTCTCTGGTATGTGACAACAACACAGCGGCGGTGAGCTGGCTCCACAGTCCCGGCACGGCGTCTTACAAAGTGAACGCACGCAGCAGAAATGGCGATTTGAAAACATGCACAACAAACAGCACACATTGTCAGCTACACAACATGCACTGCGCCCAGACCTACACCATCACTGTCACCCCCTTTTTCAATCAATGCAAGGGCTCCGACAGCCAACCACTCAACTACATCGCAGGTAAGGAACACCGCATCTTTTATGAAAAATCACTCTGGGAGCAGACTTCTCATATTGTGACTCCCATCCAACATAGTTTTCCTAGTAGTGTTCTCTGCTATAGTGTGTGAAGAAAACAAGCTCGGCAGGTGCCAGGTATTACCACTAGGTGACCCATTTACCGCAATGTTTCCAAACAACAAAAAATCCGGCCACAACTTTTTGAGATATTTTTCTAACAAACAAAGAAATTCTGCCTAAAACTTAACCTCCACAATGTAGTTTACTTCAGCTGACGCAAAGCATCTCATTAAACTGAAGAGTTTTGGTAACTTGTTATCCTGCATCAGCAGCGCTACATGGCCCTGTGTGGGAAAGTGTATACAGCACTTTACTACTTCTGATGTCTTTCATTATCTTCAGAGCATTGGTGATACTGACAGGACCTTACCCTGAGCAGATAGAAAAAGGAGCTTCCCTCACCATTACTTTTTATCTTTTAGTTATAGTAGTGCTGAAATACCTGACTCACCGCAAAGTCACAAATCACACATTTTCTTTACAGTCTGTACAGTAAGGCAAGGCAAATTTATTTGTATAGCACATTTCAACAACTTTTCATTAAATATTAATATAAAAGCATCAAGATACAGATTAAAAACAGTTGGAAAGATGGAAAAATTAGATAAGATTACAATTTTTTTTTAATTATTCAAAAACAAATTTGCACAATTAATAAACAATTGATTAACAGGGTAAAATCAAAAACTGAAGTTTAAAACAAATATAAAGTTGTAAAGAAGTGAAAATTAAATTTAAAATAATGAAAGCCATCTAACAAAATTTTCCCCACATGACTAGTTTTGTCAGACCAACAGTCCAAGTTCCAAATATATTCAATTTACTTTCAAATTGAACAGCAAAAAAGCATAAAATCCTCAAAATAGAGCTGCTAAAACATTTAGCAGCTCTATTTATAAAACATAATTAACTTATCAAAATAGATTATTATTATTGTGCTTTCAGCAGTTTATGATTATCGACTAATCATTTGCCATGTTTCTGTTGATGCAGTTCCTTCAACGAGTAATAGATGCTTCTAGAAAAGTCCAGATCATTGTCTCATCTCAGTAATTTCACTTTTTCTTGCTCGTCTCTTGGTGGTGATTTTAATTTGAAACATGAAGTAGTTGTACCTGACCTCTTGCCTTCTGTCTCACAGGTCCCTGCCCACCCACCAACGCACACGTGTCCTTGCAGTGCGAGGGTAACGTGGGTCTTGTAACGTGGTATGCTGCCCGCCATGCAGAACTCTATGTGGCCACGGCGGTACATCCTCATGACGACCATACCCACAACTGCTCCTCCAACGGAACGGGCTGCTCTCTCACAGACCTCCACTGTGGCGAGACAGCCGAGGTCACCGTGGTGGCTATCGAGAGGGGCTGTTACAGCAAACCCAGCGAGCCATTCACGTTCCGTACAGGTCAGAGGATGGAACCATGCTTATTCAAAGGAATAGTTGTGCACAGGTTTTAATGTTAAATTAGCTGCAGCCAGGAGGCAGTCTGGGTAGCTGAGCTGCAACACTGAAAGCTCATGCTCACATATCTCATTAAAAATTTGTTAACCCTCTATTGTATAGTGTTGACATATATAAACAATTACCTTATCTCCATTTTTCTAAAACGCTGTGATATAAAATCTATATTTTTAAATTTGCTATGTAAGTCCCATTGACTTACAGTACATAGCATGAAACACTTTGTTTATAAGTTCTTCTTATACTGTATATTTTTAATGTATAGTTTATTAAGGCCATTTTAATTAATAAAACATTTAAAACATTTTTTACCATGTCAAAGTTATACTGTAGACTCAGAGCATTGATAGGGGAGCTTTCAAAGTGTTGGCAGGTGTATTTTAAACACAGGCTCAACTAGGCTAATTACAGACATGAGCCATGCGAGTGGCCTCAGTCTTTTCATCCAAACCTCATCAGTGTGCTTTTCAAAATCTCAAAGCAATCCTGTAAGCATGATGAAGTGTCCTATGATGTACTTCAAATGATGAATGGCCAAAATAACCTTTTATTTTACCAAATCCTGGCCCACTTATTCAAGAATGTTGAAGTCACCATATTCCTCCTCTAAGGTCTACAAATAATATAATGATTTAAAAGTGTTCTTGTTATTTAAAGCTATAGATTAAAAACAATTTGTTTCTCTCTTGTTTTCAGTTATCTGTCCTCCAGCTGTTGTGACCGGGATGACAAATTGCGAGAACAATGACATCACAGTTAGCTGGAACCAGTGTCAAGAGCATGGCGTTACCTACATCCTCCACTCTCAGGAAGATGGCAGTGCCAGCCTTAACTACTCTACGGTGCAGACATCCCACAACATAACCGGGCTGTCCTGCGGCGCCCTGCACAGGCTCTCAGTGACTGCCAAGGACTCTCACTGCACCAGTGTTCACAGCCAGCCTACATTTACTGAAACAGGTCAGTATCTAGAGCTCATCCCACACTTCCACACAGAGAAAAGTTTTCTTTTTTTCTTTTTTTTTTCTTTTTTTTACACTATCAACAATCGGTAGTCAGAATCAGAAATAGAATGCTTTTATTGTCATTAGACTGCATACAAGAACAGAATTAGAGTCAAAACTCATTGAACAGGACATTTGGAAAAAAAACCCATAAAATATAGACATAAAACTAACGTAGAACTCATAATTTGGCAGTCAGTATTGCATATGGTCATAAAGTCAAGATCGAAGTGTAGTACTAAAGTACTCTATTAAATGGCCATCCATTTATATAATATAGCAACACAGCTTTCAAACATTTACACTGATATAATATGTCTTAAGTGACATTTACACGTATAATGGCAATAATTTATTAGTAATATATTGCAATATAAAGATTTCTTATGTTTCTTGTTTTCGATATTTTCTTATTTTAACATTTTTTATATTCAAAGTCATCATTATAAATTATAAAAACTGTTTGTTTTCTGTAATGACTTCAGTACTATGTTGCTATTTATTTTTCATTTATTTATTAAACTCACATTTCTGTCTAGTCTATTTGAACACTTATTTTCAGATGTTTTCTCTCCCTTACAGTAATGAGTAATGCAGTTAGCAAACTGCATAACGGAATTACTGCATGCATGTGGCATTTCACATTGCAATCTTCATTCTTTTCAATGAAATAACAAGAAAATCTAATTCCTATCTACATGGACACAATATTTACATAAGCTGGCAGAAAGTCTCTAGACACAGAGTGAATTGTTCGTAAATGTCTCCTCCGGCAGCTCCGTGCCCTCCAACCAACCTGACGGCCAAGGCGGACTGTGGCACCAACTTGGGAACGCTGACCTGGGCGCCGAGTACACATGCCATTTACTACACAGCAATGCTGAATGGCAGCCAAGGACATGTAGTTTCCTGTTATGCCTACAACTCAACAAGCTGCTCGGTGAAGCTGCAATGTGGACACCAGTACTCAGCATTCGTGGTGGCTTCTAGTTTGACATGCAACAGTAGCAAGGGAGAAACAATAATATTTGACTCGGGTATGGCTGTGAATTATTGTTTATTATTATATTATTTATATTCCATTTGGTTTTAAATGTCCCATATTGTAGAAATTAAGATTTGAATACATTTTGATTACAGATGTCCCTTACTATAACATGCGTGTGGGACCTTCAAGTCTCAAAACCAAATACTTGACTAAACAAATCTCCCTCATCCTTCCCTCCACTCTTGGGCCACAGCCCCCTGCTTACCTGACAGGGTGGTAGCAGAGCTCGACTGCCAGCTCAACTTTTTTGCAGTGCGGTGGAGGGGGAGCATCAGAGATGTCAGCACTTACACCGCCATCGCCATTGGCAGTGACAACAGCCGTGTGACCTGTAACACAACGACCACAAACTGCACCATCACAAATCTGAAATGCGGCCTCACCTACAGTATCGTCGTTACTTCGCCATCAATCGATTGCGGCACCATCAAGGGCTCCGATTACCAGATACAGTCAGGTAAGATCAAGCCTTTTTTTACAAGTTGTGATATGATGTTGCAGAATGGACATTATACATCATGCGTATGTGGTGTAATACAGATGTCTCATTACAAATACACACCTGTTTTTATTCTTGTGCATTCATACAATTGTGGGTTTAAAGCCAAACAACATTAGAGCTGCAACTAACAACTATTTTTATACTGGAGTATTGTTAATGTTTGTCTTAATTAATTGATTAGCTGTTTGGTTCATAAAATGGTGTAAAATGTCAATCAGTGCTTTCCAAAGCTGAAGATTCAACCTAAAATTTCTTGTTTCATCCAGACCAACAGTCCACAATCCACACATCATCAGTTTACTATTATAGAAGACTAAAGAATATAGAAAATAATCAGACTTGAGAAGCTGGAACCAGATAATTTGGACAGTTTCTTCTTAAAAAGGACTCTAATCGATCAATGTAATGGTCAACCAATCAAATAAATAATTTATTGTTGCCGCTCTAATCAACATGTTTATATTACCAGGATAATAAAGGATCAAATGGAGTGTGTTTTGTGTAAGGTGACATTCATAGTGATGAAGCTGCAGGAAATTACCCCCTGCAGTCCCTTGGCAGCACCACAGGCCTCTCTAGCATCTTTCAGCTCATTGTTTTGTTTTTACATTCTGCAACTTTCATGTTTCGATTCAATCTAAACAGCATTGTTTCCAGGCAGAGCTGGCTAAAGTTTTTAATGAAGAAGCTGGCAGACAGACAACTTAGATGAGTACTTGGTGAACATTAATAGCAGAGCACTTCAAATTCTGATTCAAATATTTTCATGAAATCAGAAATGCAGTGTAATACACTTTACAGCTGACAGGCAGATGAACACACACGCACACACAAACAGACACACTCACTCATACACACACACCCTCACTCATACACAGGCAGACATATGGGACCTGTGAATAAAGCAACAAGTAAATAAGAAAAAAAGATAATCTGCAAACATCTTAAAGTGCAGTCAGTTACAGTTGAGCAGTTGATCACTGAAGGAATAAATGTGTTTGTTGTCCAAAAATAATGCCTTCCGCGCAATAATGCCTTCAGCAGAAAAAAGGTGAACTGGTCGGTCTATTATTCATTTTACTTTTTGAATCCTCTGTTCCTTTCACAGAGCCACCTCCTTCAGCAGAATGATCCTGGAGCAGCTAATTAGGATATAAACAAAACAGAGCAGAAAGACTTTTTATGGGATTTCTAGGACACGTTAAAGAACAAAATGATTCTACAGTGCAAACATTTGCCATTGTAACTTTTATCCATTGTCAATTTTCTCCTAAACTTATTGATCAACTTTAAACTCACATGTCTGTCTCCTTTCTTATGTATCCCCCTCTTCTTCATCAGCCGCCTGTAAACTGGACAGGGTGTTGGTGGATATGCAGTGTAGCACTAACGTGGCGTCAGTGGCCTGGGAAAACTCAGGTCCAGATCAGTTCCAGATTGTGTCAGTGGTGAACAAGAGAGGAATCATCATCACCAAAAACACCACCCTCTCAAACTGGACCTTCGACCAGCTGGAATGCGGCCAGAGCTACAGCCTCAGTGTGATCGGCCACACAGAAACATGCAGCAGCAAACCGACATTGTCAACATTCAGCACAGGTACAAAATGAATATTGTGCAGCGACACAAATATCACATTTACACAGATACTCATCAAAATGTTTATGATTTTATTTTTTGTACAATCTGAATAATTTAGACACATTTTTGACCAAATTATATGTGACAATGCCAAAATTTTCATGGATGAGGGAGATTTGTTTCATGGATGAGGGAGATTTGTTTCATGGATGAGGGAGATTTGTTTAGTCAAGTTTTTGGTGTCAAACCTGGTACTAGATAGTTTAACTCCCTTAAACGGTTTTTAAATGATTAAAAACACATGCTATCAACTACTTTTAAATTCTAAATTTATTTTTGGTTACAGCATTTTACATTTTGTGTCAAAGATTTGCACAAAATTGTGATTTTCTTTCATATATAATATATATATATATATATATACCAATGGACTTGGACTTAAAAGACAAGAAACCAACATGACATTTTGAGAGTCCTAATGAATCTGTTCAAAAATGTTCTCATTTTGCCAACCATTATTTGTCATTGACCCATATACAATATTCTATTGGTTCAGATGAATGAACTCCTAGCTATTTCTGTTTTGCCCCTTTAGCTCCGTGTGTTCCTACCCATCTATCAGCCCAAATAGACTGCGTGACCAGCATCACCAGCATTATATGGGACCCAGCAAACGGCGCCAAATCTTACATTGTCTCCGCCCGGGGAAGTCTCGGCCACAATGCCCAAAACACCATCATCGAAACCCACTTTAATTTCCTGAACTTGAAGTGTGGGCAGAATTATGTCATCACAGTAGTGGCTTTTGATGGCATATGCTACAGTCCTGTCAGCACCAACACCAGCATCATGGCAGGTAACAAGACACAACCAGATCATCTGGTTAGCTGGCATTAGCTAGGCACTTAAAATGAATACATGAGGCAGAGGTAAAGCATGGCTGATGAGTGCCAATCATGTTGTAGGCCCAGTACACACTCACACTTTTCTCCATTCTATGTCCATAATGCATACTGTGTATGCAGAACAACGAATTCTATTAATTTTGTACATAGTGTTGTGTATTTTTATTTTTTTATCTTCTTTAGCTTTTATTTTCTTCTCTTTTCTTTACTCTGTACCCTGCAGTAACAGACAAATTTCCCCGTTGTGGGATCAATAAAGTCTTATCTAACTCTTATCTTATCTTAAGATGTTAAACGTTTTTATTGGAAATGCTGCAGACTCTCAAACACCCTGAACTCATCATACTCTCTGCAGTTGGTGTGGTTTAGATACAACCTACATTCACATGGACGCATTCTGTAAAGCAGATAATGCAACCTAGCAAATGTCACTTCACCTCAGCAAATTGGTAGATTTAACATCAATTAGAATCAATTAGTTATATACAATAAAATACAAAGACAGACACTGTTCTGTCCCATCCCTTAAGTTGTCATTGATAATAATCAGTACAATAGAAAGTCCTATTGAAATATGTGGTTGTTGTTTCCTATTGCTGCCACCTTGGGTTACTGAAGAGCATTTTTGACTTTTCCCAAATAGGTATCACCAGAAGCCACTGAACTCAAGCTACAAAAAAATTAAATAACAATACTTTAATCAGTGTTCAGCATTTGCGTCTATGCCACAAAATATATTTTACAAAAACAGTTAAAGATCCATACACTCACTATCACACCACTATCAGCAGCTCTCTTGTTCCAGTCTTACAGCTCTAGATCATAATAGCGATTACATTCTATCATTTTCCAGCAAGACAAAAAGTTGTTGTGAATATTAAAACAATGTTAATACACAAAAAGATTTTATTCTCCTTTCACCATTTACTACACAAACTGTGGTCAGCAGAGCAGTGTGTGTGACAACAACACACTCCATGGGTATGCACTAGAATAGTCAAGTCAAGTCATTTTTATTTGTACAGCCCAAAATCACAAGTCAAAGATTCACCCCAATGGGGTTACAGTTTGTACAGAAGCAACATAATACCTCCTGTCCTTAGACCCACACATTGAAAAAACAAAACAAAACAAAACAAAACAGAAGAACTTTCAGGACAGAAAGATCTGTAACAGATGATGTGAACAAGATGGAAATAATACATTAGAACAGAAGGAGAGTATGACATTAAATAGAATAACAAAAAAAATATTAAATTGTGGTGTATGTGGAGGATGAGGCAACAGGATCCATCACAGCTTCCAGGTGAACCCTTCATGCAGCATGAGAAAGAGGAAACACAGGAAACAGCAGTTTCCAGCAGTCCCAGCAGTTTAAACCTATTGCAGCATAACAATCAGTCTAACTTGTAATATAATTCTAAACAAATAAAAATGAGGCAAAACATCTATTTTGTATTTATTAGTCAAAGACCCTCTTGTCCATGTTTGTGCCTTTCTCTCTGTATGTTTCCCTGCCCGCTAGTACCTTGCCCCCACAGTGGCCTGAAGACTGTACTAGAGTGTGAGAGCAACACAGCTGCGGTGTCCTGGACGCCCGGCAGCGGCATCAGCTACTACAATGTGTTGGCCAAGACCTACACAGACGGACACAATATGAGTTGCTCCACCAATGGTTCAGCCTGTAACATCAGCTCTCTGCACTGTGGACAGAGCTACCAGGTGACCGTCACTGGACAGGGAGAGACCTGTGCCAGTCCTGCACATGACTGGAACCGTTTCAATACAGGTAACTCATCGTATTGTGACAAACTTCACAAGAATATACTTATGTTTTTTTACGCTGATAGGTAATGATGATTTCATTTGTTTATTTCCTGTTTTGATGCTCTATTTTTCAATTTTCCATAACGTTTTTGCTATGTAAAAGAACTTTGGTGACAAATTAAGGTTTTTCTGCAGCAGAAAAAACATAATTGAGCAAAGAAAGCATATTTATTCTGGGGAACATGTATGACAGTTCTGCCCCTGTCCTGTTGTGCTGCAGCTCCCTGCCCTCCCACCCAGCTGAGGGTGCGGTCCTCCTGTAAATCCAACAACATCTCGGTGTTGTGGCAGGCCTCAGAGGGTTCAGTAACCTACATGGCCATAGCAGAGGATGCACAGGGTCGCCGGTGGTCCTGTAACACCAGCAGCACCAGCTGCCAGATATCTGGCCTGCTCTGTGGGCAGCAGTATCAGGTCTATGCTGTTGGGGTGCATGACACTTGTATAGGAGCCAAGAGCAACGTTGAAATGATTCATACAGGTGGGCATTAAATCTATATTATGCTTTTCTGTGTTCTCTTGTCACTGTAGTTTATTTTGCTCAACTACATTTATTCTGCAACTCCTAATCTATTATTTCCAGCTCCATGTGTGCCTCAGAATGTACAGAACGACCTGGACTGCATGTCTGGTGTCCTGAATGTTACCTGGCAGTTGACAGGTTTCGCTCCTATGTTCCGAGCCTCTGTGGTGAGCAGCAAGGGTCATGTCCACATCTGCGAGACAGATGAGCATCACTGCATTGTGCATGACATGCAGTGTGGACTGGCTTACAGTGTTACAGTTGTTGCCCAAGATAACAGCTGTAATAGCTCTCAAAGCCCTGTAAAGCAGGTCATTACAGGTAGGCACAGCTCTAGGTGATTGGTACAGTATATGCAGGGTCATACATTCATTTGACTTTTTGAATATTTCATTCATTCGTCAGAAAGGTGAATGAAGTGATTTGTTTTACTATTTTTTTTCTTTTCCTTCCTCTTCTTCTTCTTCTTCTCCTTCTCCTCCTTCTCCCTTTCAGCTCCCTGTCCCATCACTTCCTATGTTCCCACCCTGGACTGTGACAGCGGTATTGTATCTGTCACCTGGAAGGACAGAGTTGTGGGGGTTGTGTACACGGTATCAGCAACCGACGCCATGGGTCAACAGCACAACTGTAGCAGCAGCACAGATAGCTGTGACCTCAGCAGTCTGGACTGTGGGACACAGTACAACATGACCATCACACCATCCAGGAATGGCTGTGTGGGCAGAGACAGCCTCATAAAAGCTATCACAACAGGCAAGGACCATCAATGCTTAATGAACACTGTAGAAGTATCAAGAAAAGTTAAGTAATCAGTTACTAGTTACTTTTCCCAGAAAGTAACTGAGTTACTTCACTATTCAAGAAAGTGGTTATGAGAAAAAATAACTGTTGCTTTTTTAAGTTAAAAAATGTACTGGGGTTTCCTGTTTCCTGTAAATGCATCTTGAAGTAAGATGCAGCAGCAAATGAAAGGAGCAAAGACACAGAACTCACAAACTTTTCTTATGAAGTTTGTTGTTTTGCTGTTGGCTACGTCCACAGTAGCCTTTGTTAGTGAGGAATGAAGTAGCAGATGAAGCTCAGATCTTAACTACCTTTTTTCAATTCCTATGACTCTGACCTGTTGTTAAGTGTTTGACGCTGTAATTGTAACAACCTCCCTCCCTCATCTTTTGAAAAAACTTTTAGCTTGGCATTGGGGCAGTAACGAGCAAGCATGTTGGTAATGGTAACAATGTTATGAAGATAATAAAAATGGTTAGATTACCCATAGCTGAAAAAGGAAAGTACTTTTAGCACTGTTATTCCAATCACTGCTGTCGATGCACCCTGCTTTCACACTGGGCAGCATTTTGCCTCTGAAAGGTTGAAATACTTAGATGTTAAATTATTTCTGGAGTTACTTAATGTCTGGAATTAAAAATATATTTTTAGGTTCACAAATTCCTGGAGCAAGCAATTCAATCATTTATTATGAAAAAAGTATTTTATTATTTTATGCGATGACATAAAATAGTTAAGTTACATACAACTAGATAAATTATCATGATTTAGAGTGAAATCAAATAATTATGAAGCTAATTCACTAATTTCTCCCTCATTTCTAGTTCCGTGCGTACCCCACCTGACTAATGTGGAAGTGGACTGTCTGACAAACTACGTCTCGGTGATGTGGAAGGAAGCCGACGGTATTCAAGACTACGCCGTCCAAGCAACAAGCAGCCAAGGCAACGTCCAAATGTTCATGTGTAACTCTACAAGACAGGAATGTATTCTGCCGCCAGTGTTGATGTGTAGCCAGAACTACACCTTCATCATCAAAGCCAAAAACCAACTATGCTTCAGTGCATCCAGCAATGCTCTCACAACTGAGACAGGTCTGTGGACATGAACACACAGTCAAGTCATTTGAAAACTGGATTTCTTTTAAACAATATCACAGAAATACATATTGATCAGTAGTTGTTAATACTGTGAATCAATGTAAATTGATATGAATTGAAATATTTTTCTTAAATTGATGAACTACTTCAGGGAAAATATTAAAACATCTATGCTCAAACAGCAGTGGGCCATCAGGAGGAAAAAAGGAGGTGCTCTGTTTTCAAATATAGCCCAATTTATTCACTAATGATGTGTCAGATAGCAATGCTGAGATGATCTGTGCAGACTGACTGCACTATTATTAATCAGCAGAGCTGGTCTCTAAAATAGCTCCACTTTTGTACCTCTTTTTAATTGTTAGTGGAAAGTGGTCAGGAAGTTGCTTTTCAGTCTTGTCTTACCATGTTTATTCTTCTCCAGTTCCCTGTCATCCTGAGAACATAACAAGGTTGGTCGGTTGTGACGACCAAACAGTCAGTGTCTCCTGGGACTCCGTCCCTGGTGCTTTAACCTACACGGCTACGCTGGAGAACCTAAAGGGAGACAGCTCTTGCTGCACCACGTCCAACACCAGCTGTGACATCACCGATCTGCCGTGTGGGGAGTTCTACACTGTACTAGTCATGGCTGAGGGGCGAACCTGCAACAGCACCCAGGGCATAGGGACCATAGTCAGGACAGGTAAAGAATTGTACACACACACTATGGTGGGAGAAACAAGGTACATTTACTCAGGACTGTACTTAAATACAATTTTGGAGTGGTTTACTTGTTTATTTTCATGTGATGCGACTTTAAACGTATACACTAGATTTATCTAGCGTTAATTTTCAGATGCAGATTTGACTCAGCAGATAATATAAGAAGCTTTAATCAAATTTAATCCAACATATATTTAAAGCAGCAATTGACTCATTATACTGCAAAACTTTACCTACATCAACTCATATTTTACAGTTATACTTTACCTACATCTTTGCTTTGTGGGATAAACCCAATGAAGCTGAAATAATACAAGCTGTTTTCCCACCCTCAGCACCGTGTGTTCCTGAGAACCTGGAGGCCAATGTGAGCTGTGCTAACAATGAGGCCTACATGATGTGGAAGCACAGTCTAGGGAGTGTGCTTTACGAAGTGAAGGCAATGAGCACCAGTGGCCATACAGACAAGTGCTCCTCCTTTAACAACAACTGCTATCTGACTGAGCTGCGCTGTGGCGAGGACTACACAGCTAGTGTGCTGGCAGAGGACATAGACTGCAGAAGCAAATCCAGCGACAGCGTGAAGATCCGGACAGGTGATGACAAAGAAGACAGACATTTTTTAATAGTTACTATATTTCTTCTACTCTGTAGACTGAATATAAAGCTATAAAAAGGATCCACCTGTCTTAGCATAAAGACTAGAAACGGAGGGATATACAGTAATTAGCCTGTTTCTCTCCAAATATATGTAAATCAAAATATATCAAACCTTTTAACCTCACAAACATGGTTCATTTTGTTTCATGTGGGTTCATGTACTATTTTTTGGAGTCACCCTGAGGCTCACAGGTGTCCAGCAGAGATTCCAAAAAGTCACTGTGCCTAGCCAATAGTCCAGGACAACAACTAACTACCTAACCCCAACCCTAAAAATATTAGTTTAGTAGCATAAATCTTCCAACAACAGATATAATCTCCTCAAATTCATTTCAAATTTACAATGAATTCAGCTCTGAATAATCAGAGAGTATAAAATGATTAAGCCTGACATCATATCTTCTCACCCCCTCTTCTCACCAGTGCCGTGCACTCCTGACAATATCACCGCCAACATGGACTGTGAGGCCAGTTCTCTGACCGTGTCTTGGTCCGATAGCTCCGGGGCTGACTCGTACCTCGCCACAGTGCAGGGCAGCAACGGTCAGACAACAACCTGCCAGGGCACGACCGAGGGCACCTGCAAAGTGTCGGGACTGGGCTGTGGCCAGATCTACCGGGTGTCTGTGGTCTCCTCCGACGGATACTGTGACAGTCCGTCCTCCGACTGGACCCCAACAATTCCAGGTGAGAGGTGACAGCCAGAAGTTGTCTTAAGGAAAAATCTGCCTAAAATCAGACTACAAACTCATTATAGGCAGATGAAGAGGATATTAACTAATATGCAATAAACCAAATGTTCCTACATGAGGAAATTTATATTTATTTATTTTTTATTTTATTTGTAAGGATCCAATAGTTGTTTTAGGGGACAAGAACATTCTTTGAAGCTTCATGATGATTTTAAACAATGATTTATTTTAAAAATGTGATAATATACCATGTTTAGAGACCTGAATAATGCTTCTTAAAACTGTTTTTTTATGTTCTCGACTTTCTCATCTTGCTCACCATGATTTGTGACTGACCCGAATACCTTCTTAGTGTGTTCATTCGTTTTTCTTCAGGCCTGAAACATTTAATTCTGTGTAATCCTATGGCCAGCAGATTCTAATAAGTGTGTGATTCATCCCTCTCTCAGTCCCCTGTAAACCGACAAATATCAGGGCATTGATGGACTGCCAGGGGAACACATCGGTGGTGAGCTGGTCAGTGAGTGATGGAGCTTTGCGTTATGTAGTCATGGCCAATTCCATGTCGGGCCACAATGCCACCTGTGACACAACCAGCACCTTCTGTGATCTGAAAGGGCTGCTCTGTGGACACAGCTACTCCATCTCTGTGACAGCTGAAGGAAAGACCTGCAGCAGCATCAGCTACATGGGAGGACAGCTGGTCACTGGTAAGCAACATGGCACATCTTCAGACTTTAAAAGCCCAGTATGTCACTTTTCCAGATTATTAAATGTTTTGCTGTGTTGTGTAAATATATATTTATAAATTAAATACAATGTTTCAGCAATTGCATGAGATTTATTTTAATATAAACAAACGTAACATGATGAAGCTGTAATAAATGTAATTTTTATTTAAACTACACCTTTAAACTACACTATTTAAATTACACCTAACTATAAAAATTATTTTGTTTTTAGAAAAACAAAGATAAAGAAATTGTTGCCGTATGGCAACACTTTTCAATAGAGGGTTAACTCACAGATCATGTATTTTGTCTTATTAAATCACCAACATTACCTTCTTGTTCTCTTTCAGAACCTTGCATCCCTGAACACATCACCACCCACTACAGCGTGTCGATCGGCCAGGTCCAGTGGAGCATGACGGCTGGTGCTGTTGACTTCATAGTGGAGGGGATGACAGAGCAGGGCTTGATGGTTTCCTGCAACACTAATGACACCTACTGCGCCTTGTACAACATGCAGTGTAGTCAGATATACAATATCACTGTCACAGCGAACAATTATGTGTGCCAAAACGTGTCCATCTCAACAGAACCAGCTGTGATCGAAACCGGTGAGGAAACGTGTTGGAACTTTTTTGTCTTTTCTAAACTGTTCACATAATGAAAGATGCTTCAAGTATCTTCTGTGCCTCTTACTTTACCTCAGAACCTTGCCCACCCAACAATGTTCAGGCCAACCTGAAGTGTGAGAATGACATGGCAATGGTGACGTGGGAGGTCAGTTCTTCTGCCGTGAGCTACGAGGCCCGTCTTGCAGGGCGTGATGGTCACTTCCTGTCCTGCCACACCGAGGACACGTTTTGTAGCGTGGAAGGCCTCCACTGTGGAATAGTCTACTACACCAGCGTTGTTGCCATTGGAAAGTTACTCAACAGCAGCGCCTCCCGCAGCGTCCTGCTCCACTCAGGTCTGATGCTCTCAAACGCTACTAAAATTTTGATTTTCACTGCCAAGTCTATTTAAAGTGAAAGGATCAGATTACATGAAAATAGATTGAACTGTTAAAAAGAATGTTCAGCTCATTAGCACGCTAGGTTTGGGTTCAAACTTTAAAATCAGTGAAAGGGCTGAATGATCATTTTATTTATAGTGTGCGTATTGTACTGTGGAAAATGTCATTTTTTAAATAACAGTTTTGCCTTCCTTTTTTGAAAAAATATTATTTTCTGGGAATTTTGCACCTTTGGCTCACTGCTTGGTCTCACTGCTTAGGGCTTATGCTCTCATGTGGTATGGACCCCAAGACCTCTTGGCCATCTGGTCAACCTCTGGAACTTAGCATTCTGCAAAAATAATAGTACCATAAAAAAAAGAAAAAGCTTATTGCAAGAATTCCTATTGAATTGAGCTTTAGGAAAAATGTTAGACATTGTAGGTCAAGATGTGGGATTGTATTTTTGAGGTTAACTAGTGTTTTACACAATTTTTCAACCGGATTGATAACCTGATTTACAAAAAGGCACAAATACCATTTTTTTTTTACATGCAAATCATTCGTATTAGTAAGTTTATTTGTAAAAGGGACCAAGTACAATAAAAAAAAACTGAGCTCACAGCTCATTTACATCTGCAGTCCCATCGCATCACGTCAGACATTTGTTAAAAGGACATACAGAGAACAGAGAAGTAAAAAATAAGCTAAACTAATACTACAGAAAAATAGCAATAAAACAATGACACAAAACTGCACAAGTAAGACAACCACTTATATATCCACACATTCACACACCCACTCAGAGATACAGTCCCATACACAAACAGGCTCACACAGTCTAATTAAAAAAATGTGATTGCAAAGTTGAGTGTCTTTCAGGAGATTTTTGAGTTAGTTCTTAAAGTTTCCGATAGAATCACAGGTCATGACGCTGTCTGTCTGCGTTACAGCTGTTACAGAGTAAATGGAATGAACAAAAGCAGAGCAACAAAGGCCACAGAACAGTCCCTTGTTGATGATATTATGGTGGATTTATAGACTGCAGAGAACATAAATGAACAAATTGTCCCAATGGTGACCAGGCCATTTAGAATTTTATATAAAAGACACAAATTAACAAACAGTTTAACATTTTAAAAGCTAAGCAGGTGATGCTTATGCAAAATCCTGCAGTAGTGAAATTGCTTAGATTTTCTGTCCAGGGTTTTTAAGGTGTGTTATAAATGAGGGATTATACAGAGATTCCAATAGTTTGATTATACTTTCTCCAGCTTGTCCCCAACAAAGATAGTGATACAATTGAACTGAGGTTAAGATCATAGTGCGCATGAACATTTTTGCCGCATCTATTGAATTGCACCTGATGGTTTAAGTCCGTTTTTTACATGTGACTTAAAATTTAGATTTGAACTGATTATTAAGCCAAGATATTACTTCTCTACATTTTATTTAAAGAATATCACGAAAGACTGGTTGATTTTAGAGAAAAAGATACTTTTTGTTTTGCTTATGTTAAGGCTAAGGCATGAACGGTCAAGCCACTCTGATAAATTCCATAGCAGCTGAGTTCTGCAGGTGTTTTTGCATGTGTATAAAAAAACATAAACACAAATACCTTTTCAAATCCATACCTGGACATGCTTGTATAGAAACTAAACAGAATTTCACATTTACAGATTATCTTAAAAATATTGTTAACCTTATCACATTGTATCCTCTCAGATAAATAAAATAACATTCATTGCAATGTTTCTCATGAGAAATTGAATTTTGAGAGTTTTGAGATGAGATGATAATCATTTTCTATGTCAAAGGCTGTTGAAAGTAATAACACGAAGCACCCCTCCTTTGTCTAATATACATTTTTTTTCTATAAGATGTAAGTAAGGCAGCCATTTCAGTGTAGTGATTTGGACCTGAAATCGAAGAGTAATAGGTGTAATCCAAACTTGCTATCTCCTAAGTACAACCTTCTCAGTAAAATTTTAAACCACAGAAAGAATATGTTGTGGTCTGAAATTGCTAACTTCATAACAATCTCCAGTCTTAAAAATATTTTTAAGAATATATATAATATAATTCTGCAGTGTTGTTATGCATATGCACAATAACAAAAATGCATTTGATCTAATGACATTCCTGGTCTTTCTAGCAGGTGTTTAAGTAAAGAATCATGTTGCATTCATGACCTCTGTACCTCACCCTACCTGTTTGTTTACAGCTCCCTGTGCAGCTAAAGAAGTGATGGTTAACATGCACTGTTACAACAACTCAGCCAAGGTCTCTTGGAGCTCGGCTAGTGGAGCCACCTCCTACCGGGTGACTGCTGTATCGGTTGATGGCTACTCAGCTTTTTGTAAGGCTGTCGAGCAGCAGTGTGATTTGACCATGCTTCAGTGTGGTCAGACATATAATGTTAGCCTTGTGGCCGTCAGCAACCACTGCCAGAACGAGACAAACACCAATCTCACCTTTAGCACAGGTGAGTAAACATTCATGACAAATTCAGCCCAAGGGCTGCTGATCCCAAAGATGATCTCCACTGTATCTTATTCATTATTTAAATAACACTAAAACTAAACTTTACTTCTTGTCCAGTGCCATGTAAACCTTTGCATGTTGGAGCAGACCTGAAGTGTATGACGGGCACAGCTGACATGTACTGGGAGGAAAGAAAGGGGGTGGAGTACTACATCGCTACTGCCACCTCCAGCATGGGAACAACTCTGAAATGCAACTCCACCAACTCCACCTGCCAGTTCTCTGACATGAAGTGTGGGGAAACCTACAAATTATCTGTCACTGCATACAGTAACATGTGCAGAAGTGAAGCCAGCAGTACTGTGGAGATTCAGACAGGTAGAAGATATTATAATCAACTGGTTGCATTAATGTACTTTTTGACTGATCAGACAACATTAAACAAAAAACGATATGTTGCAGATCAAATCTCAAACTATTTCATTATTATTATATTATTATTTACATGAGCGTTCTTTACATGAGCTAACTGTATATGAAGATATAAATAGAATTGTTCTTTTGATAGTTCAAAATCATCCTTGTCACTATCAGGTGAAAGTCATAATCTTTTCATCTTTTGGCATCATTTATTTGGGGCTTTTTTTATGATTTGCAATTTTTTGTACTGTATTCATTTTCTCTTGCTTTTTATGCAGCAGATCAAAGAGTTGTTACAGAACTCAGTGACTTATACAAATAAACTATGGAACCAAACCCCCCCCCCTCAAACCTAAAAATAGTAACTGTAACAGTTAAAAGGTCTTTCATAATGTATTAATGTATGCATTAGGGTTTTTTTGAGGAAGGATTTTTTACAGTTGACTGATAGTACCCTAACCCTAAACTAAATGGCTTTGAAAACAACATCATGCAAACATGGCTATATCTCTCAAACTAGATACAGATCCTAACCCTAACCCTAACCCTAATTCTTGGCATTTAATTCACAGTTCATTTAGTTGGAATCAGAATAATATAAACAAACTAGAAAACATTCTGAGAGGGCGGCGGGCCTTGTTGTCAGTTGATGGCAAAGGGTGGGAAATTCTGTCTCTAATTGTCAGAATTTAGTCCTTAAAGAAGCCCATGAAGCTGTGACTACTGAGGGTTGTGAGAATACGTGGATCAATAAGGTAGTGACTTTTTGGTAGTGAAGCTAAAATGGTGAAAGTTGTTTGTGTTTTTTTTTTTTCTATTAGTGAGAAGTGTAGGTGGTCCTGGCATTACGGAGGGCTATAAGTTCTGAGACCCGCTTTCCATGTGTAGAGAGCGTCTTCCAGTTTTCTGGAATGCAATATTTAATCGCGTCTTCATTAAGTTAGCTTTAATTCATGGGTTTGACAGTTATATCAGGGTACAACTCCTAAACTGTAGCAGTATTGGAACAACAGTAATGGCCACACTAACTAAAGCCCTGCTTTAGGTGAGTGAGTGAGTTACATTTGTAACCGGCTCTTCATGTTCCAGATCCCTGCCAGCCAGCCAACCTGACGGTCAACGGGTCGTGTTACGACCCAGTGATGCTGGATTGGTCAACGGCTAGAGGTGCATCAGAGTACGAGGTGAAGGCTGTAGGAAACATGGGATCCATCATGTCTTTCCGAACTAATGAAACAATGAAAGAACTGGATTTGCATTGTGGACAGCTATATAGTTTTACTGTGAGAGCTCTGGGTTATAGGTGTGACAGCCCTGAGAGCCAGCCTCAAGAGTTCCAGACAGGTACGGGTCACTTATGGCTTTGCCTAAGATTATGTGTTAAGTTTATGGTACTGCTAAACTCTCCTCTCTCTCCAGGTCCCTGCATTCCCCAGCATATAGAGAGTTTTACCCATTGCGAGGACAGCCTGGGCTCAGTCAGCTGGGCCAAGAGCGACGGGGCAGACTCCTACATGGCCATCGCAGTGGCCGAGGACGGACATACGCGCATCTGCAGCACAAACACCACCAGTTGCACCTGGAATAATCTGCATTGTGGCGAGCAGTACACCGTTCAAGTCATCGCCAATGATTGCAATTGCAGCAGCTCGTCAAGCAACAGCACTTCAATACGCATGGGTATACAGCTGAGGATTTTTTTATCTACTTTATAAGGTACTACCTTATCTAGATTATAAGGATCATGTGAGGGGAAAATCCTTTTATTCACAAGATTTTAGAGAGGCATATTAAGCAAGTAAAGTGTTGAACAAGTAATTTAGTACATAGTGTTCTGTATTTTTATTTTTTATAGCTTTTATTTTCTTCAGCTTTTATTTTCTTTTCATTTCTTTACTCTGTACGCTGCAGTAACAAACAAATTTCCCCGTTGTGGGATGAATAAAGTCTTATCTTATTTTATCTTATCTTATCTTATCTTATCTTATCTTAATATCACATGAAAAGCACTATCTCAATTTTTTAAATATATTTTTAATATATATACTTCTAAGCCTAATCACAACTACACATTTGTCTTGTTTTTTCAGCACCCTGCATTCCAAATGATTTGAAATCATCTTTCAACTGCTCTACAAGGGTTAGTATTCTACCATTTTGTGACAATTGTTTTGCTAAAAGTTCTCACCCCAAGAAATATTAAACAATCTAATAAAACTATGGTCTATGATGCACTTTGTTTCAAAAGGTTCAAGGCTAATTGTTGTTTTAATCCGTCCTTAAGGTGGGTTCGCTGAGCTGGAATGAAAGTGAAACTGCTGAGTTCTACATTGTGACAGCACAGACAAACAGTGGCCACAAAGTGCAGCTCAGTACCAATGACACCTGGACCTACTTCTCTGAGTTCCTGTGTGGTCAGGAGTACTTCCTGTCTGTTCAGGCTGCAGACTCTGTGTGTAGGAGCCGCCCCAGTAAATCGTCACTGCTGCAGTCAGGTAGACCACTACAACATACTGTATGAACACTGGTTTGTAGCAAGAATTAAGAAGATGAGCATAACTGGACTTGACAAAGACTTGTTAAAGGATTAGTTAAAAATGTTACTGTATCAAACCAGATACTGGAGCAAAAACACACATTCTGTTATTTTCAGACAGTCAGACTAGCTGTTACACCTGTCTCCAGTCTGGTGGCTGTGGCTTCATATTTAGAACACCATTTCCATCCTTCCCTCAGAGCCTTGCCCTCCCTCTAACGTCACCAGCTTCATGAACTGCCTTTCCAACATTGCCGTGGTAATGTGGAAAGGCTCGGCCGGCGCACAGTTCTACTCTGCCATAGTAACCCAGGAAGATGGCCAATCACAAAGCTGCTGGTCCGACACTGATCATTGTGGCATGGCAAATGTCCCCTGTGGACAGAACTACACGGTGACAGTCGTCGCCTCCAATAAGTGCAAGTCGGACCTCAGTGAGCCACACACACTGCAGTCAGGTGAGAGTTGGTTATTATTTTATCATACAATGTCCTAGTTATGTTTCATCTGACTTCTTTTATACTTTTTGGAGTCCTGCAGCCATGAGGGACCCTATTTAAATGGCTTAATTGGCAAGGTGCACTTTGGAGGTGTCTAGCTAGCGAGTCATATTGCTAGCAAGAAGTCAGGACACGGCATGGTGCCTGGACTAATTGGAAAGTAAACAGTGCAAGTAGGTTGTCTTGGATTCCTGAAAAATTCAGAGGTGTGTTTCCTGCATAACATGAACTCAACCAATCTGTGTCATCTCCCATCCTCTTTAAGCCAAGTTGGAGAGAGTGCCTCAGTCATGACACAGGAGTGCACCAGCCATTTAACAGACTTCCACTGATCTTCTCGCTAGCCATTTTCCTGATTTTTTGGACTCATTGAAGTTCTATAGGACATAAATGGTTTCTGTGCTGTTTATTTATCCAGTTTGAAGATGATATATGAAGCCTAAATTGCTGGGCATTTTCATTAAAACAAGGTTAAGTATTTTAGAAATGGATTCATCTTTGTTTTTGCAGTCAAATTTGACAAGATAACCCAATTTTATTAAGGCATGGCTCCACTGCACCTTAAATAAAAGGCTTAAACTATTTTTTTCTGCAGGAAACTTGTTAAGCAAGGGTGTATGAGACAATATTTTATTATTTATTCAATCAATTTTATATATTCGATATGAAAATTGACAACAAGAAGACTGTTAAACATTGTTTATAAAAATAAACAGGTTTAAATCCAGATTGATAGTGCTGAGATTTCCTGGGGGTCTGTGAACGTGTCTTGGAGTAGGATGTTGTAGCTAGTGTGTAGAGAGTGGTTCTTCTCTTAAAGAAGAAAAGATGCAACTTTTCTTATGTAGTTTGTTGTTTTGGCATTCGCCACGGCTGCCGTAGCCTGTGTTAACATGAGGATTAAAGTAGCAGTAGTTAAACCAGGTAATGGCTTAGTATGTGGTTTTTGAGAAACTTTACAATACAGGCAGGCATGCAGGAATCTGGAAAGCTTTTTTCCCTGAGGGATGCAGGTGAGGCGGGGAGCTATAATGCACTGTGGGAAATCCTGACTTTCACATTGTTTTTAATTTTTTCACTATGTTTTTGGTCAGGAGCAGAAAGAACATGGGTTGGTGCCCCTGCCTGTCAGTCATGTTTTGCACGTTAGAATATCTCCCAGCGCATGATGTTAACCTGCTCTTAACATATCACTATTCTGTCTTTGCACCTATCTATACCATTATTGTCTTATAGAAGTGGATACTGTATAGAAAAATTACCATTTGAGTAGAAGATGCTCGCCTGGCACATAAGCCAACAAAGTTCCTGACTTTGAGATTTACTTCCATGTTTTACTACTTTTACTACTTTACTACTAGAAGCTGCGCAGTAGAGTCATCCTCATAATGCTCGAGGGCCTCCCATCATGCCCGGCAGTTAATACAACATGCAAATCATGAAAAGAAATCTACTTTTTATCGTTTAGTTCTCTTTGCTAACATTTATTCCCATTTCAAAAATATGTCAATTTAAAAAATAAATAAGTTGTTCCGGAGACGCAGTAGGACTACACTGCGTCACACAGCTGGGACGTCAGGCTTGAAAAGAGACATTTTCTGAGTTTTATTGACTGTTAAAAAGTTTTTGATGGATTAAAAATTCCATGACCTAAAAATCTAGAATACAATGATTATTGATTAACAAGATTATAGCTGGGGGTGTCCTGTCAAAAAGGTTACAGGCTTCTCTTTTACTAATGTGGTCTATGGGGATTTTTCTTTGCTAAAAAAATTCTGTGTGCTGCTGAGAGGTGGAGCCACAGGTCTATAATACATCCATGTTCTGTATCCAGGTCTATAGCACATCCATGGCTTGTACCAGGTCTATAATACATCCATGTGCTGTATTCAGGTCTATAATACATCCATGTTCTGTATTCAGGTCTAAAAAACATCCATGTTCTGTATCCAGGTTTACAATACAACCGTGGCTACTCCTGGAACACTCCCTCTGTGCAACTTTTAACACAGCTGTCATTGCTACCTACAGATGCTGGGTGTGAAATTGACCCTTGTTCTGTAGGGAAACCACATGCATCTCTGTTTTAGGACTTGAACCATTTTTGTGACATCTGAACAGGGCCCAACATGTCCGCTAATAAAATACAGGCTAATGACTTTTTGTGCTTATTTTGCTCCTATATATTCAATATATTCTCTTCTAATTGTTGACGATAACTTTATTGCCATTTAAATCAAAATAAGTTATTTCTCTGAACTGGTGAATATTACAGGAACATAAGAAATCATCAAAAAGCTATTATGAAAAAATATTTTGAATTACACACCCTAAAAAATAACATAGCATGGCGTTAAAAAACTTATTTTAATTACATAATGATAAAATCATTTCCCTTTGCTTCTGTCTAGTTCCTTGTGTTCCTAGTGATGTGAATGTGAAAATGGACTGCTCCAAAAACGAGGCTCATGTGTCGTGGAATGCCAGCATGGGAGCGCTGGAGTACACGGCGACAGCCCGGAGCACAATGGGAGCGGTTTCCTACTGTGAGACATCAAACCTGATGTGTATTCTGACCAACCTGACCTGTGGACAGTTTTACACTGTCCATGTGACAGCCAAGGATGACCTCTGCTCCAGTTTGCCCAGCAATGCAGTCCAGTTCAAATCTGGTATTTACAGTATATATGTATATGTACATAACATACGGATGAACATTTGGATTTCAGAATGTGTACTTGGTAGACTTTGTGTATAAAGCTTAATCTCCCCTCCTTCTCCAAGTTCCCTGCATACCCAAAATTGGCTCTGTGGTTCTGGACTGCTTCACTAACTCTGCCCTGTTGGATTGGTACAATGCCGAGGGGGCTATGAACTACACCGCAACAGCCTGGTCAGCAAGTGGCAACGTTTCCACCTGCAGGTCCAACTATACCCAGTGCGAGCTGAAGAACCTGCAGTGCGGCCTCACCTATAATGTGAGCACTGTGGCCTCAGATGGGGAGTGTGACAGCCACCCTAGCTCCACGTTGCAGGTGGAATCCGGTAAGCAGTAAAACCATCTGGGGCTGTTTGTTTTAACTTTAAGTTATTCTTACTATAGGTATGTTTTGTTTTTTTTCATTTTCTTTAAATGCTGACACATCCTCTGCCAGCAAGATGCCCATCTCTCATGACCCCATTTATGTCAGAAACTCGTAGCCCCAAACACATTCCTCCCATCTAAACATATAATTCTACAAAAGAACGTCCAGACTCATGAATGCTGATAAGGCCTTGTAAGACAAAAAAGGAGCTGAAAAAAAGATAAAGCCATTATGTTAATGAGTATGCTATTGTTAACCAAGACACATCCATTACCAACAACTGAAAATCCATCCATCCATCCATTTTCTATCCCGCTTATTCCCTTTCGGGGTCGCAGGGGTCTGCTGGAGCCTATCCCAGCGCATTTATGGCGAGAGGCAGGGGGATACACCCCAGATGGTCGCCAGCCAATCGTGGGGCACACACACCATTCACACACCATTCACACACACACTCACACCTATGGGCAATTTAGATTTGCCAATTAACCTGAGCATGTTTTGTATTGTGGGAGGAAGCCGGAGTACCCGGTGAAAACCCACGCAGACACGGGGAGAACATGCAAACTCCACACAGAAAGGTCCCAGACCCAGGCCCCAAGGCGGTCTTGAACCTGCGCCCTTCTTGCTGTGAGGCAACAGTGCTACCCACTGCTCCACCGTGTGGGCACTTGACAATAAAGATTATATAATAAAATTCTAAACTATACGATCAGTGGCATTTTTCAACATTTATCTAGACATATCCTAAGTGAAAAATGGTAAATTTGATTTCAGTATAGAGTAAAACAGCATCTTTCGATCAGAATACTGAAGACTGACTAAACTGAGTTGAAATAAGTTGCGTCACTGACAACAACTAATGAAAAATATATGAATATATTTTCTAAGAATGGAATTATTAGCTAAATATTTTGTGACTGAGTGGGGACACAAAATCAATCGGTTCAACATCTGCTTAAACATATCTGATGGGAAATTCCTTCTCAGTAGCGACATCCTTGTCGTGCAATTTAACGTAAGTTGCAGTCCTCATATTTACAGCAGTGCAAGATTATTGCTGGTGGTGTGTTCTCCTCCTTATACTTCTCTTAATAACACCATATATCTCTAATGTGGTGTAATGTGGTATCTTCTGCTTCTTTGTTGAGGAACTTTTTTGTTTTAAGTGTATGTGTGACTCAGTATTGCAGTTGTATTTTGTGTGTTTGTGGTATCTGCATGTTGTTTCTAGTTTCATAACCATGTTTATGTTGTTGCGGTTGATGCGGTGGAGTTTGATGAAGTAGCAGCAGAAAGGGATTATGGGAGCATGCATGTTGCCTGACCTGAGTTCTTCACATGCGTTAAAGTCAGATACATTAGAACCCGTCACACCAAAAAGGACTGAATGTAAATTGGCAAACAAATTTTATGTATGACCACTGTAATAAATATTTTTTTAAAAACAAACGGTAAAGACATGTCTTGTAGTATATTGGATATATTTCAAAAAGTGACCTGTCTCCTTTCTCTCCACCAGTGCCTTGTCCTCCTAAGCATGTGGAGGTTCTCCTGTACTGCTTTAATAACAGTGCCCTCGTAGAATGGCAGGCCAGCAAGGGAGCTGATTTCTACACCATCCAAGCTTTCGGAGTGCAGGAACACACGACTGGCTGCAGCACACACTCAGAGTCCTGTGTCATCGAGGAGCTCTTGTGTGGTTTCACTTACAACGTCAGCGTGATCGCTGCTAACAGCAAGTGCAACGTGTCGCGGAGTGACAATAAAGAGCTGCAAGCAGGTAGGGATAAGAAACATGTCTTCTGCTTGATAGATGGCCATGTTGCAGATTATTTATTGTAGTAGTTGTTTGGAAATATTTGGATATTACTGTTTTTGTGTCAGTTAAGATTATTCATGCATGAACTGCATATATATACTATCATGGAAAAGGCTTTCTACACACTAGAGTATTTTTATGAAATAGATTACATTATATAATCCTGTTTTCTCCTGCAGTTATTAGTATGTGGTTCTCTACTTGGACCCACACTCCTGGTCAAAAGTTTTAGAACACATTTATTTTTCAGTTTTTATGTAATTTTTTTTATGTAGTTTATTGTCTCAACTGACAGATCTGCATTATCTTACTGTAGGATGAACTCCTGATTAACTTGGTGTAGACCGCTTCTTCGCTGTAGAACTAAAAAAGAAAAAGACCCAGACATCCGGCTTCCTTCCATGCCCATATACAGACAGGAAGGGGTGAATTAAACAGCAACATTTGCACTTATAGGATTTGTATGGATACAATTTTTAAGACTATATGTCCATTACTACAAAAAGCTGTAAGTCTATGTTGGTAACTATTACTTGATTCCTGAAACTTTTTTAGGTTGGATAGTTAACTACTTATGTTTGTACCATTTTAGTGACCCATATCATGTAATTTCCCATTTTTTATTTGAGATATTGATGTCCCTAAAAGGATACGTTTGAACAAGATCATCTAAATATAGTTTTGCACCTCCTTTTTCAAACTTCTTTCTAAACCTTCCCTCAGATTGGCTGGTTTGAATGGCTGTGAACAGGGGGATTGACTGTAATGTTGTGACGTCATAACTTCACATAAGACTGCTTGTAGCATGCATAGTTTCTGTATACAGGCTGTGTATGTACAGTGGGCAAAATAAGTATTTGAACACCCTGCTATTTTGCTATTTCTCCCACTTAGAAATCATGGAGGGGTCTGACATTTTCATCGTAGGTGCATGTCCACTGTGAGGGAGATAAACTAAAAAAAAAAATCAAGAAATCACAATGCATGATTTTTTAACGATTTATTTGTGTGATATAGCGGCAAATAAGTATTTGAACACCTGTGTGTCAGCTAGAATTCTGACCCTGAAGGACCTGTTAGTCCGCCCATTAGAAGTCCACCTGCACTCCATGTATCATCCTTAATCAGATGCACCTGTTTGAAGTCGTTAGCTGCATAAAGACACCTATCCACCCCATACAATCAGCAAGACTTTAACTTGTAACATGGCGAAGACCAAAGAGCTGTCCAACGACACAAGAGAGAAAATTGTACACCTCCACAAGGCTGGAAAGGGCTACGGAGCAATTGCCAAGCAGCTTGGTGAAAAAAGGTCCACTGTTGGAGCAATCATTAGAAAATGGAAGAAGCTAAACATGACGGTCAATCTCAATCGGAGTGGAGCCCCATGCAAGATATCACCTCGTGGGGTCTCAATGATTCTAAGAAAGGTGAGGAATCAGCCCGGAACTACACGACAGGAGTTGGTCAATGACCTGAAAAGAACTGGGACCAACGTTTCCAAGGTTACTGTAGGTAATACACTAAGACGTCATGATTTGAAATCATGCATGGCACGAAAGGTTCCCCTGCTTAAATCAGCACATGTCAAGGCCTGTCTTAAGTTTGCATATGACCATTTGGATGATACAGAGGAGTCATGGGAGAAAGTTTTGTGGTCAGATGAGACCAAAATAGAACTTTTTGGTCATAATTCCACTAAGCGTGTTTGGAGGAAGAAGAATGAAGAGTACAATCTGAAGAGTACTGTGAAGCATGGGGGTGGTAGCATCATGCTTTGGGGGTGTTTTTCTGCACATGGGACAGGACGAGTGCACTGCATTAAAGAGAGGATGACTGGGGCCGTGTATTGTGAGATTTTGGGGAACAACCTCCTTCCCTCAGTCAGAGCATTGAAGAAGGGTCGTGGCTGGGTCTTCCAACACGACAACGACCCAAAGCACACAGCCAGGAAAACCAAGGACTGGCTCCGTAAGAAGCATATCAAGGTTCTAGCATGGCCCAGCCAGTCTCCAGACCTGAACCCAATCGAAAATCTTTGGAGGGAGCTCAAACTCTGTGTTTCTCAGTGACAGCCCAGAAACCTGACTGATCTAGAGAAGATCTGTGTGGAGGAGTGGGCCAGGATCCCTCCTGCAGTATGTGTAAACCTGGTGAAAAACTACAGGAAACGTTTGACCTCTGTAATAGCAAACAAAGGCTACTGTACCACATATTAACATTCATTTTCTCAGGTGTTCAAATACTTATTTGCCGCTATATCACACAAATATATCATTAAAAAAATCATGCATTGTGATTTCTGGATTTTTCTTTTTAGTTTATTTCTCTCACAGTGGACATGCACCTACGATGAAAATTTCAGACCCCTCCATGATTTCTAAGTGGGAGAAATAGCAAAATAGCAGGGTGTTCAAATACTTATTTTGCCCACTGTACATACACAGCCTGTATACAGAAACTATGCATGCTACAAGCAGTCTTATGTGAAGTTATGACGTCACAACATTACAGTCAATCCCCCTGTTCACAGCCATTCAAACCAGCCAATCTGAGGGAAGGTTTCAATTCTGTTCAAATACTTATTTTCCCCACTGTATCTATGTGGATTAAGTGGTTTGAAACACAAGTTTCAGTATTTATATTTTTTTAATCATTTATACACTACCTCCAGTCAAATATATTTAGGGTCTGATGAATTTTAAAAAGTTGGACTTATTAGATTTAAACTGTTTACATTAAAAAAAAAATGGAAAAAGTGTGTTCTAACACTTTTGAACGTAATGTATTTTAATCCTGAAGCTTCATGTTCCTCTGTGTGCAGTGCCTTGTGTACCACAGCAGGTGGAGGCTTATGTGGATTGTGAGTCTGGTGACGTGGAGGTCTCATGGGAGCCCAGCAAAGGAGCATTATACTACACCACGCTTGCCCAGTGCAACGGTGGCTATGAGTCAGCGTGCAACAGCACCGGTCCGACATGCATATTTGACGACCTGATGTGTGGCCACAACTACTCGATCACTGTCCAGGCCTCAGATCACAGCTGTTCCAGTGCTGACAGTTCTCCTGTGGAGGCCATCACAGGTAGAACCATGATTAAACCAGTCATGTGACACCTTCATTAGATATGGATCCAAAGTACGTGTTAATGTGTGTTGCATGTTTTACTCATGTTGACCTGGTCTTCTGTCTTTAGTGCCATGTGAACCACAAAATGTCACAGCGAGGATGGTGTGCAGCAATGACACAGGTGTGGTGTTCTGGGAAGAAGGAGAGGGTGCCTCCTCCTACGTGGTGCAAGCTCAAGGACCCAATGGTCACCAGGTGTGGTGTGAAACTGCCAGCACCGAGTGCCACCTGCCCCACATGCAGTGTGGCCAGCTCTACAACCTGACACTGACGGCTCAGGGTGGACGGTGTAATAACAGTCAGGCTCACACCAACCTGCAGTCAGGTAATTATCAGCAACATCTTTGCTATGAATTTCGTTAGGGCTGGGCACCGTGGAAGGGCTAAACTGTAGATTGGTGATTTAAAAATTAAAAAAGATTTGTTTTAGGTTGAATTGACCAGCCCTAAATTAAGTGCTACAGTTTTGGTGTCCATGTGACACAGGAGGCGTTTTAGTCAGGTTTTTCTGTCGTTCATCTCACCTGCATCTGAAAATACAAAGAAACATTTTTTTTAATCAAGAAAGCACTTGGACCAGAAATGCATCCCGAAACAACGCATCCAACAGTGTGGTGTCAGGTTATAGTAGGTGTATTTTTTCAGTTTTGTAAAAATGTGTTCTTCAACAAATTGGACAATGCCAAAACTCTTAAAACGGTTTTAAACATTAAAAACACATCCTCTCAACAACTTTTATATTCTACAAAGAGTAAATATTTAAAATTAAAATATATCATTCTTTTTTGGTTACACCATTTGCCATTTGTGTAAAAAAAAATCTGGATTTTTGTAAAAAAAAAAAAAAAATTCTATATATTATAAGAGACCTGATGAATTCTTTTAAAACTGTATTTTAAAAGTTTTTGGCTTTCTCATATTGCTAAACATGATTTGTCTATGAACCAAATACATTTTATCAATGGATAAAGTTACTTGGAATTGCAGCCCATTCCCAGTATGAGAAGTTGTGATGACTGATGATGTCTGTTAAAACGGACAGATTTCCTCATTTGAAGATGGCAGGATGGGGATTAAAAAACAGACAAGAAGTGGCCCAAGCAGCAGTAGAGTGCTATTTAAAACCCTTTAACCACCACATCGAGACATGGCTGTTTTAGTTGGGAATGTTCATAATAAACCATTACAGATTTTAACCAATCTATCAGTTACAACAAATTAATATGACAACAATTTTAAATTCCCTTATAGGATAATTGACTTTTTTTTCAATTAGATCCTTAATTCCATTTTACAATGTTATGTTCTACTCACTCAAGGTGTTTCACATTTCAATTTTTGAGTTTATCATGAAACGACTTCCTATGGGCAAAATGATGAAGATCAAAACATATGTTATTTATTAATCATGGTAGCACTAACAACTTGTAGGTGTGTGTCGTGTTTTAAAACATACGGGTTGTTCATTTTTAAGTTTTATCATTATTTTAGTAAAGGCGGCCTGTGTCATACGCAGTCTGCCTTTGCTAAAATTTAAAACTGAACAACCCGGATCACAACCCTGCATCACTTTGCCCATAGGAAGCCGTTTCATGATTATCTTTAAAACACAAATTTTTCTGCATGATTACAACAGTATCACACTTGCATCTTGAGACAGAATTCAGCTTGGGATGATGAAACCAGGATAACAAATCAATATTTAATTTAAAGGTACTTTGCTAAAGATTGAGATTAGCCATCTCATATGTTTATTCATATTTCATTGTTGAATTCTATTTAATCTGTGAAGACTTCAGCTTGTTCTTTCTATAAAATGGCATTCACGAGATTTTCAATCGATTAGTGTTCCCGGCTCCTCACATTCATCATCAGGTAAGAAGTGTATCATCTCATCATCTACCTCTGCTCCCCTATCTATCAGTACCCTGCAGTCCCACCAATGTCAAAGCGTCCCTGCTGTGCCACTCCAACTCTGCTGCCGTGACGTGGGAGCGGGCCAGCGGAGCTGTGTCCTATCTCGTGGTAGGCGTCACAGCAGACGGAGGCCACCGGGTCGAGTGCAACAACACCATGACCTACTGTGATCTAAGCGGCCTGCGGTGTGGACAGAACTACACCGTGACCATTTTTGGCCAGGACGCTGCCTGTACCAGTGTGGCCAGTGACAAGGCTTATGTGCTGACAGGTACTGTTTTGTTTTAGTGGAGTGGTGCTAAATGGGATTATTTTGGCCATGTCTTTAATTGTTCCTCAAGAAAGCAACAGGTAGTTAAAGAGATCTTTATTAACCAGGCTATCCTCTCCCCTGCAGCCCCTTGTCCTCCCCCGGACTTGACTGTTGATGTCCTGTGTGGTGCCGGTGATCTGGTCATGTCCTGGTCACCCAATCCCGATGCCCATTACTTCCATGTGGCAGCTGTAAGCAATACAGGAGCGAGACTTTACTGTAACTCGAGTAGCACTACCTGCACCATGGAAAAGCAGCCGTGTGGACGCAGCTACAATGTCACCGTATTGTCTGTAAGAGATCGCTGTGAGAGCAAGCCAAGCCCTGCCGTGATGACTTCTTCAGGTAAACAACCCACCAGCCAATAGTGTATGAATAGTAAGTTGCAATGGACCTGTCTTTGTAACTCTGGTTGTGGATTTGGTTTTGTCGTCTAATCAGATTTCGGTTCTTGTCCCTTTACATGCAACAGAGAAAACTGAGTTACTGGCAGGAATGTGTTCTCCACATTACTTTTTCATTCCATATGTAATGTACATTTTTGTGCAGATAAGGTACTGTGATTATATTCTTCTGCTGCGACCAGTTTTCTTTGGTGATTTTGTTCCGGGATCAGAGGCCAGGTGGAACATGCACACATGCATTGTCCAGTTTAACTCTGATTACAGTGGTCCCTTGTTTACCATGGGGAAAACAATTTAAAAATGACCTGCAATAGGTAAAATCAATCAGTAGTAAAAGTAGTCAGTTTTATTTTTTCTCGGACAGGCATTAACATAGTCACACTGCTATGAATGCAACATTTCTGTAAATCTGGCTAGCTGAACACATTCTGTAATGTACAGGAGACACTGGCAGAGGAGACTGACAGTAGTGGACACAGTGCCTTAGCCAATCAGGGCGCAGAACACAATGTACGTTCATATTGTACACTGTAAAAAAAACATGCACAATTGCACACAAAAAAATCTGTGAAACGTGAGGCTGTGAAAGGTAAACCACATTACAGTGAAGGACTACTGTAATGTGTATACATGCTGGTGTATACACAAATCCAATCACATTATCTGGGTATGTTAATCAGAGTTGGAGAACTTTATTAATCTGTGTAATGTGTTTACATGCACTCCAGTTGTCCAGTTATACTTGGAATAAGGCAATAATCTGTTCAGTGTCATGTAAATGTACTGAATGCTTTTTTTTACTTAATTGAATTGTCTCAAAATATTTTATGATGAAATATAAAATATATCTAAAACTTCCCTAGTTGGCTTTATATAGTATTCACATTTCTGTTCTGGATACACACATTTTACTTAGATACCTTGTAATTTGCATATATAAATTTCAGAAAACTTAATTCTCATCTTAAAGGCACAATATGTCATATAGACTTAGACAATATAATTGTATTATAATTATAAAATTATTATCAATAGAGAAACAGGTGAGCTCATATTTGCAGTAGGTCAGCCCTGCTACCCTGGTGTGATCCTGCTTTCACCAACCAGGCATTAGAGAAAAATGTATTTTTTATTTGAAACTGCTTTAACTCTATGTTTTACTGGCTTTAATCATCAGGGACAGAAGAATAAGAATAATTTTCCTCCCTGCAAAATGAACACTGAATCCGTGGTATTAAATCTCCCAAAAAGTGTTGTAACAATTTTGTCACTTTTTCTTCCCTTTTAGCCCCATGCGTGCCCAGGAACATTAAGGGCCACCTGGACTGCCAAACTAATTCTGCCTGGGTGACTTGGGACGCCTCACAAGGATCTCTCAACTACATTGTGGTGGCCCAGTCGGCCGGGGGCCACAACTCCACGTCCATGTCCACCTCCTCTCCCTGTAATGTGCCAGATTTGAACTGTGCGACGCTTTACACCTTCCACGTCACAGCTGTCAACAACCTCTGCACCAACACCAATCGCAGCGACACCTTTGAGCTTGAGACGGGTATTTACCATGAATCTCTGTTGCCAAAAGACAACTGAATTATTTTAAACTCTTGATGTTTTTTCTATAGCACACTTAAATGCGTCTGTTCTGTCCTATAGGTCCATGTGCTCTAACATCTATCAGCACAGAGACACAGTGCAACAATGACACTATCCGGGTGGAATGGGAGCTGAATGAGGACACAACCTTCTACGTGGTGATTGCCGAGGGCCACGACAAAACCCACCTCTCCTGCAACACCTCCTCCAACTCATGTGTGCTCGAGGATGCCAGATGTGACACACACTACAGCATCATCGTCTCAACTTCTGTTATTAAGTGCAGCAGCCTCAGAAGTCCTACAAAGAAGATTAAAACAGGTATCACTTCCATCGCTTTGCACAAACTCACAGGAGGAAAAAAACACTTCTATTATAAAACTAACTTAAGTTTTAAGATCTATCTAGTAGAGCTAAATATTTAAGGTTATTCTGTCTCCTCTAGCGCCCTGTGCCCCATACAACATGACAGTGGTGCCATCATGTGAGGTGAATGGAGTCACAGTGAAGTGGGCCCACTCCCCTGTGGCCACATCCTACCAGCTGACGGCAACAGGAAGGGATGGACATGTCATCGAACAAAATACCACAGTGAGCAACTGTACCCTCCCTAACCTGGTCTGTGGACAGACGTACAGCCTGAGCATCACTGCCACTAGAGATAACTGCACCAGCCCGGCCGGGACCACCTCCTTCAGATCAGGTGAAGAGATTGATGAAGAGATGACCTGTATTACTAAATTAAAGAAACACCCTTGATTGGGGGTAACATGGTGGAGCTGTGGGTAGAGCTGTTGCCTCACACAAGCAGGTTCAAGTCCTTGAGCTGGGATCTTTCTGTGTGGAGTTCCATGTTCTCTCTGTGTCTATGTGGGTTCTCTCCAGGTTCTCCAGCTTCCTCCCACAGTCTAAACACATGCTGAGTTTAATTGGAGACTCTAAATTGCTTATAGGTATAAGTGTGTGAATTGTGTGTGTGTGTGTGTTCCATGATAGGCTGCTACCTGTCTGGGTTTATCCCTGCCTCTCACCTGTTATGGGTTGGGATGCGGATAATGTTTTAAAAGGATAATTCATTATTTTGACATCTAGCTCAATTTTCCTCATCCTGTCATGTATTTGAACCATTGAAACTTAATTTCACTGATTATTGAGCTTTATGTTGATTAGCGACAAAGTACCAAAGTACTATGGTGTGGTCTTCGAAATAGTTCTTTAACAAATCTAGCTCAGATTTCAATGTTCACATAGCAACAGGACAATCAGGACAGGACAACATACAACAAAAAGGATCAAACCAGCAATTTCCTGTTGGGGAAAGAACTGCTGAAAATCTGCCCTGTAAACTTCACTTATACTCGAAATCCAATCAGAGGGAAATCATTACAAATCAATAATGATTCATCATCAGCATCAGAGAAATTATGTGTCTATGTTTCAGGTACATAGCAGGAACATGGGAAACTGAACTATGTTCAATATACCTAACTATACATTAAACTAGAAAGTATTGCTAATCTCTCAGACATTATTGCTTTCTTACATTGAAACGACTGTGTTTTGGTTGTTCCAATACTAAAACAATGATTATTGGACCCAGTGTCAGGCAGATAAACTGATAATAAAAATAGTTTTTAGTTGCAGCACTAGCAAAGTCTCATTTTCAGATTAGAAGAGGACATTTGGACCAAAGAGTTGTAAGAGAAACCTGTGATCCCATTTTCACCTTCATATAAAAAGCTATATGCCTAAATATCTGACAGGTTTTCTTTTCTTGTTTCCCTATCAGTGCCCTGTGCACCTGCCGCTGTAGCAGTGGATATGAAATGCGAGACCAATTCAGCCATCCTTTCATGGGATGCCAGCGAGGGTGCCGTGAAGTATTTTGGCCATGCTGAATCCACAGACAGCAATGTTTTTTACTGCGAAAGCAATGACACTTCCTGCACCATCGGAGGCTTGGAATGTGGTGATAGGTTCAACTTCTCTGTGGAAGCTTCCAACAACTTCTGCAACAGCTCCATTAGTGCAACTGTGGGGGCGGGAGCAGGTAATTATCACAGTGTAAAAGGGAATTTTAGCCATGCACAACTGCTCTACATCTAGGTAACTCAAGGTGTCAAAAGTTGTTACATTATTTATTCAGAAGTATAGATACTAGAGTTTAAAATACTCCATAGAAGTATCTTGGCTTTTTACTCAAGTGAAAGTATAAAAGTACTAAAAAGTAAGTAAGTAGTTAGTTTTCTGAGGGGAAAGTGCCATTGAGGACAGAAGCTCTGTATAATGGAAATACCAATATAACGATAATTATTATTTTATATTAAAACATATATGGCAGGTTATATTTGTCGGAAAATGTGTAATAATTTAGATGTTTTCTGTTATTTTTGAATAACGAAAATATTGAAAAATAAAAGATTAAAGTAAGACTAAAATCAAAAAGTAAAACTTAAAATAGGCGAAACAATTTGCCAATGGAATAATATAATTTAAGATAAGTCTACTCAATATTGGATTAATTTTACTAAAAACAAGATATTTTCACCTTATCAAATTTCATTTTTTCATCTGGATAGGTTTTAGGGCATGGGTAACTGGAAACTGAAAAGGTCCACTCACCAAATTCAGAGTGTCCATTACACTGAGACACTGCTCCCCGCTGGCAACATAAATGTGTATTTATTTGTCGCCTTAAACTATCTGTTTTCTGCATCCACCTTTCTTTTCTTTTGTAGTTTGGAGCATGCCGTTTCTGTTTAAATAGTGATCTGGTAAATCACCGACAGACAGAAAAATACCCTCATGTGGACCTCATGTCCCTGCTTTACTATGTTGTCATAGTGATGATACACAATCTCATATTTTGTTTTCTTCATTTGTCACAAGATTGGCTTCGGGGAAATACCCCCAGAAATAACATGGCAATTTATTACGCCTGAAACACTATGTAATAATAATAATAATAATAATAATAATAATAATAATAATAATAGTGATTATAATAATAATAATAAAGATTTTGTCTTGGTCCGGATGGCATTGCGTTTGGATACGTATGCGGACCCTGGTCCGCCAGTTGAGCAAGTCTGTTTAAGGGTGAGTTTATTTTTATGTAAAGAGTAGAAGCAAACGGTCAACTGAAAAAAAATTACTAAGGTTTCAAGGGGGCCACTCTAGCTTGAAAAATCCACTTGTCTGTGGATGTGTATTCACAGGAAAGGAATAAGTAAAATTATCACAAATATGATTGCTGTCTCCTTCTTTCTCAGCTCCCTGCCCCCCGACCGGCCTGAAAGTGCGATGGCAGAAGAGCCAGCAAAGTTACTGGGCCAGGATGTCTTGGGATAGCGTCAACTGTTCCAATGTCCAGTACCTGGTAGACCTCATCGGTTGGATCCAAAACGACCCAAAGACACAGATGGAGCTCTCTTCCTATTGGTGGTCCAGGACATATTTTGAGTTCCAGATGCCCTGCAGCACAGTGTATAACATGACTGTACGTGCCAAAAACTTGGCGGGGGTCAGCGAAGCTTCCAGCGCAATGACAGGAATTACAGGTAACCTTGAGAAGCTCATGAATCACACGTCTAAGTGATCGGTACATATTTATTCAAAGCAATGTTTTAGGTTTGAAAAAAAAAGCTGTACCTCTTTTTGGATTTATGTTAATATAATGAAGAGGCATATTTGAAATACACCCACTGCAAATTTATTATGTAGACCTTGCTGGACCAGTGTGGTCTTCTCTTGCTGTAGCCCATCCACCTCCAGGTTTGACGTATTGTATGTTCTGAGATGTTCTTCTGCATACCTCAGTTGTAATTAGCAATTATTTCAGTTACTGTTGCCTTTTTATCAGCTCCATCAAGTCTGACCATTCTCCTCTGATCTCTGGCATCAACAAGACAAGATTTTCACCCAGTACTACCGCTCACTGGATATTTTTTTTTTTTCTGACTATTCTCTGTAAACCCTAGACATGGTTATGAGTGAAAATCCCAGTATATCAGCAGTTTTGGAAATACTATCCCCCAACAACCATGCCACATATTCAAAGTCACTTAAATTACCCTTTTCCCCCATTCTGATGGTTTGAACTGCAGCATTTGCTGCCCTGCGATTCGCTGATAAGAAATTTGTGTTAACGACCAGTTGGACAGTTCTACCTAATAAAGTTGATGGTGGGTGTATGAATATGTTGCTCTTTAATGTTTGACCTGATTATGTCTGGTTATCTTCATCTCCTATAGCATAGGTTTAGATAAAGCCAGAAACTCCATGTCAGCAGTATTTTCACTGTTTTCTCCACAGTGCCCTGTGCTCCACGGAATGTCAAGTACACTGCTCCATCTACGGTGTCTTGGGAGGCATCAGTGTTTGCCATGTTATACACCGTCTACAATGTGACCAACACAAGCCGTTCCAAGGTTGTCACCACCGCTCAGCTCTCTATATCGCTCAACTTGGATCCAAGCACTATCGAAGTGACGGCCAGCAACTCCATCGGCGAGAGCAACCCGTCTAGGGTGACAGGTCAGACGCTGAAATCAACAGCACTACACAGGACTGATTAATCAATCTAGGTCATTCAGCTCCAGCAACAAAATAGTTTTTCATTTTAAGAAATGGTACTGCAAAATGGAGCATTTAAAGAGCATAAGAGAAATACAAAAAAAATCTAAGAAACACAAAATGAGGGAAAGTAAAATGGTAAGATGGTAATATTAACAAATTGAAGGTCATGGTCTTTATAATATTTAAATATAGACCTAACTTCCCTCTATGAGCCAGCACCGAACTGGAAGAAATTGTGGGCAGGCTCTACATGGGTCAGGTTGTTTATAATATAATTCGATTTTTCTTTTCTCTGTAGGCAGATAGAAAGAACTGACAGGTCAGTTTGTTTCAACATTAAAATCAAGATGGACAGTTCAATGTTTATATATTTTGAAAAATCTGTCTAAGCCTATTCTGTACTTGTTTTTTTTGTGTAACGGCTGACTGTGTACACTGAAATGTAACAATGCATTGGCACAGAGATGAAATAGAAAAAGAAAACCATTTAACTGAAATCTGTATGTATGTATTCTCATCCTCCTCAGGCTCAGCAGGATCTCGGAGAAGAAGAGACCTGCGGTCTGCTCATTTATATGCCAAACTAGACAATGGTAAGTGTACACTTTAAAGCTGCAACATTTAGTTGATCATTAGAAAATTGATCACGCAAATATTTTGACTGTTGAATAATTGTTTTGAAACATATTTAAGATAAAATGCAAAACATTCTCTGGTTCCAGGTTTATAAAATGTGATTTTCTGGTTCTATTGATTGTAACTTGAATTTCTAGTTGTTCCAACAAAATATAACTAAATTCTGAAAAAAAAATCATTATTATGTATCATTTGTGATATTTCATGATCAACCTCAACTTTCTGATATCGTTTTTGAATCGGAAAACATTATTATTATATCGTTTTATTAATACTTGATGGTATAGGGGTTGTTCTTGCCTCATAAGCAAAAGACATTCTTTGTATCTAGGCAGACAGAATATATTTACAACAAAAGTTACATTTGCGTATCTCACCACTATCCTGCAGCAGTACTTTTGTTCTAGTGTTGCAGCTCTGGATCACTGTGACGATTACATCCCACCGTTTTATTACCATTCAAAGCTCCATTGTCTCTCTTTAAGTTTGCCAAGTTCAAAGTTACATCTTCTAAAAATAAAAGAAATATAGGAATACAAATGCAAAAAAAAAGTGTTTTTTGCTGTATCTGCAAACTTGTCCTGTCATCTAATGCCCTTTTTGACAGGTTGAGAACCACTGAATGTTCTATATACTGATCACACACTTGTTACTATCAATTCAAAGTAATGACTTACATTACAATATCACTTTATTTAAAATGTAAGGCATTACACGACTATAACATTACTTTGAGGTTAATCTTAACAAAATAAGTGAAATTACCTTGTCATTGTTGCTGCTAGTCAACAGGGCTCTTGCTGACTAGTTTTCTAAAGCTGGTGATTCCACTGTTGAAAGAGGTTTTTATATCTATATTTTTATATATATAAAATAGTGGAGTGTATGTCCATCTGGAGAATGTGTTATCTGACGGGTCTGCAGCTTCACTCATCTCCATCCTCTCTGTCTGATGAACCAAAAGAAAAAGGAAGTGAAAGTGTGTTGACTTGCTGCTGATCTTGCTGTGATTTAAGTTTGATTTGTAAGAACAAAAAACAAAAAAAAACATACCACTTCAATCCAGGTTAAAAAATGCATTGTAATGTGCATTACTGACATTTATTCGAAGTAAAATATTACATTTTTTTCTGTAATGCCTTACATTACTATTTTTCAGCTAAAAGAAATGAATTATTGCTGTTGTTACATACATTAAGTAATTTGTTACTTTTGTAACATATTATTCCTGAGACTGATCAGACATGAATATGAATTCATCACTTCTATTTCTAACATCTCTCCCTCATCTGCCACTCAGATCTGGAGAGTCCAGAGGTGTTGTCGGTAACAGTAAGTGGGGTTTCCTTTAACGTGAACTGGACGATAGTGAACAATGCGGTTGAGTACATGCTCGTCATTGAGGAGGACCAGGGTGAGGGCCAGACCGCCCCTCCACCCAGAGTGAGAACTGTGGAGGGTAACACTCACACAGAGACTGACCTCAGGCCATGGACCACCTACTGCATCCGGCTCGCAGCCAAGAACGCCATCAGCCAAAGCAGCTACTCCAGCCTTGTATGCAGAAAAACTGGTTCCTCCTCATGAAAAAAAAACAGATCTCCTTAAATAGATTCGACTAAGCAGAAACACAATGGTATGAGTTATTGTTTGCCATCTCCACTCATCAGCGTCCATAACATAATTGTTATCGGTTGAGTCTTTAGGGGAAAACTGTAAAAATGAATAAATAACAAAAGAAAGTAATTAAGTTTTAACCCTCTATTGCATCAAAAATTACTTAGACATGGTAAAAATGGGTTTTGAATGTTTTACTTAAAATGGCCTAAATAAAAAATATATTTAAGAATGTATAAGAAATAATTCTTCACATAGTCTCAGGATAATTTATGCTATGTAAGGAAGTTTCCATATTTGTATACTGTTGCTTTATAGCAACAACTCTATTTTAGCATATTAGAAAAAACAAAACTTGTAACTTGAAAATTTAATTAAATGAATGAATTCTGAATAAAAGACAACTTTGGTTGTGAGACAATGATGCTCACATGTCAAATGACCTAAGCAAGAGGGACTGAATATTGTGGTCATATGCCTTTATACATCATATTTCCTTTTCTACAAAAAAAAAATGTTTTCCTGCCTTACTGTAAAAACATCGTTTTTATACCAAAGCTTTTTAGAAAAATGATAAAGTAATTCTTACCATACGGCAACATTATGCAATAGAGGGTTAAAAGAAAATGTTGTTTTGTGTCGATGTCACATGCAAATTGTGATCAAACATGAGGAGAACTGTAGATTTAGATTTTTTAGCAGTTGGTTATATATACGTTCTCATAATTGTGGCTCGTATCATAGCAGGATGTGGCATTATAGTATAGTAAACAAAGTATTTCTAAAAATGATATTTATCACAAATATTTTTCAAGGTAGGTTATTCGATTATCTGATTGATTATTAAACTGAGAGTAGTGTAAACAAACTGATAATTTATCAAGCAATATTTTTTAAAACCATGATGTATATTTTCTTTTTGCTGTACTAAATGACTTCTCATGTTGTGAACACACTGATGGATCTTTTTTAAGTCTCAGAAATTGTGGAATAAAGAAAAACTGTATACATCAGTGTTGACAATTTTCATTTTCTTAAAAACGTCATTGTGTGTTTTTGTTTGTGTCTCTTGGTAGTGTTGAACTAATAACTGAATGTTAACTTCTAATTTTCTTACAGTGGGGAAAATAAGTATTTGAACACCCTGCTATTTTGCTATTTCTCCCACTTAGAAATCATGGAGGGGTCTGAAATTTTCATCGTAGGTGCATGTCCACTGTGAGGGAGATAAACAAAAAAAAAATCAAGAAATCACAATGCATGATTTTTTAATGATTTATTTGTGTGATATAGCTGCAAATAAGGACCTGTTAGTCCGCCCATTAGAAGTCCACCTGCACTCCATGTATCATCCTTAATCAGATGCACCTGTTTGAAGTCGTTAGCTGCATAAAGACACCTGTCCACCCCATACAATCAGCAAGACTTTAACTTGTAACATGGCGAAGACCAAAGAGCTGTCCAACGACACAAGAGAGAAAATTGTACACCTCCACAAGGCTGGAAAGGGCTACGGAGCAATTGCCAAGCAGCTTGGTGAAAAAAGGTCCTGTTGGAGCAATCATTAGAAAAATGGAAGAAGCTAAACATGGCGGTCAATCTCAATCGGAGTGGAGCCCCATGCAAGATATCACCTCGTAGGGTCTCAATGATTCTAAGAAAGGTGAGGAATCAGCCCGGAACTACACGACAGGAGTTGGTCAATGACCTGAAAAGAACTGGGACCAACGTTTCCAAGGTTACTGTAGGTAATACACTAAGACGTCATGATTTGAAATCATGCATGGCACGAAAGGTTCCCCTGCTTAAATCAGCACATGTCAAGGCCCGTCTTAAGTTTGCATATGACCATTTGGATGATACAGAGGAGTCATAGGAGAAAGTTTTGTGGTCAGATGAGACCAAAATAGAACTTTTTGGTCATAATTCTACTAAGCGTGTTTGAAGGAAGAAGAATGAAGAGTACGACCTGAAGAACACCATCCCTACTGTGAAGCATGGGGGTGGTAGCATCATGCTTTGGGGGTGTTTTTCTGCACATGGGACAGGACAAGTGCACTGCATTAAAGAGAGGATGACTGGGGCCGTGTATTGTGAGATTTTGGGGAACAACCTCCTTCCCTCAGTCAGAGCATTGAAGATGGGTCGTGGCTGGGTCTTCCAACACGACAACGACCCAAAGCACACAGCCAGGAAAACCAAGGACTGGCTCCGTAAGAAGCATATCAAGGTTCTAGCATGGCCCAGCCAGTCTCCAGACCTGAACCCAATCGAAAATCTTTGGAGGGAGCTCAAACTCCGTGTTTCTCAGCGACAGCCCAGAAACCTGACTGATCTAGAGAAGATCTGTGTGGAGGAGTGGGCCAGGATCCCTCCTGCAGTATGTGCAAACCTGGTGAAAAACTACAGGAAACGTTTGACCTCTGTAATAGCAAACAAAGGCTACTGTACCAAATATTAACATTCATTTTCTGAATGTTAATTTTTCTGTCAGAATTCTAGCTGACACACAGGTGTTCAAATACTTATTTGCCGCTATATCACACAAATAAATCATTAAAAAATCATGCATTGTGATTTCTGGATTTTTCTTTAGTTTATCTCTCTCACAGTGGACATGCACCTACGATGAAAATTTCAAGCCCCTCCATGATTTCTAAGTGGGAGAAATAGCAAAATAGCAGGGTGTTCAAATACTTATTTTCCCCACTGTATATTGAGAACGCAAATTTTGCAAGTGTCAAATATGTATAAATATAACAAAATGTGTATGGACAGACCATCAGACAGGAACATAAAGTATGAACCTCCATCATGATTCTCCTTCTCTAAGAGGAAACCTGAACTACAACCTACAGCAGCTGCTGCGAAAAATTTAAATTATTCTTATTCTTCCTGGTCACTTAAAATTAAGTCCAGATGTTCCTGTAAAAAATGCTGCAGGAGCTGAGGTCTAACTAGCTGTGATTGTTTTAAATAAAGACATTATTATAATTAATAATATTTATAATACTTGACATTTTGTGTCAAAAAAATTCCACAAAAATCATGATTTTTTTAAAATAAAATATACCATTGGACTTTTAAATGACAAGAAACTGCTTAAAACTAAAGTTTTTGACTTTCTCATCTTGCCAAACCTGACTGTCACTGACCCAATAATAAAAATAGTGATAATCTTCATGAAGATACACATTTACATTCTTCTACTGGCGCTATATTTACACTTAATACCGGTTAGAACATATTGTACTATGTTAATTATATATGAATATATTCTTGGTATTAGAAGCCATTCATTCATTCACAAGGCTTTTACAAAATTTGAGACACTGCTGAAACAAGCTTATTTGATTTAAGACAGCCCCCCAACTTCAAAATGTTTTATATATATTATGTGTTGTTGTTTAAAGGTGTGTTTACTCTAGACCTTTGATAGGATCAATGCGGCTATGGTTTGAGTCGTTTTTATTTATCAGAAGTGAAGTTGAAAAACCTGGATGGCTTGGAGCTGTATTGAGAAGGGGGAACCCTACCCAAATCTTTTTGCTACTATTATCTACCACACCGCACTCTCTTGTCTCTTCTTCTTTCGGTAATCTGAAAGTGGGTCGCGGGGGCAGCAGCTTCAGCAGGGAAGAGTTCCCTCTCTCTGCCATTTCATCCAGCTCTTTTGGGGGAACCCCAAGGTGTTCCCAGGACAGCCAAGAGACATGGTCTCTCCAGCATGTCAAGGGTCTTCCAATTTGGCAATGATATGCACATATATAAAATTCAGTTTTTCAAATATATCTAGTATTTAGGCCATTTAAGTAATAACTATATTAAAAATATTTTATCATGTCAAAAAAAAAAATTTATGCAATAGAATTTAATGTAGCGCTTCTGGCACTGGTGCTGTTAAAGTTTTAAGCTGTCATCATTCTCTACAAATTGGAAGACATTTATAGGTTGAGAGCTGAAGGGGTGTTTACGAGGAGTAGGAGTTGGTTGGAGGATGAATTCTTCCTATTCATTTATTTTTTGGATTTGAAAAAGCTTATGTGAAAAATAACACAATACAAAAATTTAACATGGATGGAGCAATACAGATGGCCCTCAAAAAAATAGCTAAAAAAAACTATTTTTTTACTAAATTATATGAGTCAAAGCATAATAAGGAACAGTTTTAAAATGTACATTTTGTGTTTATTTTGTTCATGTCTTTTAAAAGTCATCATGATTTCATGTGATTTTTTTGACACAAAATGTCAAATGATGCAACTGAAAAAGAATGATAAATTTAAATATTTAATCTACCTTAAATATATAACAATCTAATAGCATTTGTTTTTAATTCCTTAAAACCTTTTTGAGAAAAAAAAATGGTATCGAGTTTTAAGGATTACACCACATGACATTTTCAGCATTGTCCCATATTTCTCCAACAATATTCAATTCAATTCAATTTATTTGTACAGCCCAGAATCACAAATCGCAGATTTGCCCCAATGGGCTTTACAGTTTGTACAAAAGCAACACAACATCCCCTGTCCTTAGACCCTCACATCGTACAAGGTAAAACTCCCTTAAAAAACATTTAACAGGAAAAAACTGAAGAACCACCAGGAAGAGGGAACATATAAAGAATGAAAAGTACTGGTCCAAGCACAGAACCATGATTTACTTTTGTATGGATAGAAGAAACATTATTGACATGGACAAATTGGGAATGACCTGAGAGATAGGACTTAAACCAGTTTAGTGCAGTCCCTTTTAGACCAATAAGATGCTCTGGTCTCTGTAATAAGATTTGATGGTTGATGCTGTCAAATGCAGCACTAAAGTCTAACAGAACAAGGATGGAAATAAATTCTTTATCAGATGTGTTGACAATGTCATTTGAAACCTTTACCAGAGCCGTAAAAATGTTATGATAAGGGTTTACTTTTTGGACCTTTACATGATAAATAGTACATTTTTTTTTAAATAAATAGTTTTAACAATCCCTTTTCAATTTGGAACATAATACCATTTTTTCTCTCTAAATGAGGAAGCTTAGATTTCTTCTTGCTATGTAATTATGACATTGAAAAAAATCCCCTCAAATTTATCTTAGTTTCATAAGCAGATGCTTCTTCTTTGTCTTTGATCAAGAAGCTAATTAATAATAACTTCCCCCCACGAATACCCACAATGAAGATTTTTTTCTCACAACATACTGTTAGTTTGTCAGTTATTCAATCGAGATAGATCACTATATAAAAAATGTATTTGAATGTATTGTATGTCAATACCTTTTAATGAATTTAATACTAATATAAATGCAAGCCCTGCAGGAATAATTATGTTTTTTTTAATTGAGCAGGAAACAACTGACCCATTCATACTTTAAATTGGTCAAACATGTTTCACATCAACATTTGATAATAATATACTATTTATGTTAAAAAAAAAAGATGTATCGATCCATATGTGGTATGTTAACAGATCTCTTTTATTAATAACCTTGACTGGAAAAAGGTTTGAAGCTTCCTAGCTAACTATTTGACAAACAATAGTGTGAAAGGAGTTTTATTTAAAATGATTCACAGAATTTAACCAGCAAATGTTTTTCTACAACGTTTCAAAAATGATATAGATGTAAAATGCTCTTTTTTTAAGGATACAATGACAATATTTCCATTTGCATTTACTTTACATATGTATTGTTTGGCTTCAATGACTATCCATCTGTGAAAATAAAACATTTTATGTTAATGGTTTGTTAATAAAGTTGTATTTTTTAAAAGGTGTGGCTGCAACTAAGAGAATCTCTGACCTTCCACTTGAAATTTACTTCAGGGTCTGAAAACTTCCGCTGCTGGTTCCTAGGTAGACAAAAATGGCTAACATGACTAACTATTAAAACGTAATTTAAAAGATCTAGTAAATCTGTGTAATCTGCAGATGGTGTGACTTTGTAACCTTAGAACGTTAAACACAGAAGCGCCACCTACAGCCTGGACGCTACGGAGCTAACTGCTACTTGAACATGTTCAGCCCACCGCTTCACAAGCAGAGACATCAGTTTGTCGTCGATTTCGTCAAGAAGAATAAACCTAAAAAAGTAAGTTATCAAAGTTAAGTTTCTAACGTTACTTTCAACGCTGCGGCTAGTTCCATAGCGAATAACTCACCGTTAACGCTCATTAACACCTAAAAACAGAGCAAATGCTAGCTAGCTACAACAGGACGAGCGCATATAACGGTCCGCACGCTGGGGTCTCAAGGTCAACGGTTTAAAAACGAAGAATAAAGGGCAACGTTAATTTCGCCCCGAGCTTTCACTGCTTATACCATAAAAAGGTTATACTTACCTTAAAATCACGGCCTGAAAGATAGAAGTCTGCTTTCTTCTGGTTTGCGTATTTTTCTTTTTAAATTTCTATTTATTTTCGTGTTTCTAGTTCACTGTTGCTTTTTCATGACTGGTATAAACAGTAAAAATATAGGGGCGAAATGGCAGGATCTCTTATTTCTCAGATTTAAGTGGGGTAACTGACGTTTTCCAGTGTGCCAAGCCTGGATAGTCTTATGCAAGGGTATGTGGTGGGATAGGTACTGCTTGGGTAAAGTATCAATACAACATTGTAAAAATACTATAACTTACTTCATCCCTCTGACACATAGGCTATATCTATATGACAAATGGAGAAAGTTCAATAATTTATCAGTGTACAAATTAACAAGAACACTGATTATAACGTAAATGAGTTTAGGCCCAGATTGATAGTGCTGGTACTTCCTGAAGATGTCTGAATGTGAGTAGAGTAAGGCCTACAGTGAGTGTGTAGAATGGTTCTCTGAAAGAAGGAAAAGATGCAGCACTCATGAACTTTTCTTATGAAGTAGCAGCTGAGCCAGGTAACATCTTAGGATGTGGTTTTTGACGTTTAGAGGGAAAAAAATCTCTATTTAGTGGTGCTGTACTAAGTTACTTTCCGCAACTGATTGTAAGTTTCCCTCTGCAGGGCTAGGGGTTATTGCTATGATAACTTGACTATAGTAACTTGATGATAACATTTGACTATAGTGCTCCATTCAGCATAAAACTGATTTATTACTTTCATCCTCTGGCCTCATAGTTAATTAACTCCATTTATGTCCTGGTTCGGTCTCAGGTGGTGGATTTGGGCTGCTCTGAATGTGGCCTCCTGAACAACCTGCGATTCTGCCGTGATGTTGAGCTGCTGGTTGGAGTGGACCTGAATGGAGCCAAAATTAAACAAAAGATGTAGGGTAAAAAATAAAAGCTGTAATTTATGCATTGTCATGAGAGATTTAAATTTATACACATATTGTGTGTATATGTAAGATATAAATTACTTTTGTGTAAAGTCACCTAAAAAAAAAGTCAAATTGCTTTTTAAACATAATGACCTGTATTCCTTCACTGATAATTCAAGAAGTCTATAAATAAAAGAGGCAATAATATAAATTACAAATAAACAGTGTTAAAAGTACACAATCCATCGGGGCTTTAACTAATAATTACTGTATCTTCATAGTCAATCTATCACTTATTTTGTTTCCCAAGGCCAAAGACCATAAACTCTCTTATTCTCAACTAACAGCCCATCATTATAGAAGACCAAGAAAACCAGATGAACTTCAAATTTGAGAAGCTGGAACCATAAATTAGGACATTTTCTTCTTAACAATGACTCAAACTGATTAATCAGTTGACAAATTAGTCGGATATTGATTTAAGTTCGCAACTAAAAATTGAAAAATTGTTGTAGCACTTCAATTCATGAAATGGAGATGAATAGTATTCCAATTATGAATATGATATCTAAACTCTTTGATAATAGATGCCTAAAGTTTAATTAAAACATATACTACAATCAGTAGTTGCTGTGTTTGATTTAAATAATTGAAGTCCAGTACCAGAGGACCTGAGGATTATGGAGACCTGAATCTGATAGATAAGAAAAACCATGTTTGAATACTCCACTTTGGTCAAGATTTGGCCACAGGAAGGCTGCTGTTTCCCATAGATGACTGAGCTGCCATCTAGTGACAGGCTGTGGTGTGGATATGGTGTGGATATTAAATAGTTTTCACATGATTCGTCTTATTTGATTTTCATGTGATCAATGCATTGTTAACCCTCCAGTCCATGAAATGGTACTCTGACATGATAAAACATATTTACTGTTTTTATTATATAAAATGACCTAAATAGTAGATATATTAAAAATATATACTATAGGAAAAGATTGTAAACATAGTTTCATGCTATGTAACTCAATTTGACTCTATCAGGCTGTTGCACCAGGAATTTTCCATACATGCATATTGTTTTCATATGGCATCAAATCTAATCATCTAATCATGTATAACATCAAAGTGGTAACTTAAAAAAATATGTTTTTACCCCAGGTAGTGAGTTTTATGTTTTATTTGTTGAATATTTTCCAAAATTTGGAATAAAAGACATTCTAGGTTGTGAGTCAATAATGCCCACATGTCAAATTTCCATGAAAAGGGACTGGCCATGTGACCTCATAAATTGCAAAACTAAAACCCCTTTTCACACCTGACTGTAAAAATTTTTTATGACAGCGTTTATTCTAAAAAATGAAATAAAGTCATTATTGCTTCATGGCAACACTATGTAATAGAGGGTTAAGCATGTTGAACTACAACCCCTAGCAAAAATGTATGGAATCACCTGTCTTGGACAAGCACTCACTCAGACATTTTATTCTGTAGAACAAACTTGCATCAAAAGCATGAAACAAAAATGAAGTCATTCAAAAGTGAAACTCCTTGGCATTCAGAAACACTAAAGGAAGTCAATAAAAGACATTGTCATGGTCAGTAAATGACACTTTTATAGACCAAGCGCAAGGAAAAATATATGGAATCGCTCTATTCTGAGGAAAAAAAAACAACCAAAACACATCAGTATTTTGTTACACCCCCTCTGGCTTTTATGACACATTGCAGTCTCTGAGGCATGGACTTGAGTGACAAACAGTAATTCTTTATTAATCTAGTGCCAACTCTCTTTGAGTGCAGTTGCCAGATCATCTTTGCTTTGTTTTTTCCAATATCCACCACAGGTTTTCAACTTGATTGAGATCTGGGCTATTTGCAGGCCATTATTTCATCATCCCCAAACATCTTCTCAATTGATGGGATAAGAAAACTATCCACATTGTCAATGTAAACTGCAGCTCCATATCATCAAGGAGTGTAGAAATTTGTTTTCTTTAGGAACTCCTCTTTGTAAATCTCACTGGAACGGCACCAAACAAAAGTTCCAGCATCATCACCTTGTCCAATGCAAATTTGTGATTCATCACTGAAGATAACCTTCATCCAGTCATCCACAGTCCGTGATTGCCTCTCCTTAGCCCATTGCAGTCTTTCTTTTCTTTCTTTTTCTTTTAGCTTTCCTATATGAAAATCCCATTTCCTTTCGGCAATTTTGCACAGTTCTGTCACATACATTGACTCCAGCTTCATCCTACATCTTCTTCATTTGTCTTGTGTATTTTCTGTTTTCAAGATATATGGCCTTTAGTTTTTTTTCTTGATGTCTAGATGTTTTCCTTGGTCTACCAGTACACTTGGCTTTAACAACCTTCCAATGCTGTTTGTACTTGGTCTATATCTTCAGTACAGCTGACTGTGATCAGACCACATCTTTGGCAACCATACAGGAAGGGTTACCTCCTTCAAGAAGTTTGACAATCCTCTCTTTGGTTTCAAGAGACATTTCCCTTGTTGGAGCCATCATTTTTGCAAATCCACTTGGTCCAGAAGCCTTCCAATGTGTGATACCTGCACTCATTTTAACTGCTGACTAACAAGCAGATCTAATCTGAGGCAGGTGCCCAGTTAAAGAATGGAAGTTGACTGGATATGTCCTCATTTTCTACCTCAAAATCGAGTGATCCCATATTTTTTTTCCTCAGAATGGAGTGATTGCATATTTTTCCCCTGTGCTTGGTCTATAAAAGTAACATTTACTGAACACCACAATGTTTTTTATTCATTCCCTTTAGTGGTTCTAAATACCAAGGAGTTGCACTTTTCAATGACTTGATTATTATTTCATGAGTTTGATGCACGTTTGTTCTACAGAATAAAATGACTGAGTGAGCGCTTACACAAAATGGTAATTGCATACTTTTTGCTAGGGGTTGTAGTCCTTGTGTGAAAGGTACATTTTATTCCAGCCGATTATAATTCTTAGTTGATTATTTAAAACATAAAAGGATGGAGCAATATGAAATGTGATCTCATCACAGAACATAATGTCATTTTCTACTTTATTGAATTTTATTTATATCCATCCCTCTTGTGAGTAAATCAGTCTACCAACTGTTAATAAGCATTGCATGTAATTAAATATGAATAGTTTAACTTGGAAGGAGCCAAACATTTGATAACGCGTAAATCAGTCATTTTTGGATCTTCCTTGATATGATAAATGGTGATTATTGTGGTGAAATCAAGAAAGCATTTAACCACATGCTCCTCAGTCACCTTGTTTGTTTTGTGCATGATCATGTTAAGTTGGTACTTGTTCTGTGTGTCCTCCCAGGCATGGATTAGCTCCTTTATCAACAGACTACCTGCAACCAGGTGAAAAGCAGCTGCGCATTGAGCTATACCAGGGCTCAGTCACTGAAAAGGACCCACGACTAAGAGGGTTTGATCTGTTGACCAGTATAGAGCTGTACGTGTACAGAGCATTAATATTCATCCACTCTTGAAGGTAGAATAATGAGGATCTTCCTAAAAATAATATACACACTAATATAAATGTCCTGCACTCTGCCTGTGTTTTGGTAGGCAGATTTTTAAGGCAAACTTTTAAACAAACTGCACATGAGTCCTCTAGGGCAAAAATGTCCGCTCTTTAGAACTGCCTCATAACATCATGTTGATGAGGTTTCAATTTTTTTTGTTAAGTAATCATTCGTTTTTAACAATTTTACTCTTTTGTTTATGGGTCAGTGACAAGTCATGCAAGATAGTAAAGTCAACAATTTTTTAAAATACAGATTTAAGAAGCATTTATCAGGTATCTCAAAATGTACATATAACCACTATTTCCACTGTTATATTTGTATTTGATTATTTTTAACCAAGTTGGGTTCTTATAACAACTAAATATTTGTCAAAATGTCCTTGCCAGTGTGATTATTTGTGTCATTTATTTTTATGTGTGTGTCTGCAGCATAGAGCACCTCCATCTTCCTGATGTGGAGCTGTTTTCTGAAGTTGTGTTTGGTTACCTGACCCCAGTGGCTGTTATCATCAGCACCCCTAACTCTGACTTCAACCCCCTTCTCCCAAGACTGACCAGGTTCAGGAACAGTGATCATAAGTTTGAGTGGACCAGAGTTCAGTTCCAATCCTGGTATGCTGCCTTTTTTTCTCCTTGTGATGCTTTTTGACAGTAGTGAACAGCTAAAAAAAAAAGGGTGTAGAGATGAGAATAATTATAAGATAAAACCATCATAAAACACATTAACACTTACTGGCCAAACACCAGAGACACATTATCACACAAGGATCTTTCCAGCCCCACTGCACTGGAGATTGATGCTCATGTTTGATTTCAGCCTCTCAGGATGGGGGGAATAATACCTTCATTTTCAGTTGTAGATGCCCTGTTGACATTTCACACTAGTTTCTACAGCTGTTGTCATAATATATACTCCCCTATTAAGCTTTTTTCTGCATGGAAATCATTTAAACTTTTTAGCCTAAAAAACACAAAGTAAATACTCTTCATTACAAAATGATTCCTGAACATCAGCGATGTAATATTTTGTTTCAGTTAGGTCTGCTAGGGTTGATACACGGTGAACTGAAATATCATATTTCTCAATTTTCTTCATTAGAATTTAAATTCACAAGTTGTCATCTATCTATAAAGCATGAGCATCTGTCAGTCTGTTCCTTGCTTACTTCTCTGTTAGTTGAATCAAATCCAACTTTCAGATCTAGTTTGCAATTGGCACAAGGGGTGTATCCTTTTTAGTACATTTTTTTAGAAGGACAGTCAAAGCATTATTATTATTATACTATTATCATAAAACTAAAAGCCCTGTAGGTGAAAAGTGATAAAAAACATCCACTTACTTATCGATTACTTATCCTGCAGCAGTTCTTTTGTTCCAGTGTTAAAGCTCTGGATCTTCATGATGATTTTACGATGGGGAGTATCCTTTTTTTATTGTTTTGAATGAGTATTTCTATCCTTTCTTTCCATTTGGTAAATGTTTTTAGCTGGACAGGCAAAACATTATTAATATATTATTAGCATTAAAACCTGTAGTGGTCTTGCCTCGCAGCAGGCCTGTGTTTGAGTTCTTGTAGAAGCATTTTCTTGCATCAAGGCCACAGAATATATTTTACAAAAAAAGTAAAAAAAAACTATACATTTGCATATCCCACCACTTCCTGCAGCAGCTTTTTTGTTCCAGTGTTACAGCCCTGGATCACCATGACAATTACATCCCACCATCTTATAACTATTCAAACCTCCGTTGTCTTACTGCTTTAATTATGCTCCAACATAGTGAAAGTAAGTTTCCTTTCCCTCAGGAAATCCTGACACTATTGTTTTATGGATTTATTATTATTTACTACACATACTGTAGTAAGCAGAGGGACATCCATGTCTACTTTTCTCTAGGTATACATATTTTCTACGGGCACTGCACTAGTTTTATAAAATTGTTCTCCATAAACAACAAGGGTTTGAAGTTATTGAATTTAAATTTTCTTGTCTTCCCAGGGCTCAGAGAATGTGTGTGGAGTTTGGCTACGAGGTGGAGTTCACTGGTGTTGGGGAGGCACCCCCAAGACAGCAGGAGAGATTCGGCTTCTGCTCACAGATCGGTGTGTTTCACAGACTCGGCGGCAACGATGGCTGCAGTGGGTCATTTGGTGAGGAAGCAGAGGGGGTGTTGTCCTACACTCTGGTGAGTAGACTTTGTTCTGTCTCTCATGTTTTGAGTTGGACATCCTGCTGCACAGAATACCACTTATTTACCACTTTTTGTGACCACCTCATAAGGATTTAGGTTAAGTTTGAAATTTTAGTTCAGTGTTTGAGTTTATTAATAAAGCCAGTGTTAATATGCGTTAGATTACTTGGCTGTGAAGCAGCAGTCAGGAAGAAGGAGGTTATTAATAAGAAGAGTACATTTATCAGCATCCTGAACAAAGAGTTGTGTTCCAAATAATAGTAGTATGTTTAAGAACATGAGTAAAGCCAAATCGTTGTATAACGCAAGTTTCTGAGAACTGCTTCACATATGTGTTGCATAGCGTCGACCAACTTCTGGCCTGCTATGAACAGGTATTTTACAATTCCTTTGCATTTTTTGGTTTGATGCAGAAACTGAGAAACAACATTTCTGATGTTTCCTCAGAAGTTCTCAATAGGATTAAGGTCTGAGGATTGGGCTCGTAATTTTTTGTTCTGGAACGAAGATGCTGTTGGTTTACTGGTGTGTTTGGGGTCAAACGTACATTTCAAGGGCATTTCCTTTCCAGCATGAGGCAACATGACCTCTTATTGTATTTTGATATAGGCAGACGGATCCATGATCCCTTGTATGTGATAAATAGGATTGAAGATTCAGTTCATACAGTAAATATTTGAGTTAGTAAAGAAACACACAAGACACTGCTATTACTTTGAAGAGGCTAATAAAAAAAAATTACACATTTTCTTCACACTTTTATTTAGGATATACAAATTTAGTGTTCCTAATGCATTAAAAATAAAAAAAAAATATTGCTATTATCTTGAAGAATTTTTTATTTCTGGTAGAGATGAAAACATACAGTAATGTTGTGGGTACTTTTACAAAATGCCATTTTGTAATTGGAAATACTGTATTTTAAGTTTAGATTCGAGACTAAAACTGTATGTATATCACTTTAATAAAACTGTATATAGTGTTCCCTAAAACATTTCAACTCAAATATAAAAAAACATACATTTGGTAACTTATTATACATTTCACAACAAGAGGAGAGGGGGAAATTAAATAAGACAAGGAGGGGGATAAAAAAACAAAGCATGTAAACAAAAAAAATTAAATGTAATTCTAATCTCTATTAGCTGTATAGCATAAACTACCCCAGCCTGCAAGACAACAACACCCTGCAGAGGGTCCTGGTGAGCGAGGTGCTGTACTGGGCAGACAAGCTGAGCAGAGGATGGATGGAGGAGAAGGAAGGAGGAGAAGAAAGTATCTCAGATCAAAGTGTGGACCTGCAGGACAAGCAGACAGGTTTGCTACTTTAGTGTGTGACAAATAACACACAGACCAAAGTGTTTTGGATCAACCTCCGTGTCAGTGCTGTTGTTGTTCTTCAAAAATGTGATTTTTAACCTCCAGGCTTTATGTTTTTAATGGTCATGACAAATTAAGTGCTTGTTTGTCGTTTTGTTTAAACGGCACAGAGACTGCATGTGGAGGAGAGTTGAACAGCCAGGCAGAGGAGTGTGTGAGCGGCATGTCAGAGGATGAAGGAGGAGAGCTGTGCTCATCCCCCAGCAGGTGTTTCCTAGAGGAACAGCAGTAACACATTTCCTCTCATTCATAATAGTGACCCGGACCCTGGTTTCTGTGTAGCTGAATATTTCCACAGCTGACCGGCACTTTCCCATCATGGTTCCTTTTCCTGTGTGTGGCAGGTGTGTGTCTGTGCCTCTGTCTGTGCTGTGGCTGCGCTGTCCCAAAGTCAGTGCACTGAGTGGGAGCCTCAGGAATCTCAGATGTATGCTAACAGACTCCCCTGAGGTTGAGCTGAGCCAGGACGGCTCTGCTGTGCTCATTTATAATGGCAAACAAGGTAGGGCTGCCATTTGTTATCAGCTTGGTCTTGGTCTTATTAACCTCATTTCCTGTTGTGACCTCTGAATCCTATCAGGGTTTTCTATTAAGGTAGTTTGTCTATGATCATGCTGCAGAAAAGTGCTTTTTTGAAGTCAACCCTCTATTGCATAAAATATCACTTAGACATGGTAAAAAATGTTTGGAATGCTTTTATTACTTAAAATGGTCTAAATAATAGCTGTATTAAATATATACATATATAAGTTGTAAACATAGTCTCAGGATGTATAGCTTTGATGCAGCTGCTCGGCTATAGAAACCCATTCCCTGAAGCTCTCTGTGTACTGTATATGGATAATTTGAAGATCACGTGAAGTTTGGAGCTCTGCAGCAACTGACTGTGGAGAAAGTCGACGACCTCTTTGCATTATTTGCTTCAGCATCCTCTGACCCTTCTCGACCAGTTTACAGGCGAGAGATGACAGGTGGCATCCTTTAACAGTTTCACATTGGAAATCATTGAGCTCCTGCGACCGGCCCATTCCTTGACAAATGTTTTTAGAAACAGTCTCAATGCTTGATTTTATATATCTGTGGCCTGACCAAGTGATTAGGAAACCTGATTCTGATCATTTGGATTGGTGGCCAAATACTTTTGGCAATATAGTGTATATTTAACTGAAACTGCTGATCCAAACAACCAATGATTTATGAAGGAAATTGTTTTTCATATGACTGTATCACTAGAGGATGTGATGCGGTATACTGTAATATGGAATTTTTGTGCAACTTTCAACCCCTTTTATTAATGTCCTGCTCTTCCTATAATTGTTAATAGTAAGTGACAGTATTTGTGGTCCAGAAGGCCTGGAAGATGACGAGGACCACAATGATTTGGAGGACAGCGGGGACACAGAGCCCAGCCACAGCCCCCACAGCACTATGGACAAGGACGACTGGGAGGCTGTTTAATCCTCAGAGACATGGAGGCTACAGCTCTGTATTCTGGTGGTTGAGAAAAGGGTTGTTAACTAATCTGAAACGTCTCTGTGGAAACTTTGGGTTTGGAATGTAACATCAGTTTGGAGAGTTGGAAATGTATTGATAATGCGGGTCAGTTTGATTAAAATATTTGTTGGGCTCTAAAGTTTGGCCCAACTTAGCAACCCACATGTAAACGGAACAATAAAGCTGTGAATGTGTTCATATGTTCAAATTGTGATTGTTTGAAGGAGAATGTTCACAAGCTGAAGGTTTTAACTGTTTTATTCAACACATTTTTAAGCATCCAGTACACTTGTTAAGGAAGTTGATCTGTAAGAAGAATCACTGGACAGTGTAGAACATCACTTTACAGGAGAATACATTTAGTTTTATATTGACAACAGCTTCACAGAAGAGAAGAAGCAACCATGTTTGTAACAACATGTTGGGTACCGCGATGAATTTACCCATTACACAGGCAAAATGAGTGATTTGTTTATCTGAAGAAAAAAAAAACTCCAATACTTGCCATAAATCATACACTTAAAGCGGTCTTAATGATGTAGTGAAAACACTTTTTTCTAAATAATTAAGAAGATGGCACAGTATCAGTAACAAGTATTAAAAATAAGAACAATAGTGTCATGTATTTTCATTTTTAAACACAGGACATCTAAACCATACTGATCATTAAAAAAACTCAGAACACTGATTTACAGTCACATCGCACACATCTGTGCAGACATCTGTATTTAACATGAATAAATGATTTCCTATACGCTCAGAGGTGAGCAAAAAAATGGAAACATTCATATTAAAAGATGGCACAATATCAAATAAAAAATTCAAGAACATTAACAGATATATAACGGCGATATTTAGTTGAGGCTATTTCACTAACAAAAGAACATATTAGACATGCAGAATGTAAGAACAAAGACATAGACTTGGAGTTAAAATAGCACCCACACTGATGACATCACACATATGCAGTTAATGGTAAGAGCTAAATATTTCTTCTCTATGGCTTATGACAGGAGACAGATTACACAACACTGTACAGTCCGTTTTCACTAGTTAAAATGTTCCTAATATTCTCAGATGCATAGGCCTGACAGGGTCCCAGGTAATAACAGTGTGTTGTGTACTTCAGCTAATAAATTGCACACCTAAATCTCTATTAGACTAGAGATGCAAACTGTCAACATGCATTACGTTAACTTGCCACAGGCTTATACTGTTCAGATCATTAAGATCATTTCTGGTTTTAGCACTAATTGTTCATGTGTGGTTTGCACTTAATGTAACAGATGATGCTGGGAGATATACATACACACACAACAACTGTATTACTCTGTGTAAAATACAGGTGCTGCTAAGTACTTTCTTCATGGCAGTGGATTACTGAAACTAGTCCTTCACTATACAATCCTGAAGTGAAACAATCTAGGATATGCAGAATGAGCTGCACATGAACCGAGTTATCGATAGGTCACAGAATCTTTTCTTTTTTTCCCCCACTGATGTACCCTGAGCCTCCTGGTCCACAGGTCAGCTCAGAAACATGTAGCTGAGCTGCAAAGCATAGTGAAATGGGCCCTTCACAGCGCATTTATGATCAAAGCCCTAATTATATTTGGCAGCTATCGTCCTACAGGGGCAGAGCAGTAACTATAGGGGCAGCGAGATTGAAGGGGGGAAAAAAAGGGTTTAAAGTAGCTAAACTTTGCAGCAGGGAGAAAATAATGATGCCTTTATTATAAACCTCTTTAGGCTGTTTACACCGCTACATTATACAAGAAAACACAATGTTGCAAATACTGTATTGTGATGTTTGGATTTTCAGGGAATGTGTGGAGGAAATATATCTACATACAAGATGCTTTCTTTCAACTTTCTTGTTCTTTTAAACTAATTTAAGAAAATAAACTTTTATTTGGCTATATATATATATATTTTATCGCTTGTTGGAATTAAATGTGTTTTTCTAATGTCTATCTGTTAATCTCTTATATAACGTTTAATATCTATATTATTTGATATTAAATCAATGTCAAATGCATTTACAATTGAATCCTTTTAAATAAGTGATTTAAAGGTACAATGTGTGAGATTTGGTCCCAATTTTAGATTAAAGCAAAAATGAACAGTGTTGGCATTATGTCAAAGACCTTTATGTATTTTGTTGTTTACTGAAAAGCTGCGGAAAGCTGATGTAATTTTTGGTCTAGGTCCAAGTATCCAAGTAGATACAGAGAGTGACACACACACACTCCCCTATTTGTTTGGATCAAGGGGGCTGGGTTTCACACATTGTACCTTTTAAAACAACAATGAATTTCACCACAGATGACAGCTGTTCATCTTTTTCCTTTTGTCTTTATGTGGAATAAGAAACTGCTTTTGGTTCATCCTAATTGATATTTCTCGTTTAAAGGTAACAGTCGGAATGCAGGAAATGCAACAGGAGCCCAGGGGATTAGAGAGCAGTCGCCATGGTTTGATCTCCTTCAGCTTTCAATATGTATAAACACATTTAAAATTCTATCTTAACTCTATTTACACCAGATATGTCTTCACTGCATTTTGTCTTTGTAAGGCACAATGTGCCAAACATTGTCAGTTTCGTTTTTGTTTTTACATTTTCTCAACACAATTAGCAACAATGATGGATCATGTTGTTGAAATAAAAGTCGTCACACACACACACACACACACACACACACAATGTTCATAGCTCACACAGATCATATCTCCAGATTGACACCTCGTCTTTGTAGTAAAATATTCTAACCTTCATAACACCACTTTTTTTCCAGAGTGCTTACAACTACGGCTTTTTTTAGCAGCTTATAGGCGAATGCTAAATAGAGCATTCTATTTAAAAAGGAAGTAAAAAAAAAAACGCCACAGAGAACAAAGGAATTAAAACGGCTGATTCTTTTAGTGTAGAGTTCAGTTTTCTGCCGTCCTCAGGCCCCCAATACATAGGAACACAGTTTCCTTCCAGTTCATCACTGTTTGAAAAGAGTTTAGCTTGGGTGCTGCGTGATCAACTAGAAACACCCAGAAGGGACAGTTTTAGGGACAGGTAGCCAGGATTAAAAATAAAAAAAAGCTCGTCACATGCAAGTTAAACACTAGGATTCACTGCTGTGTGCATTTACACTGAGATGATACCCATCCACCTCTAGCACTGAAACATGTATCAGGAAGCTGCTATGTTGGGTAGCAGACATGAACACAGGGGGGCGCTGCTGTAACACAGACTGTTCACTGGGTGACAGGGCAACCTGTGTGCTGTGGTAATGAAGATGGAAAAGGACACCAAGCCTCACTTCCAGTTGGTTTTGGGTGGAAGTGTTGTGGGTCTGTCTCTGAGGGGCTGCAGGTTTAACGCTTCATCACCACCTGCTCGTACGCTCCAGCACCAACCCTGATAATCACAGAAGACACTGCATTAGCCATCATTAGCTGTCAGATACCTGTTGGATTATCATATACAAAGAACTCACACTTTATGATGATTGTTCTGTTTTTTGTTTAATGTTATCGAGACTCAACCAAGCTTAGCAACTAGCAACTTAGCAACTAATTTTCTATAGTTTTATTTTAGTGGGTGCGCTTAGCAGCTCCTTCAGCCAGAGACTCAAACACCCTCGCTGCAAGAAGGAGCGCTTTCGCAGATCATTCATCCCGACAGCAATAAGACTTTATAACAACACATACAAATAACCCTCACTGTAGTCACTGGTCACTTTTTTTTTCTCTTCACACACACCCCGCACCTTAAGTGTGCATTAGCTATGTATGTGTACATGTGGGTATGTGCGTGGATATGTATGTCCATATATATATATATGCAAATATATGTGTATGTGTATGTATGTAGGTATGTACGTGCATGTATGTATGTATATATGCCTTGCTTATGCATACTTTTTTTCCTTACTATTTATTAGCATTTTCTCTCCATTCTATGTCGATAATGCATACTGTGTATGCGGATCAACAAATTCTGCGAATTTGTACATTGTGTTGTGTGTTTTTTATTTTTATTTTTTATAGTTTTTTTATCTTCTTAAACTTTATTTTTCTTTTTCTTTATCTGTAACGCTGCAGTAACACACAAATTTCCCCGTTGTGGGATCAATAAAGTTTTATCTTATCTTATCTTATAACAAATCCCATGAAGACCCCTGTGCTGTAGACCTCCACTCTTGTCTAAAAACAATTACAAAATAAAGAAACACCATTGAGACGTATTCTTACATTATGATGAACCCAATATGAGCTGTTTTATTCTGAGTTGAATCCTACTCAGGCCTGCTGCCATATTATATAATAATGTATACATGGAATAATCTTTACCAAAGAATAGTGACCAGCAGTTTAAAGTCATTCTGTAGCCTTTGAATAAATAAATAAATTATCAAAATAAATAAATATAACTAGTTGGGGCTTTTTTTTCTTTTAAATTTTTAGAAGATTTACTTCAACAAATGGGCTGAGGGCTGCTATTGATTTACTGGCATAATGCTGTTGTTGGTTCTGATCTTTGTATACAACAGTAATCAACAGAGAACAACATGATCTTTGTCTTTCTAGTGTGTCACATCCATAAAACTGGAATAACCAGTGAATTACATACATAATCCCTGCCCCTTCCGTCGATTAAAACAATAAATCGTGTGACCAACAGATTAAAAAGTGTCACCTGGTGGGTAGGTGGTGGCTTCCGAGGGCTGTGCTCCCTCCCGGGCCGACAAACAGACGCAGGCCTTCCTCTGAAACAGATACAGTCGTAGTTGTGGTGACAGGCAGCATCCCCCTCATGCTCCCGTACAAGTCTTGTCATGAAGAGCAGCCAGTTGCTAGGCAATCTAAAAATATTCGTGTATTTACAGCAGCTTTCCTTTTTCCCAGCTTCCCTCGCTGGATGACACCTTGGAAAGAAATACAATGCTTCGCTCCTAAAGTACATAGACTGGCTCATGGAGGGGGGAGACTCAGTTTTGTTGAATTTATTATTGCGCTATGCAAATTAGCTCTTGACACACATATGATAGTTATTCAGGAGAGGAATCCTTCCGAGTGTGGCCACAACAAATGATGATTTCCATGATCTTAATCTACTACCATAACCTCAATCTGACAAACTGGACAAATTATCATTTAAATGTTAACAAAGAATTTAAAAAACTTGCAATACATTTTTTGGATGTATTAATGTAAGTAATCAATTCAGTAATTTTTATGGTTATATCTAAACTGAAAATGCAATGTATATTCTCAACCAAAAATGTGTGCGTGTTACTTGACAGTCGTTATTTTATTTTAATTGTTTTGGAAAATGGCAGAATATTATAAAATTATGTTGTCTGAAAACACTCAAGGAAAAAAATTGCTGAGATTATCATTGTGCTTTATGTTCCAGGTATTTTTTCCTTTAAAATGTGTTATTGTATTTATCTTTTGTAGGCACAAACAATGGTGAAATAGGGTTGCATTTGCAGCAGGAACAAAAGACAAGCAAAGAAAAACTAACAGATATAATATAATGGAAATGGCCCAAAGCTAATTTCTACTACATGAGACATGAGATTAGAACCAGTACTTTTTTGCTGTGTGTGCTAGTGTGTGCTGGTGTGTCACCTTCTGCACTCGAGTCCAGCAGGCTGGGTGTGAAGTCTTGACTCTGGAGGATCTTTTCCACAACGTCATCCGCGTCCACCCGTGTGTCGTCCATTCTCTTGAACTGCGACTCCATGGAGTCCTGCTTCACTGGGTGTCTGTGTTAGGAGACACCAGAGGCCCACATGTTTATCTCTTAACTTTTCATTTAGTGCTAAAAGCAGGGATGTTGTGCACCAGTGAGCTGAGGGATTCCACAGAGGCAGCAGAAATTGAGTCATCAGTGCTACTAATGGCTCCTGATGCAGCACATCCTTGATACACACGGAGTGTATCTTTACAACTGCTAACATTTAGAGCTTCTTTTTGTAGCCCACGTGTTTTTTCTCGTGAATACTGTTTTTTTGAACGCGTGTGTTCAGGTTGAAGTACAAGCGTGTGAGCAGTGATGGTCAAGCAAGCCAGAGAGTGAACAATAGAGAGAAGAGGCGACATCATGTTGAATCATAGAAATAAAAAACATATTTTTGATTATTTCACAGCTGTTATTTTAAATTGTATTTACAGCACAACTGTGTTTCCCTGCACTCCTTTACCTGGTAAATGATTCGCTCACTCACTCACCTGTTGAGTCGCTCGCAGGACGAGGCGCCGTGAACCGGCGTGCCTGCAGGGTTAGAGGTGGCGTGATGTTCCGGCAGAGCGGGACAGGGTCTGGACTCTCTGTCTCGGTCCTCGCTGGGTTCTGGGATGCTGCCGATGCCCGTAGACGCGCTGCCTACCGAATGGTTTCTACGGTGGCTGAACTCCGACATGCTGGAGGAGCGCGAGTGGCCTGTGCTGTAGCCTGAGAAGAGCAGGCCACGATTTAGTAGCAGTTGTTAAATAATATGCTCTAGAATCACTTCAGGGATGCTTGGACTTTTTCAAATTGAAATGGTCATATTTTTTCCTCTTGTCTCTACCCCCAAGAAGGGAACTTCAAAAGATCACCAAGTTTAAGTATCCATTTGTCCTGAGAAAAGAACACCTTCACACAAGGGTCAGTGACAAATCACGTTTTGCAAGATGAGAAAGTCCAAAACCTTCTGAAATCGTTTTGAAGAAGCCTTCAGCACATCTCCCAAAATGGACATCGTGTGTTCATGTGTATCATTTGTTTTTACAAAAAGCAAGATTTTTTATTTAAACAAAATGTCAAATGGTGTAATCATAAAATAATGATACATCTTAAATATTGAATCCACTTAGAATTTAAAAATAATTGATAGCATGTTTTTATTTTTTTTAAACCTTTTTAAGGGAGGTAAACTATCTCACAGCACATTTTTAGGGTTACACAATATAACAGTTTTGGCATTATCCCATATACAGATACATTCATAATAAGTTAAACGTTTGTTGTATTCGTTGTAATATCACCAGTGGTCTAATCTTCATTCGAACATAAATTAAAAATTGATCATTTTAATATTATATGCACATTATTGCTTTGCTAAACCCCTTTTTGACCATGTGCAGATTTGCACTCAGTGTTTTAATGTTGCAGTTTTGAATGATTTAGTAGTTGCTGCAGCAGTGCCCACTCACTCACCAACTCACGCATTGATCCACCGACTGAACAACTTGCTCTCCCATTCACCCACTCACATGCTCTTCCTGTCTTTAACAAGACACAAGACATTTAAAGCAAGAAAGATGTTTCAGGGAAGAAAACTGGCCACAAACTTGCATAAGAGGTTCAAATGATCTATCAATGGTTACACGTGGCCGGAAATAGATTTTCATAGTCTAAATTAGAGAGCTGTTTGCAGTGCATTGGATCTTTTTATTAGAGTCATCTGATCCACGTGTAATGGAAAGTGGAGCCTCATGTCTGAACTCTCTGCTAAAGTCGCACTGGAAAATGATTTTTACCAATTCCCTTCTCCTCAGTCGAAATCTTTGCTCCGTCCAACCTGACACAAAGAAATCATAAAGAAAAAAGGTTCTGATCCTATAGGCGTTTCTAGTTCATTTTCTGGGGTTTAGTGGCCCCCCCCCAAAAAAAATGCATACAAATAAATGAATTGTCTCTTTTATGCTGAGGCTCAACATTTAAATAACCTTTATTAGAGTTGACAGAAAAATGTGATGATTTTCTTTCACAAGCATAGGAATGACATAGCATTAAAATGTTCACAACATGAAATTTATCTAGCCTGGCTGGTCTGGTCTCCCCCCAAACCTCAGATTCTTGAATCGTCCATCTGATGCCAAAACTGCCACGTGGTGTAACCCTAAAAACTCTGGATATGTTAACACTATTAAAAAGGTTTTAAATCAACTAGTTAGGGTGGCCACCACCATCAGTGTGTGAATGTGTGTGAGGGGTGAATGAACACCTGGTGGAAATGACTACAAAAGCGCTATAAAAACGCACTCCAATTACCATTTAGTTTTATATTTTAAGTGGATTAAATATATAAAAAAAAGATCATTGTTTTTGCATTATACCATTTGACATTTTGTGTAAAAATCGCAATTGTTATTTTAGTAAAAACACTAGACATACTAATACAATACATGATAGAAATGCACTTTTAAATGATAAAAAAACACAAGAAAACAAAATGTTTATTTTGAGAGACATGATAAATGCTCTTTATTTGTACTGTATTTTTAAAAGTTTGACTTTTTCATCTTGCCCACCATGATGTGTCACTAACCTTATACATATATGTTCAGAAACCAGGTCAGACTAACATGAGAGCATCTGAATGAAGCTCTGAATGCATCTCCAAGCAGGACGGCCTTACCTGAGAGTTTGGACTGTTGGCTGGCATAGCTGGAGGTCCGGGAGTGGCCGCAGCCCACAAGCTCGTCCGAGACAACGGGACACTTCCCTTCTCGCGTCTCCACTGGTTTAGGAAACCAAAGAAAAGCAAGATGTAGGATGACAGGGGCTGACAGAAAATCTGTGTGTGGCATCACATATTCATTATTAATTAAAATATCAGTTGCTGAAATAAGTGAGCCTACACATGTTCTTGTTGAAGTTGTGTTTAAGCAAAGTAAATCAGTAACATGAGCAGCACAATAACAGGTGTCAGCAAAGCATCCATACCCAGATAGTCTGGTCCCACAACTACAATATAGTCTGTTGTCAGAATTTAATTTGAAACCACAAATGTGATTCAGTTCTGCTTCTTTCATAAACATTTGCTTAGTGTTTTAATGTTTTTTACATACTGAAATTTTGTGCTATTTCATTGCCATAACATGTCTTCTTTTAACGTAAGAAAAAAAAACATTTAAAATGCACATTTAGTTTTTATTTTGCTTCAATTCATGTCCTGTCTATATATTTCTCCTAAATTCACCAACAGTCAGCTGTCGCAGGGCACACACACATCCATCAAACATTTTACTGCTCGTTCTTAACTACACTCTTAACTACACAGATATATAGAGTGGTTTGATCATACATCATTCACAGTCTGATGTATAGAACATTTTATTTCGTAAAACATAGATGCTGTTGACAAAAGTATTTAGCTGTCATTTCAAATAGTGGCCAAATACTAATTGATTTGCTTAGCCTTAAAAGGTTAAATTAAAGTATGTAATAAAAAGAACAACTCTAAATGAATTAAAAAAATAATAAACAAACGAAACAACAAAACAAGAATTTTGAATCAGTCCTAATCCAATGTTCACATTTATGTTCTGGAAATATGTGCTATACGTGCTAAAGTTATATTTTAGTTTCACAGTCTGGAGACTGAAAGAAAATAATCAGTATCTGCCAGAAAATCTTCACAACTCTCTTTATTTCTCCCATCACTGTGTATTATGTGAAATTTGTGAGTGAGAATGAGCGTTCTGAAATAAAGGCACTGGGCTTCAGGCTCCAAGCTCCAAACAACAGGCCAGGCTCTGACTAGAAGAAGCCCAGCGGCCACCAGGCTCGGCCCCGGCCCTGCAGCACTTCATCTAGAGCAGCCAACGCGACTGGAAGTGGAAACTTTGAATCAGTTTAAACCCCAAATACCTAAAATAAAGTCTGCAGGCGATGATGAATACATCACTGTCAGTATGATGCAGAAATGTTGGAACAGCAGAAAACTGTCTTTAAAGACATGATGTGGATTTTTACCCATTGAAGGGGTAAAAATCCCCATTGAAGGGTTTTCAAGGTAGTTTCTCCTTGTATGATGTGAGGGTCTTAGAACAGGGGATGTTTGTGTTGATGTTTGCCCAGGGCAAATCTGTGATTTGTGATTTTTGCTATGCAAATAAAATTGACTTGACTTAACCTCCAGGTGGTCTTAAAAAGCAGCTATTCATGGAGATGACTAAACAAACCAGTTGATGAGCTTGTGAAAGACATCACAGAATAAATGCCTGTAGTTTACATAAAGTCAAATGGTTGATCAGTTACTTGCTGTTGTAAAAACTAAAGATATGGCTCAGCCCACTTTAACATGGGTATAGAATTACCTAACTAATAGAACTAATGATTTACCAAATCTACCCTTCTGGGTATCAATAAAGTCACCTTGCAACACTCATCACTTGGGCATCTCTTCTTCTGCACATACATACAAACATCCCAAAGAGTTGAATATTGTACTTATTTGATCATTGGTAACAAACTTAATATCCATCCATCCATCCATTGTCTTCCGCTTATCCGAGGCCGGGTCGCGGGGGCAGCAGTCTAAGCAGGGACTCCCAGACTTCCCTCACCCCGGACACGTCCTCCAGCTCCTCCGGTGGGACCCCAAGGCGTTCCCAGGCCAGCCGAGAGACATAGTCCCTCCAGCGTGTCCTGGGTCTTCCCCGGGGCCTCCTCCCGGTGGGACATGCCCAGAACACCTCCCTAGGGAGGCGTCCAGGAGGCATCCTGAGCAGATGCCCGAGCCACCTCAGCTGGTTCCTCTCAATGTGTAGGAGCAGCGGCTCTACTCCGAGCTCCTCCCGTGTGACCGAGCTCCTCACCCTATCCCTAAGGGTGCGCCCGGCCACTCTGCGGAGGAAGCCCATTTCAGCCACTTGTATACGCGATCTTGTCCTTTCGGTCATTACCCAAAGCTCATGACCATAGGTGAGGGTAGGAACGTAGATTGACCGGTAAATCGAGAGCTTCGCCTTCCGGCTCAGCTCCTTCTTCACCACAACGGACCGATACAGCGACCGCATCACTGCAGACGCTGCACCGATCCGCCTGTCAATCTCACGCTCCATCCTTCCCTCACTCGTGAACAAGACCCCGAGATACTTGAACTCCTCCACTTGGGGCAGAGACTCACCACCCACCCGGAGAGAGCAAACCACCTTTTTCCGGTCGAGAACCATGGCCTCGGATTTGGAGGAGCTGATTCTCATCCCAGCCGCTTCACACTCGGCTGCAAACCGCCCCAGTGCCTGCTGCAGGTCCTGGCTCGAAGAAGCCATCAGGACAACATCATCTGCAAACAGCAGAGATGAGATCCTGTGGTTCCCAAACCAGGCCCCCTCCGGCCCCTGGCTGCGCCTAGAAATTCTGTCCATAAATATAATGAACAGAACCGGTGACAAAGGGCAGCCCTGGCGGAGTCCAACATGCACTGGGAACAGGTCTGACTTACTGCCGGCAATGCGAACACAGCTCCTGCTCCGGTCATACAGGGACCGGACAGCCCTTAGCAAAGAGCCCCGGACCCCATACTCCCAGAGCACCCCCCAAAGGACACCACGAGGTACACGGTCGAATGCCTTCTCCAGATCCACAAAACACATGTGGACTGGTTGGGCATACTCCCATGAGCCCTCGAGGACCCGATGGAGAGTATAGAGCTGGTCCAGTGTTCCACGACCGGGACGAAAACCACACTGCTCCTCCTGAATCCGAGGTTCGACTATCGGTCGGATTCTCCTCTCCAGCACCCTGGAATAGACCTTACCGGGAAGGCTGAGGAGTGTGATTCCCCTGTGATTGGAACACACCCTCCGGTCCCCCTTCTTATACAGAGGGACCACCACCCCGGTCTGCCACTCCACAGGTACTGTCCCCGACCGCCACGCGATGTTGCAGAGACGTGTCAGCCAAGACAGTCCCACAACATCCAGAGACTTGAGGTACTCAGGACGGATCTCATCCACCCCCGGAGCCTTGCCACCGAGGAGCTTGCCAACCACCTCAGTGACTTCAGCCAGGGTGATGGACGAGTCCGCCCCTGGGTCCCCAGTCTCTGCTTCCTCCTCGGAGGACGTGACAGTGGGATTGAGGAGATCCTCAAAGTACTCCTTCCACCGCCCGACAACATCCCCAGTCGAGGTCAGCAGCTCTCCACCCGCACTGTAAACAGTGTTGGTGAAGCACTGCTTTCCCCTCCTGAGGCGCCGGACGGTTTGCCAGAATCTCCTTGAGGCAGTCCGATAGTCCTTCTCCATGGCCTCCCCGAACTCCTCCCAAACCCGAGTTTTTGCCAAACTTAATATTTAAAAAAAAAAAACATCACAAACTACCCTGGTCAAAGCAGACTTATCAATGCAAAAGATGAGGAAAAACAATTCTATAGTGAAGAGAAGCTCTTATTTCTTAACACAACCCGTGACAATAGTTGCTCCTGCAGACTCTGGCTTTGAAACAGTTAGATTACTGTCCGGTATCGTGGTCAGGAGCAACAGAACTAATCTAGAGAAGCTATAGTGAGCTGAGAACAGAACAGCACAGCTTGAACTCGGCTGTACTAGAAGAAAGAACATTAAGGACGTGCTTGACCGACTCTGCTGGCTCAAAGTAGATGAGGTCAAAAGCATCACAAGACATTTATCAGCCTAAAGTTCCGGAGTGTCTGTACAGACCAGAGGTGTCAAACATGCGGCCCGGGAGCCAGAACTGGCCTGCTAATGGATCACATCCAGCCCACTGGATGAGTGGACAAACAGTGACACTAAATGAAGCAGTTCCTGTTTCTTCACTGAAATGTGAAGTCAGTTAATCTGTCAGGGCTCAAGGGATCAAATATGTACAGTTTTGATTTGTAAAAGGCAAGAGATAACTTCACCTTCTGCTTAAAAAACTAATTATTGTTTCAAAAATTCAATACTACAAGGGGAATTTATCTTGTATTTAGTGCAATTAGTCCAATTTTGAGTAGAATAATCTTGCATTAACTTATTCCATTCAGAGATCACTTTGGGAATTTCAAGTTTTTCCAAAATATATTAAATTTTAAAATTATGAGATTAAAAGTCCAAAATATTAGATCAAATGTCAGAATTTAGATAAAACCTTCAAAAAAGAGAACACAACATAAAAGTGTCAAACAATATAATCTTATTTAAAAAAAACAAAAAAAAAAACGAAAGTAGTCTAAATTGACCTAAAATTAGAAATAAACTAAATTATCTGTCAATGGAATAAGATATTTCATGATTATTCTGGATTGTAAAAGAAACAAGATATTTTCACTTTCTAAAATTTCATTTTTTGCCACGTGGATAAATGATTTCACACAGACTGACTGTTGTTGGAAAAAAAAAACAACCTAAGACTTCATATTTTTGTATTTTCACTTTTATCTTATATCAGATTGACTGTTAGTCACAACCAAATTAGCACTGACTATATTTATTTTAATGTCTGTATTATTATGTCTTATTTATATTCTGTATTTCACTTACAATGTCTAAGATGTCTATGTCTTGATTATTCTTGTTTTAAGTATTTTTCATTCTCTGGGTTCTGATTGTTTCATTTTATTGTTACATGTTTTGTGTCTACATGGTATCGTAGATCCAAATAAAAAGAGCAAATTAAAAAAAAAAACACAAAGCTAAACAGTGTGGACAGTCTCTTTCAGAAACATGAACATATGCGCTGCCATTTTAATGTCAGAAAGCGAAATCTGTTAAAGGTTGAGCTGCCAAAAAAGCAAAAACATACTAAGAAGTCAAATGCCTACAGGGAAGGAAAGGTCTCAGCAACATGACAAAAACAGAAAAGGATATCTTTATACATTAGTTGTCCTGTTGTCCATGTTTGTCTTTTAGGATAATCTGCCAAAAAATAATCATTAAACTACCTGAAATGAAAGATGAAGCCTAAACACATATGCAAGTTAACTAACCTGCAACAGACTCACACAGGCAGGACATAATGTTGATGATGATGATGATGATGATGATGATGATGATAATGATGATGACGACAACAATCCTCCCAACCCACCCCCACTGCCCAATTTGCACACAGTGCTATTTGTAATCATATAAGTGCCTACAGGTTCACAGCAGATTGTGTAGCAGATCTAAAAAGAGAGAGTTTAAATTATACATGAAGGAGCTGCAGAACACTGAAGCTGAGGAACAAGCATTACACACACACACAGCTACACACACAGCCACACACACAGCCACACACACAGCCACACACACAGCCACACACACAGCCACACACACAGCCACACACACAGCCACACACACAGCCACACACACAGCCACACACACAGCCACACACACAGCCACACACACACATTATTTTCATGATACTGGATAGGAGATAAAAAGCAGTCAGAGACGGAGAGTGCCCTCCCATGAAGTTGGAATAACTAAAGGTATTGTCATGTGGTCAAAGAGCTCAGAGCTCTTCTTTGTGTGTGTAAGAGGTTGCAGTTCAGTCCAGCTGCAAGAGGCATCACAGTTTTATTAACCTGCTCACTTAAAGGGGCCCCATTATGAAAAAACAATTCATCAAAGCTTTTGTTGAAATATTTAGTCTCTATGCTCCTCCTCCTTCTCTGTAGTGATGCTGAAACCCAGCTGAACACATGCCATTTACAGATGGCTCCCGCTGGGATGTCACAACAGGAATTACAATAAAATTTCGCCAGTTGATTCCGTAAACTACAACAATTTTATCTATCATGTTATGTTAAAATATGCAAATGAGGTATAATATAAATATGTTCTAACTTAGATATATCCAGAACGGAAGTGTTAATACTAAAACCAGGTTAAAAATTATTGCTTCATTTGTTGACTTCAAAAAGTGAAACAATTTTCCTTTATGTTTTTAGGAACAAAAGGTTCTATAAATTAGTCTATGAATGATATATGAAAACACAAACCCTCAAAATATAGGAATAAGCTAGGAATAAAAGTATAATATTTGGTGGATGTTAGAGTTGCTGAAATGAAGATTTCAGCCTCAGAGTAAGAGAAAACTCATTTTGAGGAGACATTGTCAGAAATCAGTAGAAAATTACCATATTCGTTTGTGACTGATTTGCGTGAGAAAAGCATCTTTACAATAGCCTACTACCACACAGTGCAGGAAAAAGAGATGCAACAGGAAAGCTAAAGAAATGATAAATATGGATCTTATTTCTACTGTTTTTGACAGTTGTGTTGCCTTCAATGATACAACAGCAAAACTTGCTGAGGTTGTGACTAATGTGAACATAGGCAGATACATTTGTGGTTGAGATATACAGTAACATTATATTTGCTTGCTGTAAAATAGGAATATAACCCCCATTTTAATCTGGATGCATATCAGCTGTGATCTGGCAGTGGACAATACTGAGAAGATGGATGGATGAAGGAATGTGGCTCCCAACACATCATTGTTCCCCTTTTCCTTGTTTTTTTTTTTTTTGGTCTGCTGTTTGTAAAACGGAAATGTGGAATGATCAATAAAAACAAAAGTTAAAAAGTAGGTGTGAGCTGTGTCAGGGGTGTTTTTTTCAAGTCAACAGGATGACTAATCAGAGCGCAGCAGTGTAACACGGTGCGGCATCTCTCACCAGAAGAAGCTTTCTGTGAATTGCCTCCCCTCCGCTCCTCCAGCAGACTCTCTCCGTCCCCCTGGATCCCGATCACTGTGGCCGTGGAGGGAGGCCTGGTGACAGCGGAGAAACAATGAGGCTTTATTTCCTCTCATAGTCCAACGGGTTTATCTCAAATCATTCACACAAAGAAAAGAAGAAAAAACAAAACAAAGACAAAAGCAGAAAGGCAAGCACAGGGGAAAATGGAGTGCAAGAAGATTATTATAAACAAAATTATGAATGGAGAGGTTGTAAAACATTGTCATTAAGCTAAGACTAAAAGTGAATATAGAGTAGATCCTCAAGTTTTAAACACAGACTGAAACTAAAGATGATGCATCTTTTGTCAGAAACATACAGGCTACTGAATAATTTTTAGGTCACATTACCTAAAGGTAAAACTGTACTGACTCATCCTTTCACTGAAAAGCATATTCCTACAAAAAGAATCAGTATGATGACCGAAAGATTTGCAGTACCAACAGGATAAAACTTTTTTGATTTGATTTTAACATGTGGAAAAATGATAATTGGATTATTAAAGTGAAACAAGGTTATTGATTTGTTTTAGGTCCCATCGTGAATCTTTGTCTGACAAAGCGTCATGTTAGTGGTATAGGTGGTAGCTGTTAAATAACCACACCATCAACACAACTCACATTATTGGAAGAGTTCCTGCACAAATGCACTCAGACTATCATCAGTTGGGCAAAGAACTGTTTTAAATATTACTCTCTTAAAGGCAGTAACAGCCTGTGTCTACAGAGTTCCTCTCTGGCAGAAAAGCTGCAGCAGGCTGTTGGGATGAAGTGGTCATACTGTGAGTGAGAAAAAAAAAATCACAGCGTTTTGTTTCTATGACAACAATAACTTGATTGTTTTTCCTCCCATCTGCTCCTACAAATGGACTTCTCTGTCTTCATCAACACATGAATCTCAAGACGGACACAAGCTTTTCCTGCACTTTCTTAGTTAGGAGCAGCAGTGACACTGTGAGCACAAGCATTACAATCGATAGCTTTCATCCTAAAATCACAAGCTTTTCTGCTTTAACCACCATAATATTAATATAGGTTTTTTATTCAAAACAAAATGAAAATATTAAACCTTATCAGGTTTAACACTGTGTAAAAATAGAAAATTGTTACTTTCACTTACGTTTTAAAACAGGGATCCCCTGACATGAGTTGTGTACTAATGATAACCTATTACAAGAAAAAAAAAAGAAAGATTTGTTAATTTACTTTATATTGTTTTATTGTTATATACATATACATCTATGATTATATTCGAAGTTGGCTTTTTTTTAAATATAGTTTTATGAATGCCAACTTAAAAATAAATCAAATAAGTAAAAACCTGATGGTAAAATCATACAGAAAATCTGCACTGATTAACTTAAAATGATGAATGAGACTTTTTTTTTTCACAAATTAGGGATTGCGATGATGCTACCTAGTAGTAGTAGATACTAATTGTGGTGAAGCTTCATCTACTTCGTCCCATTCTTTTCTCCTTTTTTCTTGGTTTACATCTGCCTTTCTGTTACCCCACAAGACCCTATATGGAAAAAAAATAATGTATGCTGGTCAATATCAAGTACAATTTATCTTCGGTTCTGTCATACTACCACTGTGTATATTCACAGTATATGATGTTCATCAACTTCCATCACAAAAATGTGTTATTCATCAGCCTTAATGTCCTTAGGGAACCGTGACAAAAACAAACTGATATTCATCTTCTTTTAATTCCTCATCTATTATCACATCAATCTATTTTTTCTGTCACTCGTCACTTTACTCTACACATACATCCTGCACCTTAAGTATGCATTAGCTATGTATGTGTACATGTGTGTATGTGCGTGGGTACGAATTTTGTACACAGTGTTGTGTATTTTTATAGCTTTTATCTTCTTTAGTTTTTATTTTCTTGTCTTTACTATGTATGCTGCAGTAACAGACAAATTTCCCCGTTGTGGGATCAATAAAGTCTCTCTCTCTCTATTAGGTTGGTAAATGCAAAAGTGACCTCCATGTGTTTAATTATCCTGTAACTATGTACATGTTATGTGTGTCTGAGAGTTCTTTGCTTGTTAACCATGTACTGAGCTGTTGTAACTGACCGGCTAATATGTACAGATAATTTATGAATAGTTATTGGATTTGCTATTCATTTTTTGTATTCTGGGAACTCTCAAACTGATTTGCTTAACATAGGGTGAATGAAGTTTTATGATTCGGTTCTGAACTACTTCTCTTATCTTGCATGACAAACATCACCAGCACAGCTTCAACCGCTCTGAGTAACTTGTAGAGAGAGATTAGTTCTGACATCACTTACACAGCTATTTGGTCTGTGGTCATTCTAATTACTGTACGTATTTTCAATCATACTATTTTTTTAATTAAACGGTTTCACCCAAAAAAAGTGACTCCCTTGACTTGCCAAAAAGGTCAAAAATTATATGATTGATTCATGGCACAATTTAAACAGGATAAGATAATATGTGTCTTTTTATTGTGCACCATACATCTCTAAAATAAAGTCTCATGGGGTAATAAGAAGGTAGAAGTAGTTAGAGTCTCCATGTGTGGCTACAATCTAAAAGACCACCTGGGGGAACCAGGCTTTTGTCCTTGTTAGCAACATTTATGCAGAAACGTCTTTCCTGCCTGGGTGTGAGTTGAGAAAAATATCAGGCTTGCATTCAAAACACAGACGTGTCCTCAAGAAGTGGATGCCTCACTGCAGCTTCAGTGTTACCTTGAGAATGGAGTTATCCTGACGGGTGTTTTTGGTATCATAGCCCTCTAGCAGACATCTGCGGGTTGTGTTCCCTGAGCCAGCAAACTCTGCTAAATTCAGATCTGCAAAACCAAGCTGCAGGAGAAAGACACACGTTGACCCTTTATTTCTCTCAAGAGATAGATCTGAAACTGAGTCAGCACCATGACAATCTCTGGATGTAAATGAACAGTGTTCACTTGAATGAATGTTGGAATCAATTGAAAATCAAATTAAAATCATTATGTGATGTCTGCAGTTTGGCATTCTGAGTGATTTTCTTTCAAATTGCGAAAGTGAACAAAAATGGTAACATAGTGAGGTGACCTGCAGGCAGCTGGGCCATCTGTTTGTCAAGGCTATCTACAGAAATAGGGCTGATTACTATACAGGTCCTTCTCAAAAAATTTGCATATGGTGATAAAGTTCATTATTTTATGTAATGTACTGATAAACATTAGACTTTCATATATTTTAAATTAATTACACACAACTGAAGTAGTTCAAGCCTTTTATTGTTTTAATAAAACAAAAAAATCCCTACCTCAAAAATATATAATAGCATATTTCATCCGACCAATAAAAAAAAAGTGTTTTTAATACATAAAAAACTCAACCTTCAAATAATTATGTTGAGTTATGCACTCAATATTTGGGAATCCTTTTGCAGAAATAACTGCATCAATGCGGCGTGGCCTGGAGGCAATCAGTCTGTGGCACTGCTGAGGTGTTATGGAGGCCCAGGATGCTTCAATAGCGGCCCTAAGCACAGTCTTGGGTCTGGCGACTCTCAACTTTCTCTTCCAAATATCCTACAGATTCACTACGGGGTTCAGGTCAGGAGAGTTGTCAGGCCAATTGAGCACAGTAATACTATGGTCAGTAAACCATACCAGTGGTTTTGGCACTGTGAGCAGGTGTCAGGTCATGCTGAAAAATGAAATCTTCATCTCCATAAAGCTTTTCAGCTGAAGGAAGCATGAAGTGCTGAGGTGCCTTGATACAGCACTCTGGGAACAGCCTATTCGTTCAGAAATTTCTTTCTGTGTCTTACCCTCTTGCTTGAGGGTGTCAATGATGGCCTTCTGGACAGCAGTCAGGTCGGCAGTCTTACCCATGATTGTAGTTTTGAGTAATGAACCAGGCTGGGAGTTTTGATTGCCTCAGGAATCTTTTGCAGTTGTTCAGAGTTAACTCGTTGATTCAGGTTCATAGCTTGTTTAGAGCACATTTTCATGATATGCTAATTTTTTGAGATAGGAATTTCGGGTTTTCATGAGCTGTATGCCAAAATCATCAGTACTAAAACCATAAAAGATGTTTTTCACATTACATTAAATTATCACATTACGTTATGGAAAAGAATGAACTTCATCAAAATATGCTAATTTTTTGAGTTTGAGACTTTTAAATATAGGTTACCTGGAGGTTGGGTTGGGGAATGGGGGTGGGATAGCAGAATAGTGTGAGGAAATACCTTTGCATAAGCCTTTCCACCTTTCAGCTCCTGGAAAAGACAAATAATTAGAAGGTCACTCAAATTCTCTTCTGAGACAATAGCATTGTACAAGTTATATTAGTGTGTGCCACACATTAACTGATGTGTTTCGCTGCACCACATAATGAAAAACCAAGTGCCACAAACTGAATATTCTTTATATATATAGAAAGAGACTCTTTCAGGAGTACAGTGCCACACAATTCTTCTACTACCACTACATATATATATATATATATATATATATACAGTATATGCTGTTCTAATAGCATATGAACAGACTAATGCTGTTCCACTGATCTGAATAATGTGCTTTTACATGATGTTACATGGTGTCCTCATTGTCTTATTATGGTTTTGAAACCTCCATTGAACTCTTCTTCTTATCTTATTCCCTAGCTTTTGTTTTAACACTAAAGATATTGTCAATAGAGCTGCAATGATTAACTAATTAGTTTCCAACTATTACATTATTAATCGATTGGAGTCATTTTTAAGAACAATATATCCAAATTTTTAGTCATGTTAAAGAAGACATCCAAATTTTCTGGTTCTAACTTCTCTTCTATGAATATTTTCTGGTTTCTTCAGTTATCTATAATACTAAACTAATGATCTTTGAGTTGTCGAGTGTTGTTCTGGAAAAAAAAAAACATTTCAGGTTGAATCTTCAGCTTTGGGGAACACTGATCCACATTCTACACTATTTTATCAAACAACTAATGCATTAATCAACTCAAGAATTATATTATTATCCTTATTCTTACTGAAGTTTTGTCCCATATACAGTTAAAACGTGAATTCCTTTGACTCCTACAGAGCACCCTGGTGTTTAAGGTTGAATTACAGAGGGATTTGACATTGATGAGCCTGTTTTCTCTGGATTGCTGTTCAGGTGACAGTTCACATTTCACTCTCAAGTTTCGAGTTGCCACACATATGGTTGTGTTCAATAATTGCAGTGTGTTGAAAAACATGAATAAAGCCATTTGGGAACACTGCATTTTATGAAAAAAAAATGTGTATATTTTTTAATTACTTTACAGAAAAATGATGAAAGTGAGTATTGTGACAATTAGAGATGCCTGTGTGAAGCTGATCTATCAGCAAGAAGCCACCACAAAGTCCCTTGTAAAAAGGAAACAAAGCCAGTGAACACATCAACTGGCGTAAAAAAAAATGGAATGATGAAAGTAAAATTGTCATTTTGTTGTTACGTGGTCTTTATGCACAAAAAAGGTGTCCTTACGTTATGAGATTAAGACAACTCCACATAGACTTTACAAGTTAAACAGATGTTTAAAATATATTTATGGCAGCTAATGTTATGTAACATGTCAGTAGCTTAAGTTATTTTGTCCTGGTGCCAACTTAGTGACACTTATGTGAGTAAACTAATCAATAGCATTAAACCAGTGATTCTCAAATAGTGGGGGGACGAAGCATACAGTGAAGAAAACAAGTATTTGAACACCCTGCTATTTTGCTATTTCTCCCATATAGAAATCATGGAGGGGTCTGAAATTTTCATCGTAGGTGCATGTCCACTGTGAGAGAGATAAACTAAAAAGAAAAATCCAGAAATCACAATGCATGATTTTTTAATGATTTATTTGAGTGATATAGCGGCAAATAAGTATTTGAACACCTGTGTGTCATCTAGAATTCTGACCCTGAAGGACCTGTTAGTCCGCCCATTAGAAGTCCACCTGCACTCCATGTATCATCCTTAATCAGATGCACCTGTTTGAAGTAGTTAGCTGCATAAAGACACCTGTCCACCCCATACAATCAGCAAGACTTTAACTTGTAACATGGCGAAGACCAAAGAGCTGTCCAATGACACAAGAGAGAAAATTGTACACCTCCACAAGGCTAGAAAGGGCTACGGAGCAATTGCCAAGCAGCTTGGTGAAAAAAGGTCCACTGTTGGAGCAATCATTAAAAAAAAGGAAGAAGCTAAACATGACGGTCAATCTCAATCGGAGTGGAGCCCCATGCAAGATATCACCTCGTGGGGTCTCAATGATTCAAAGAAAAGTGAGGAATCAGTAGTACATTCCGAAGAACACCATCCCTACTGTGAAGCATGGGGGTGGTAGCATCATGCTTTGGGGGTGTTTTTCTGCACATGGGATAGGACGAGTGCACTGCATTAAAGAGAGGATGACTGGGGCCGTGTATTGTGAGATTTTGGGGAACAACCTCCTTCCCTCAGTCAGAGCATTGAAGATGGGTCGTGGCTGGGTCTTCCAACACGACAACGACCCAAAGCACACAGCCAGGAAAACCAAGGACTGGCTCCGTAAGAAGCATATTAAGGTTCTAGCATGGCCCAGCCAGTCTCCAGACCTGAACCCAATCGAAAATCTTTGGAGGGAGCTCAAACTCCGTGTTTCTCAGCGACAGCCCAGAAACCTGGTGAAAAACTACAGGAAACGTTTGACCTCTGTAATAGCAAACAAAGGCTACTGTACCAAATATTAACATTCATTTTCTCAGGTGTTCAAATACTTACCGCTATATCACACAAATAAATCATAAAAAAAATCATGCATTGTGTTTCTGGATTTTTCTTTTTAGTTTCTCTCTCTCACAGTGGACATGCACCTAGGATGACAATTTCAGACCCCTCCATGATTTCTAAGTGGGAGAAATAGCAAAATAGCAGGGTGTTCAAATACTTTTCTTCACTGTATGTAGCGCTTGGTTCACTGTGAAAGACCGGTGTTACAGTGTCTAAAATGTTGGCAGCAGACACCATGAAGACAAATAAATTAAAGACATTACATCACAATCATCACAAGTCGATTTTATGTAGTTTTTTTCAGTATCATATGGTTTGACATGGTCAGTCTAATTTTATAGTTTAATTAAGGATTTAATTTTATTTTCGAGTTTCAGATGCACTTTAAATCTTTTCTGTTACAGTTAATAAATCTTTTCTTTGTTGAAAGCTGGTCCATATTCTTTCTTTTCATATTATCGAATACGTTAATACAGTGTTATGCAGAGGTACTATATATGTGTATCAAAATAAAATATACTTGCACTCTTACTTTTTACCGTCTTAATATTTGCAGAAAGCTCTTTCCTGATTCATCGCCAACCTGATAATGCTTGTTCACACCATAACATGGTGGAGCATATTTATGTTGGCAGACTCCTACCGTACCTTTCTGACAGACACTCGACACACACAGGGGTCCAGCACACCTGTCCCAGCGCTGGCACTCATCTTACAGGGAAAAGAGAACCTCTTCCTCCATCGAACACAGTTGGCCTGCACTGGCTCCCTGTATGGGGGAATCACAAAGACCTCTTTTAGCACAAGGCCAGTGAGCTCACATCACATCTCATAGCATTTGGTATTCACAGTTTGTTGGCTCAAAGCAAGGGACAGGCAGCAGATTTCATCTACTTGTTTAACTGAAAAACATCTTCTACACACAAAATATTATATACATGACAACTCATAATCAAAGGTTTTCCTCAGTGATGCATTGATGCTACACATGAGAAAGAAACTCCATGGTCACATATAGGAATAATTACTTTAACAGTCTTCTTTTCATGAAATAAAAAAAATATCTTACTATCAAGTGTAAGTAAACTTTATTTCTTTAAATTTTGATGTTATTATGCTAAAAAAAATTCTAATATGCTAAAAAAATATTTGTTGCAATATATCAACAAAATGCAACTATGCAAAACAGATGCAGAAACAACCAAATGGAGTCCCATTGACTTACATTTTCTTCTAGGTGTTTTTTTTTACTGCAGATTAATGGAACTGATTTCCTCTCTTGCTTTCCAGATAACATTCCTGTTCAGTCATAAACCCTCATAACACAACTTCATGTAATTTTAATATCAACGTTACATAACATTTTAAACCACAGAGGTTGAATGACTGGATTTGAGCTGCCAATATGAGCGTATGTGCTTGTTCTTAGACTTTTCTGGGCCCTAATAAACAAGCTCCAGTCCTGTTGATTCCAGTCCTGTTGTCACCTACTGATTAAATCCTTGGGTTAAGGTGGCAGGTTGTGGCTGAAACCGACATCATGAGATCAAACAAATCAAATCACATGCATAGCACGGACATGTTTTCAGCCAGTGAAGGCGGAGAGAAGAGGAGAGAAGCGTGTGTAGCATTAAGATACCCCAGATGGCCTCTCCCTCTCCCTGGCATCCTCTCCTCTCCCACTCACCTAACCCACTCCCTTCCATCAACACCATCACCTTCAACAGATACAACAAGTAAAAAAGCAATTGAAAACCCTTCAAATCTGGAAAAAGAGCCAATGCGGGCAAGACGCATTAAAAAAACCTCAGGAAATCCCAGTACTTTAACCTAAAAGAAGAGAATCAGAGCCTGAACTCATTAATACACACACATATAACACTAGCATATAGCCAGGAATTTTAAGAAATAACTTACCAGAAGTGCTTAGAAGTGATTAAATAGCATTAAAAGGTCAGTGACTAATCATGATTAGCTGGATGAGAAAGTCGAAAAGTTGTTTTATGAAGCATTCATCAGGTATCTCAAAATGTACATTTTGTGTTCATGTTTAAGTCCACTTTGTGTGTGTATGCTCTGACTAGGAGTGACTGTGACTATAAATACTACAGTACAGTAAATAATAATAAGTAACAAGTACAGTGATGCAGTTTGATTTCGAACACTGAATGATTAATAACTATTAAGTAGAGCCCCAAATTGTCTGGTTTCTTTTGTCTTCTATAGTAGTAAACTGATTAGAGTTGCAACCAATGACTATTTTATTATTATATCAATTATTTAAATGATTAATTGATTAGTTGTTTGGTTCAAAATGGTTAAGTTTATCAGTCCTTTCTAAAGTTGAAGACTCAACTTAAATTGTCTCTTTTTCATGTCAAGTCCAACAGTCCAAAGATTATTTGTTTACTATTATAGAAGACTAAAGGAACCAGAAAATAATCATAGAAGAGAAGCTGAATCAGAAAATTTTGACATTTTTTTCCTAAAAATTACTCAAATTGATTATCTAAATAGTTGGCAATTCATGTAATAGTTGGTAACTCATTGATTAATCATTGCCGCTCTACTGTTAGTCGAGATAAAAAAAAAAAAACATTTTGCTTCTTCAGTTCTGGGAAACACGGATCAACATTTTACACCATGTTATGAACAAAACAACCGATCAATCAATTGGTTATATAATCAATAGATTAATCGACTTCCGGAATAGTCATTAGTTGCAGCTCTATACTGAAAGACTTGAAAGATGAACAGATTAGATTACTGTTCAGGCCTGTGTGCTGTGCTCATTGCTCCCCTGCTTCCATAATGTGCACAAAGAGCAGCAGATGCGTGACCAATGTTTTTACAAACACTGACTTCATCCTTAAGGTTGATAAATTGAGTGAACTCCCAGAGTTGGAGAGGCAACTCCCAGCCATCTGGACACTGTGTGCTTTGGACATTCTGGCTTTATTATGACATGTACTGTGCTTGCTCACAGCACTTCTCAGTGGAGTAAAACCCTCTCAGTGAGTGCAAGTAAGTCGGGATCAACCACCAATGGGGCTCGGCTCCCTCGCCAGTTTGCACGGTGAGGTTGTTAAAACTACAACTGCTCTCCTTTAACAAGGCAGCTGTGGTAGATAAAATCTCAGAAACACGACATGCGGTTGTATCCTTGCTTCAGGCTTCAGGCAGAGGCACAATCTTGCTGACCAAACCACACCAAAGGAAATAGGACGGCTCATAAAACAACAATCAGCACTTCCCTGCTTCCACTCAGGGTCGAGGTGACTCAACAGAGCGTCACCACTCAACCAGTTTAGGGATCTAGCAAATGGAACTGCTGCAGAAAAATTGAGTTTAATGACTACAACTGATTTTTCTAGCTGAAACATTTCAGAACAAGATGTTTTATTTAAAATCACAACTACGTGGGGCCCGGGTTATGAGATTAAAGAGAACCTCTTACATCATGGCAATAATAAACTGATCTGATAACTATCCCGATTTAAACCATCACATACTCACTAGGCCTTTTTATTCACTGGGGAGCAAACAGAAGGCATGTTACATAATTAGGGTGATGCCAGCTGATCTCTACAGTTCACCTCATTCCACCACACAGTGTTTTCCTTCCTTTAATGCCAGAAGCCAGCAGAGCTAACGTGAAGAGCAGAGGCTGCTTTCTTTTGCTTGTCCACACTCGTAGCATCGTCATGACACTGTTGTTTACAGCATCGCCGCTACGTATTAACAGCTCTTCTAGTTTCCGTGGGTAGTTATTTGATGAAAAATTTAGCAATAATGTGTAAATTACCTAATTAACTGAACACAACTGAACGTTGACTTGTATTCCGAATTCGGGAAAATTTTCACCAAAAACAAAATTAAACTTACTATCTGGTGTAAGTAAACTGTATGTATTTATTCATTTTACATTTAATTCAAATTTTTCTAATATGATCAAATAGATTTGTTCCATATGGCAACAATATGCAAATATGGAAAATTTTATAGTGCAACAACCTAATAGAGTCACATTAACTTACATAGCATCAAACTATCCAGACACTATGTTTACAACTTTGATCAATATTGTATATTTTGGTAATATGTATATGACTTAGATGATTTTTATATAAATAAACCATTCAAAATGTTTTTACTGTGTCAAAGTATTTATTTATGCAACAAAAGGTAATTGGATTACACTAAAGTGAACATTTATTCTCATTGAAAATTACAAAAATACATACTGGTTCCTTTTGTTTCCAAATGTGAATAATTGATGGTTTCATGATTCTTCCATAATAAATTATCTTTGGCTTTTGGACTGTTCGTTGCACTAAACCAGCAAACAACTAATCAAGGCAAGAGCTGCAACAATTTGTCATTTTTGGATTTTATTTATGCCAAAACAAATAACAGTTACTCACAGTATTTTCCCTTGTTATGACTATACTCTTTACATGAGAGTATTGTATAATTCTTATCCGATTTGACCATTGTACCAATACAGCAGAGTAAAAATACAAAAGTAAAAGTATTAAGAGTTGATATAGTTAAAGCATTGCAGTATTCTTTGTAAATGTAGCAACGTCTTGCAGTATTCTGACTAAATGTAGTAATGTACTGCAGTAAAGTGTTGCTTTGGTTTGAGACTGATACATTTTTCTCTAAATCATCAGATCATTAATGTGCAACATCGGTGTTTAGCAGCATGTTACTGTTGTAGCTGCTGGAGCTACTTTAACTACTTTATATACACTTAGATAGTTTAGTACACTGGTTCCCAACCTAGGGGTCAAGCCCCTCCAAAGGGCTCATCAGCAGATAAATGTGAGGGGTCCTGAGATCGATAATGGGAAAATAAAGAAGAACAAACTAAGTTCTGATACACTAACCCGTTTTTACTTATGAACTTTTTCCACTAATCTCAGATTGTTTTATTGAAATGAAACCATGTGAGAAATTTTGACTGAGAAGTTTCTATTGGGTTGTGCTGTCAAAGGAGTTAAATTCTAACTCTTTTTTTCTTGGAGCTTCAAGTCTCAAGAAAAAGTCCAGTTGCTTAGAATTTAACTCCTTTGACACTACAATGACCTGGATGAGTGAGAATCTACACAGACATTGGTTTGATCTGTGAACAGTAATACACATGATATACGAGAAATTTGAAACAAAGGGTTGAAACACTTGTTTCAGCTTTGAATGTGTTGTATGTTAAAGCTTTATATCATCCACTGAGTCAAACCTGCATGAATAGGTAAAGCTGTCAGATAAACGATATAAAGTATAAAGGGGCATCTTAAGTAAATATGCTTCCCATGTTCTTGTATATGGCTTCAATATTAATAACCAATATGTATCTGCTGCAACAGAGTCAAACACATTCAAGACAGTTCTGTAGGAAATTTACAACCAAGCAGGGACCAAAGAGAGCTACTGAGGATTATTGATTAGGCAACAAGAAATAAAGGAAACGTCCGCGTCTTTGTGACATGTCAGCGGCGCAGTGATCCACCCCAGAGGAAGTTCAGGCTGATGTCGGAATATCAAACAACACACTCGGTCTCTATTCTCTCTGGCTGGACGTAGCTTAGCCTGGTAGCTTGTAGCCTCGTGGGCTAAAAGGTACCGGGGTTGAACTCGTTATTATTTGTTCCCCGTTAAAAACAAACCGTCCTCACCGGGAAGACTCTTCGGAGAAGCCGCCGTCCAGCAGACGGACTTTACAGAAGAGGACACCGTTCACGAAGGGGACCGACGACAGCTCGTCCAGCTCAAAGTCCACCTTGAACTTGAATTTCTTCTTCTTCATCATCATTAAATCCATACACGGCCTCGGTTCTGGTGACAAGATGCTTCAGCCGTGCCCGCCGCGGACATTACAGCGCGTTACAGCCCCATTGTGTCGGCTCGGTGTGTAGTAGTGTCGGTGTGTGGGAGGATGGGGACCACAGGCTGAGACACCGACCGGAGGACCACTTCCTAGGACCCTTCACAATAAAAGCACTGTTGGTTCTACATAGGCAGTGACTGAATGTGTAGTGGTGTATATATATATATATATATATATATATATATATATATATATATATATATGTATATATATATATATATATATATATATATGTGTGTGTATGTATAAACTGTATTTGTATTATTAATTGTTTAGACTATTTATATTAGGCTTAAAAGTCGTAGTACTATTATTATTATTATTACTATTTCCATTACTTTTTTCTATTGTAATATGTTCAAACTAAATAAAACCAAACAAAGTACATTTCTAAGGTACTTGTACTTTAGTTCTGTTAACTTTTAGTTAATATTTTAATATTCGTCCTAATACAGCTTTAATTTCTTAATTAATTTTTAATTTCTTGGCTTGTGGCAACTTATAAAATAAATAAGTATGGTTCTGTCTGCTGCTCAGATGCTCCAGCAGACCCCCGTGACCCTAATGAGGAATAAATGTATATATAAAAAGATAGACTTGACTAAATAATCAGCGCCACATATAATGTGTCAAAGGGTAAAACATAAAATTGAAATGTCTCACTGTAGTCACTCTGTCACTTTTTCACTGGTCACTTTTTCTCTTCACACCTTAAGTGTGCATTGGCTATGTATGTGTACATGTGGGTATGTGCGTGGATATGTATGTCCATATATATATATTATATATATATGCAAATATGTGTGTATGTGTATGTATGTAGGTATGTACGTGCATGTATGTATGTATATATGCTTTGCTTATGCATACTCTTTTCTTATTATTTATTAGCATTTTCTCTCCATTCTATGTCCATAATGCATACTGTGTATGCGGATCAACAAATTCTGCGAATTTGTACATTGTGTTGTGTGTTTTTTTTATTTTTATTTTATTTTTTTGTTTATAGTTTTTTATCTTCTTCAGCTTTATTTTTTTCTCTTTATCTGTAACGCTGCAGTAACAGACAAATTTCCCCGTTGTGGGTCAATAAAGTTTATCTTATCTTATCTTAAATTTGCTTCTATTTTGATGTTAACATTGATTAACGGGAAGCACAGTGCGGACAATAGACAGCTTAACGAGAGATGAAAGCAGCCCTTCTCTCTGTCCCCTCCTCCTCTCTTCCTCTCCTCCTCCTCTCTCCGTCTCCTCCTCCTCCTCCTCTGTCCATCTCCTCCACCTCTCTTCATCTCCTCCACCTCTCTTCATCTCCTCCCCTCTTCCCTCCTCCTTGTGGCAGTCAGTCAGCTGCTGTTATGTAACATTTTTCGCCACCTTGTGGTTTAAGTCAGGTACTACTGCGGTATTCGCTTTCAACTGAACTGCCTCACCATTTTTTTAAGTATTTTGATAAATCCACGAGCCACGATCCACGATCTGACTCATCTGCATTGTTTTTATTTTCTCTAGTATTTTTTGCTATTATGTCTTCACTTATATTCTTGGCATCAACTTGCTACACGTTGATTTGTCAAAGATATTTACACTGTGAATTGTATCAATTAAAACAACACAATGCTCTGTATGATTTGCAGAATTGTGTCCAGGTGTCTCTTTATTTCTCATCTTTGGAAATGTAGGGATCCCCACCAACACTTCAAAATTCTACTGGGTACAAGACTGAATCAGAAAAGTGTAAATCGTAAAAGTGTTAATCCAACATATTTAATTCGATTTTGCTGTTTTCCTAAAGGCTATCTGAACAGTTTGAGTGTGAGTTTCTGTTGGAAATTAACTTACCCCCAATTAAAACAGTTTGGGGATATGTTGTGCTTGTACCAGCTGTCAGATTCCTTTGCATATGAGTCACAGAGCTGAAAGTGACTGTCAGTCTTCACACCAGCATGTGTATGATGGAACCTACTGTAGGGATTATCAATGATGGAATGGAACTAAGTACATCTCCTCAAAATACTTTACTTGAGTACAATTTTAAAAAATACTTGAGTATTTTCATGTGGTACAAATTTATACATCACTACATTTCTCTGACAGCTTCAGTTACTTGAAGATGCAAATTTGACTTCGCAGAAAAGCTTTAAAAATCCAACACATATTTAAAGTTGAAACCAGTGGTTTCAATCTTTTAGTCTTATAAACAGCAGTTTAGTCGGTTCACATTTGACATGCTTATGATACAACAGGTACAACAAATAACAATATTAATTATAATTTTTTTTACCTCTACCACATTTAATCACAATACTTCACTACATCTACTCACAATACTGCAATACTTTACTACATCTACTCATACTACTGTGATACTCCATTACATCAACTCATAATACTGCAATAATTTACTACATCTATTCACAATACTATTTTCACCAAAAACAAAATTAAACTTACTATCTGGTGTAAGTAAACTGTATGTATTTATTCATTTTACATTTAATTCAAATTTTTCTAATATGATCAAATAGATTTGTTCCATATGGCAACAATATGCAAATATGGAAAATTTTATAGTGCAACAACCTAATAGAGTCACATTAACTTACATAGCATCAAACTATCCAGACACTATGTTTACAACTTTGATCAATATTGTATATTTTGGTAATATGTATATGACTTAGATGATTTTTATATAAATAAACCATTCAAAATGTTTTTACTGTGTCAAAGTATTTATTTATGCAACAAAAGGTAATTGGATTACACTAAAGTGAACATTTATTCTCATTGAAAATTACAAAAATACATACTGGTTCCTTTTGTTTCCAAATGTGAATAATTGATGGTTTCATGATTCTTCCATAATAAATTATCTTTGGCTTTTGGACTGTTCGTTGCACTAAACCAGCAAACAACTAATCAAGGCAAGAGCTGCAACAATTTGTCATTTTTGGATTTTATTTATGCCAAAACAAATAACAGTTACTCACAGTATTTTCCCTTGTTATGACTATACTCTTTACATGAGAGTATTGTATAATTCTTATCCGATTTGACCATTGTACCAATACAGCAGAGTAAAAATACAAAAGTAAAAGTATTAAGAGTTGATATAGTTAAAGCATTGCAGTATTCTTTGTAAATGTAGCAACGTCTTGCAGTATTCTGACTAAATGTAGTAATGTACTGCAGTAAAGTGTTGCTTTGGTTTGAGACTGATACATTTTTCTCTAAATCATCAGATCATTAATGTGCAACATCGGTGTTTAGCAGCATGTTACTGTTGTAGCTGCTGGAGCTACTTTAACTACTTTATATACACTTAGATAGTTTAGTACACTGGTTCCCAACCTAGGGGTCAAGCCCCTCCAAAGGGCTCATCAGCAGATAAATGTGAGGGGTCCTGAGATCGATAATGGGAAAATAAAGAAGAACAAACTAAGTTCTGATACACTAACCCGTTTTTACTTATGAACTTTTTCCACTAATCTCAGATTGTTTTATTGAAATGAAACCATGTGAGAAATTTTGACTGAGAAGTTTCTATTGGGTTGTGCTGTCAAAGGAGTTAAATTCTAACTCTTTTTTTCTTGGAGCTTCAAGTCTCAAGAAAAAGTCCAGTTGCTTAGAATTTAACTCCTTTGACACTACAATGACCTGGATGAGTGAGAATCTACACAGACATTGGTTTGATCTGTGAACAGTTATACACATGATATACGAGAAATTTGAAACAAAGGGTTGAAACACTTGTTTCAGCTTTGAATGTGTTGTATGTTAAAGCTTTATATCATCCACTGAGTCAAATTAAACATATTTAATTCGATTTTGCTGTTTTCCTAAAGGCTATCTGAACAGTTTGAGTGTGAGTTTCTGTTGGAAATTAACTTACCCCCAATTAAAACAGTTTGGGGATATGTTGTGCTTGTACCAGCTGTCAGATTCCTTTGCATATGAGTCACAGAGCTGAAAGTGACTGTCAGTCTTCACTCCAGCATGTGTATGATGGAACCTACTGTAGGGATTATCAATGATGGAATGGAACTAAGTACATCTCCTCAAAATACTTTACTTGAGTACAATTTTAAAAAATACTTGAGTATTTTCATGTGGTACAAATTTATACATCACTACATTTCTCTGACAGCTTCAGTTACTTGAAGATGCAAATTTGACTTCGCAGAAAAGCTTTAAAAATCCAACACATATTTAAAGTTGAAACCAGTGGTTTCAATCTTTTAGTCTTATCTTCAATACTTTAACTACATCAATATTTTACAACATTAACTCATGGTAATGCAATCGTTACTGCATCAACTCATAATACTGCAACACTTTACTACAGCAACTCATTATGTTTCAACACTTCTACCTCAAGCTATAAACCAATCAAATGTTCAAGGACTGAAGCATCATTCCATCTAAGCAGGAACCAAACAAGACCATGTATGAGTGACTCAGCCCAGTGGTGTTTCAGGGTGTGTCTGTGTGTGCGCGCGCGCTTGAGTGTAGTGTGTGAGTGTGTGTGTGTAGAGTGTGTGTGTGTGTAGTGTGTAGTGTGTGTGTAGGAAAAGAGGAGGTCTGAACCCAGTCTCTCCACCCTTCTGCTCCAGTCTACCTCGTCCGCTCATCAGCTTCGCATTAATCCAACTTTTTAGCGCCAGCTTCCTGGATTTTACACGTTAGACTTCACCAGTTTATGCGGAGATTCCTGCGACTTTTTAAAATTTCCAAATCGCACTCCGGAAATCTCATTGAAACCAGAAGTGCCCAGTTGCTGTGTGTGTTTTTGTGTTGTTTTTCCTTTTTAGTAGCCTATACAATGTATCAGGCGGTGAGGAAGCTGCTTTTTACGGACTGCCGCTGCGCAGAAGATGCGTCAAAGACGTACGAGGAGCTGTTCGCTAAGCTGGACACCAACAAGGACGGGAGGGTGGACGTGTCCGAGCTCAGGTTAGGGCTCGCGGCCCGGGGCATCAGCACTGGAGCCGGAGCCGCTCAGGTAGGGACACGGAGACGGGAAACGGGAACACACACACACACACACACACACACACACACACACACACACACACACACACAGTCATAGAGACAAACACACACACACACACACACAGCCATGGAGACAAACAGACAGACACACAAACACATTCATAGAGACAGACAGACAGACAGACACCCACACACAAACGGACAGACACACACATACACACAAACAGACAGACAGACAACAGACACACACACAGACAGAAAGACATAGAGACAGACAAAGACACACACAGACAGTTACTGAAAGACATAGAGACAGAGACACAAAAAAACAATCAGAGACAGACACACACACACACACACACACACACACACACACACACACACACAGAAATACATAGAAATACATCGAGAGAAACACAGACAGAGACACAGACAAACACACAGCTGCATTCCTGGAGGAACTGGGCAGCCTGATCCTAATTTAACTTAAAAGCTGCATAGGAAGTAACTTAATTAATGTCTTTAAATACATTTTATTTACTTTACCTTATGCATGTGTAGATTATAGCATGATTAATGTTGTACATTTTAACAGGGCAACATCATAGAGTGTTTCACAAGAATAATGACATTTAAACAATAACAACAGTAACTAAAACAATGTTCCCTAAGCTCCCTGCTTTGGCCCCTGCTCTAGACTTATTTCATTAGATTGTAGATATGTTTATGCCTAACTTTTTTCCCTCCCAAAAAAGCATCACCTTTATCAGCTGATTCAGTTCTATGGCCCTCTGCCTCTTTCTTACAATGTCATATAATAATATTAAAAGTAAAAAATGGAAATAGCACATATATAAAAGACAGACTAAAATAGCAAAAAGGCCAAATCAAGAATAATAAAACAGTAACAAAAAGAAAATAAAACACATCTATATAAGCACTTCTCTCGATCATTTACTTGATCGACTTGAAGCTCTTCTCCTTTGTAGTTGTACATAAGTAATTGTATGTAACTTTATTTAATGCTGTTTTCATATATTTTTTCATAATACATTTTTACTAGTTCTATCTGGCAACAGAATAATTCAGCCTCTTCTACACAGCTTGCCCAAGGCTGTGCTGTGTAGAAGCTACACAGAGAAGGGAGGGTTAGAGTTGTTATTACACCGGGATGGGAGGTAGTGTGCATGGCCCTCTTTTCTCCACTTTATCCTCCGGTGTTTACTTTTTTCACCTGCGCACAGCTGACACACATCACTAGTAACGTTACATACACACACACACAACACACGTTACAACACATATGCACACACACACATCTGCAAATCATTGTCTCCCTGTCTGTGAAACATGCAAAAACAAACCCGACTGTGGAGCTTCTCAGTGTCTCGGCATGTTGAGTCTAACTGTGGTTAAATAAACCACTGAGCAACATGGTTTATTTAACTCAGAAGGAGCAGATTTACTTGTCAACATCATCAGAGCATTTAGCAGCAGCCACCGGAGACTCAACCTGCTGAGCATCAATGTTCAGCTGCTCATTGGCTCGTTTAGCTCATTCTAGCTCACTGATTAGCTACACAGTTTGTCTTTCTGCTTGTTTTACCCAATCTGTTGACAGTATGGAGATAATCACTCACTGGGCTTTAAAAGAGTTACATAGGGAGACAAGATGAACGATTACAATTGAGAAAGATATCTGATTAAGCTGATTAAATGCAAGGTTCCTGCTGCATTTTATTATATATATATATATATATATATATATATATATATATTTCTAGTATATACGGTGGATCAGGATCTGTCTCACAACACAATCTTACGGCTTCTAGTTTTGCTATCCTGAGATTTGTAAGAAAGGCACCCATTCTGATCTAATCTACAACCTGACACCCAAAGATTTCAAAATATCTAACAACAAAGAAAAGTGGCAAATCTTCACAGTTGAGAAGCTGGAACAAGATCATGTTTAACTATTATGAAATTATCAAATTAGTTGAACAATTTAAAGAATTCATCACCTTAGAATTTAAGCATCACTTAATTTGATTGTGTATTTTGTTTCAATATGTTTATCTGTCTGCATCAGTTCCAAATAATGCAGCTATAGCTTTTGGATGGTATCAGGCAACCCCCAGTCTGACATGACAGGGTATCTACCAACTAAATCCAATTCAGTATGTTTTTGTTCTTTCTTTCATATTACACTCCCAGAGTGTCACATTATATACTGTAACAGCACACAGTAAAGTGAGTAAATGTGTTAGGCAACCCCTAGTCCCAGAGATCCAAGTGAGTTATTCAAACACAAAAAGAGTTCAGCTGGAGACTGATTTTTGTTTCTACAGAAAGAGTTTCCCTAATAAAATAAAAAAAAATAGCTACATGCCAAAGTTCTCCCTTTTTTCATAATATCATAAAATCTTTCAGTTTAAAACAGTATGACAAAGTATTGGATGAAAACTAGGGATTCAAGAAATAATTTTGTTTTGTTAGATTACATTAACAAAATTTAAAATGGCATCAGCAAATCTGATGTACAAACACTGTCCACCTACACATATTCGGAAATTAAATAGTTAGAGGAGGGTTTGGCAACCCCTAGTCCCAGAGAGCCAATCTGGGTTCAGGTTTTTGTTTCAAACAAGCAGTAACACACCTGATTCTACTAATGAACCACTAGAAGAATCAGGGGTGTTACTGCTTGGTTGGAAAAAAAAACACAGGTAATACCAAATACTGTGACATGCCTAAATGCACCTGCAGGCAAACTGGAAACTGATTGATAAGACTGCCTGCAGGTGTGCACGTGGACCTGCCCCCCTACACATCCAAACACAACCATACAGGGTCAATGCAAACTATATAAAGGTAAAGGGTGGGGGGTATTTGGCTCAAACTCTCTACTGTCATTTGAGAGTACTGGGATTTCCTGCAGGTCTTTGAATGCATGATGCTGAAGCAAGTGTGTAGCGAGTGATTCTCCTCTGAAAGAAAGAAGATACAGCACTGCTACCTTTTCTTATGAACTTTGTTGTTTTGGCATGGGCAGTATAGTATTGTTGTCAGGAAGAATGTGGTCATGTTTAAATAATATTGATGCAGTTTAATGTTAGTTTTTTTGCTCTTAGTAAATGAGACAGCTTTACTTTTCATTGTCATATCCAACTTTTCAGTTAGATATGACACTAAATAGAATAACAGAAAAATATTAAATCGGAGCATATGAGATGAGATTTATTTTCATTTATTAATATTATCATTTAAATAACTTTAAGGAAGTAAAATACAGAAATCAACAAGATTATAATGACTTATATTTCCTCCTAGATTACATACATGTACATACATTGATGTAAAGTGTCCCACCTTGAGAGAGTTTTATGTAATCAGTTTTCCCCCCAGACAGCAACAAATCTCTGGCGCAGAGATTTGTCCAGGTCATGAAGCAGCAGGCTGATAAAGAGCAGTAGGATGGAGGACTGTGGTCTGCATTAAAGTTTTAAAGTCTATTAATCCTGTACTCATTAACTTCAAAATGGACTATATATATATGTATATATATATATATATATATATATATATATATATATATATATATATATATATATAGTATATGATCGCTACTTTCCACAGCTGAAGATTCAACCTAAAATTTTTTTTGTCCAGACCAGCTGTCCACAACCCAAAGTTCATTAACCCCAACCAGAGAAGTTGGATATTTCTTCCTAAAAATGACTTAAATGAATTATTCATGCACATATACATCTTTATGTATATAAATACATAAGACACTAGAGGAAAGCAGCAGAAAAAACACCTGTCTCTGTAAGCTGCATAATGAGAACTGCACTTCAAATATTAATAATTTGAGCTCTGTGGTTTTAGTAGTTTAGCAAGTTGATGAGTTGGTGAAACAAATTTAAAGTCAGCAACACAAGTCATACGAAACCATATATCTCACTCGTTGGCCATATATGTCACGACTGCATGTTTGTCCACAACTAGTTACATTCATCATCAGAAAACAGCATGAAAGGGCAAGGATGTTTCCATCCCAAAATTATTGCACTTCACAGCTGTCTACTCCAAAAGGAGGTTATGGTAGGCTTGTTTTGTCACTGTTGATCTCACACCTTTCCCAACAAACTGCCCAAATGGAGGAAACGAATTGTGAGATTCAATCAATCTAAACAAGGCAGGTGTGATACATGCCAGGAATATGGTAAATGGGGCTAGATGTCCAAAATACCGAACTGTCCCTTTAAAATTGTCATCTATGAAATCTAATCAATATTTTCTGCACATTGATTTCACTGGTGTAACTATCAAGTTCACCTAGATGACCCCTGAATTCTGAAACTCTTTATTTTGGCAACTGGGGGACTAAAGCAAGTGACAGACGAAAGTGACAAACAAAAGAATTCTCCTCCCAGATAATGAGGCATTCAGACACCATCAAAAAACAAAATCCACATCATGGTGGCTGGAACTTGATTCCTAATATTCTGTGGTTTCCTTCTCCAGAAAATCGTTTCCTCAGGAGACCAGGACAAAGATGACGGGCTTGACTTCAATGAGTTCTCTAAGTACCTAAAAGAACATGAGAAGAAGTTACGACTGACCTTCAAGAGCTTGGACAAGAACAATGACGGTACAGTGCAGTTCTCCAGCCTGCTTGATGTTTATGGATATGGCTGTGAAATAATGGCTGAATAAATAAATAATACATATATTTTGTATTTCTTTCTCCAACAGGCCGGATAGACGTCACAGAAATCAAGCAGTCACTCGCAGATATTGGGCTGAACATCAGCAAAGAGGAGGCACGGAAGATCCTAAAGAGGTATCTATGATTTTATAACTGCTGCATGTATTAGATGATCACTTGTGAGTTCAGTGTTTGTCTCATGATCCTGAACTAAGAAGCCAGAGGAAGCAGCTCAGATATGAGAGGTGGGGACCAGTGTGAGCCACTGATAAACAGCTGAGTATGCAACTGGGCTAAAGAGCTGCTGAAGGGCTGTGATAAAGAGACATAATAAGTCTGAGTGTAGCTAGATGCATTATTTACAAAAAAACAAAAACAAAATAAATCTGCTGCTGGAGACATGTTATCTGAGACAGAGAAAGGTTAAAAATAAAGAAAGGAAAGAAGTAGATAGAAGTAAATAAGCAAGGACAGAAGAATGACGGATAAAATAAGGGAGGAAGAATAGATGGAACGATAGAAGTAACGAAGAAAGGAAGGGAGAAGAATAAAGGATATAATGAGAGAGGCAGAATGGAGGGAAAGACAGAAGGGAGCGAAAGAACGAAGTAAAGATAGAAGGAAGTAAGGAAGGAGGAAGCGAAAAATAAAAGGAAAGAAACTAAGGAAAGTAGAAAGAAAGACAGGATCAAAGAGAAATGAGGTTTAGGAAACAGTTTAGGATTAAAAAATTAAAAAAAACTTTTTCCTCTAGGTCTTTGGAGCATATAGTTTACTTAAACCGTAATAATGAAATGAAATGAAGAGAGGGAGGTTTTTATAGCAGTGATATGATGGATAAATGCATGATTAAGCGTGCTCATAGATAAATAAAAATACAACATAAAACTGTAAACAGAGTAGGAAATACCTGAAGGCCACAGCTGAGGAAACATACAGATTACTGACCAGAAAATGACTTTGGTGGAAGCAACTTGAGTAAAAGTCTGAAAGTATCTGATATTTAATTAAGTGCTGTATCAAAAGTCATTTTCTGATCTTCAATATACAGTAGTATATAAATTATTGAAAGTAAAAGTAAATGTCAACTAGTGGTCAGAATTCTGAGTTGTGCAGTTTATTTGAACTGTTTGTGTAGCACTGCAGCTACAAGTATTCACATCACACTTACCGTAAATAAATTAGAACCTGCTGCCAGAATCTCATCTACTTTTAGAGAACTGTCTGTTTCCACCCTGTTTCTTACCATTGTATTTTGTAGAAAATGACAAAAAAAAAATCAAAAAAGAGAAACTCAAAACAATTTTGAACATTCTTTATTCATTAGGTCTAAAAAATTAAAAATTCGTGCCATGTCTGAAAAAAATGTCAAATGGTGTAGCTGAAAAGGAATTATAAATGTTAAATATTTAATCCACCTAGAATATAAAATTAGTTGATACAATGTGTTTTTAATTTTTTTTTTTTTTTTTTTAACTTTTTTAAGAGAGTTAAACTATCTGGTACCAAGTTTTTAGGGTTACACCACAGTTCTGGCATTGTCCCAAGTACTGAAGATGTTTGGGGATTTCAATTCAATTCAATATCACAAATCACAGATTTGCCCCAACAGGCTTTACAGTTTGTAAAAAGCAACACAACATCCCCCTCCCATCCTCCCTAAAAACCCCTATGATATGTATTGCAGTAAAAATATACAAATTAGTTGAAAGTTGAGACATGAAAAACCATGAAATTTCAACTAAAGTACAGATAATCCCATAAAATGGAGCAAAGTATTATTACAAATGATTAATTGTATAGTCTGAACATGTTTGCATCAACAGCGTTTGTTTAAAAAACACAGAGATTAACTGATGAATGAGTGTGACAGAGACTATACGTAGAGGCTGATTGAAATCAGTCTTTATGACTTGTGACCTAACAAGCTTCTTTTCATACTCTCACCACTATCTCCAGGAATTAAGCAAAAGACTCTTTCTCCCCTCTGTCTCCCTCTCTCTCTTGCGCCTACTATCTCTTATATCTATACTATCTCTAACTCTATCTCAAATTCAATTAACTTTATTAGCAAGAACAAATAAAAATGTTGTTACAATACAACACATAAAGCACAGAGATCCTCTAGAGGTCAGTGCTGAGAAAATAAATGTTCATTTATTGTGAAACAAATCTTTGTTTTATATATATACTAATTATTTTGACACATGCCTGAACCTGAGCAATCACTGTTTATAAAAACTGTCAGAACCTTTCAGTCTGTGTTACGTTCAGTTCATAAATGCGCTGTATGGGATCAAGAAAATACTTCCAGTCTTAATCTGAAATCTTTCTTCAATACACTATCAGCTGTTTAAAAATATTTTTGAAAGAATTAGCACACTTTTTGAAACTTTGAAAAAAAAAAGTTTTGATAGCCTGAAAGTCTCTGCAAACACATTTTGCAGTGTGTTGCCGATACATTTTCAGAGTTTCAAATTTGTCACAACTATGGAACATTTGGCAGAGCTCTCTCCATGTGTATTTTTTGTTTTCTATGTTTGAAATCCTGTAACTAGTGATAATTTTGAAACTTACAATTTTAATGTTGAAAGACTTACATCTTTTTCAATGGTTAATCTTTTATTTTGAAAACATGATTCATCGTCTATACATCACAGAAGCAGTGCAGAGATAAGTCTACTCACACCTTTGACCTTTGAAAAGAATTCTACTCTTATCTGAAAAGTTATACTTGAAAAGTTTCTAATCTTACCTGAAAAGTTATACTTGAAGGGTGGCAGAGGTGGGACTGGTAAAGGCCTAGTTTAAACTCTATTCCAATCAAATTTTGAGTTTATTGGACTGGGTGGACCAATGGCTGACATGGGACTGACAGACTCAGCCAATGGCAGCTGCACATAAACCAGGTTACATGCACAGCAAGAAGGTGCATTGCACTCTACGCAGCGGCAGCACAGTAAGAGCAAATTATGGTAGCGGCACCGAGCTGTGTCACCTTTTCCTCCCCTTTTTTCTCTTGCAATATTTTCAGAGCCTCAAACCTTTTTCGGAGATTCAAACCGATTTTTCACTCATACAAAAATATTTTCAGAGATTCAGACCTTTATTTAAAGTTACAATTCTAATATTATTATGACAATATTAAGTATTACTAATATTATTATACAAATATTAGCTGCTCTTTTTTCTTCTTCTTACCTTTGGGGCATTTGCCATCCAGAGCAGCAGGTGGTGGTGCTGCACCTAATGCACCTAAAAGAAGGGAAACAGCATAGCCTGGTGTATCAGAAAGTAGAGGGACAGACAGCAGATAGTCAGTTTTTGTGGAGACTTGTGTGGGTTTGGTGAGTGGGAAAGAGCCAGAGTTAGAAGATTACCAGCAGCACTTTATAGCTCTGCAGTGTGACTGTGTTTAGTGACCTAGGATGATGGCAGCAACAAAGTTGGTGATAAAAGTGTGACAGTGTGCAGTTCTATGATTAAAGCAACTGGAGCCATAATAGAAAAATCCACACTCTTCAGCTACATGGTGACTCCACTGTATAAAGAGGCATAATTTCAGACATAGGGACCTAACTCTAGTCATGACAGAGTCTATGCTGCTTTGTTAAAGACATGTTGGAACTATCAATGTCTTTTCTTGCAGCCAGAATCTCATCTACTTTAACCTCAGAGTTACAAAATTCAGTTTAAGGATGAAGACATGATTGATTTTCTGCACAACTCTGAAGTTTCTCTTTAAAACTAAAATACATTTCAAATCTCTTCAATACCCACAAGCCATAAATGAGCCGTTTGTTTGGGTTTTAGGTGATCATTCTCTGTCTGATCCTTGTACAGTATCGATGTGGACGGGACCATGACTGTAGACTGGAACGAGTGGAGGGAGCATTTCCTGTTTAACCCAGCCACCAACCTGCAGGAGATCATCCGCTACTGGAAGCACAGCACGGTGAGGGACAACAGAGTCCTCAGTAACTGTTACATTTAGTTTACATAGAGAAAACCTCTTTCAACACAAACCAATTACCATTTCCTGAACAAGCAATGTATCCAGATTTGTAAGGCTCACATAACTTTCCTTCCAGGTCTATATATGTAACCCTCCCACAATGTTTTTGTCAACGTAAAATTCCTAGAATGTTAAACTAACAACATGAAGTAAGGTTTTCTGAGGGTAATTTTTCTACCATTCCTCTGAGGCTCCCTGCTGGTAGTAATAATAGGTTTTATTTGTATTTGCTTATTAAAATACAAGGAAAGACAAGGTGCAAGGTGAATGTTGTACAAAATAAAAACCTGTTAATATCTAGTAAATGTTATGTATATAGGATGTTTAGCAAACAAATGTTCCAGAACATTTAAGGAACTAGATTTTACTGGCTGTGTACTGTTCATTGTAGGGCAGTACAAGGAAAAAAGATGTTGTTTGATGTTGATGTATGTTTGTTGGTCTTTTGTCATGGTGATAGCTGAGTACAGCTGTCTCCAGAGTGTTTTTAACTTTAACTCTATAACATATGTTTCGTGGTTCAGTGAGTTTTCATAGCTGTATTTGATTCATTGCCTCCGAGGTTACCTTAAAGTTGTGTTTTTGACAATATTTGGTGTCTGGAGACACAGGTTCTCTAAGTCATTTTACTGGTATTCTCTAGTGTCTATGGAAGAATAGTAGGGCTAGACAGAAAAAATTAGAAGGATGTTATTTTTATGTAGGATTTATTAATAAAGGATATTGTTATAACAACTATATCAACAACTCAAATGTATTCAGAAAATGCAAAAAAGAAAAATTGTATTTAAACTTTCACAGATTTTCACATACATTACTCAGGTAGAAGTATCGATATTATGGTTTAATATCAATACTTGATCTTTTTACTCAAGTAAAAATGTAAAAGTTTTGGTTTGGTTAGAAAACTACCTAAAATATAAAGGTAGAGGTAATGTATAGGGGGGATGCTGGAGTGTGGGATGATTTATGTTATGTGCAGGTGTGAATCATGTTATATCAAACCAATAGGGCATCAGAATGGTACATATTTATACTTCTTATTCAGATTTATCTAGAAAGTTTTTTTACAAGCTAAAATAAAACAGGAGTAACATTTTTTTTAAATGTAAGGAGCAGTAAGTATAGATAATTGCATGAAAATGGTTGTTAAAAAAAAATAATAATAATAATATGTAAATAAAAAGTCTGTGGTAAAGTAATTACCCAAAATTTCTAGTTGAGTAATTATAAATATGTTGCAGGTGGAAGATGTTCACTGAGGGGCAGCTGTCAGAGGTAGAGCAGTCATCCACTGGTCAGAGGATCGGTGGTTCGGTTCCTGGCTCCTCTGGCTGTCCATGTGTCCTTGAGCAAGATACTTAACCCTGATTTGCATCGGTGTGTAAATGTGTATGAATGGTTAGCTTCCTGATGTGCGGGCAGCACCTTGTATGTCAGCCACCACTATCAGTGTAAGAATGTGTGTGAATGAACACTTGTAGTGTAAAGCACTTTGACGATTGAATGGTGGTTGAAATGACTATAAAAGCGTTATACAAGTGCAGTCAATTTACTAAGTTTATTAAGTACCTATAAGGTGAATTGGAAGAGGAGGTTGCCTGTGGGGACAGGGAAAGTTGCGAGAGAGTGAGTCATCAGCTGCTGGGGAACGTTTGCAGCAGATCAGAACGTCAATGTCATCAGATCAGACTCATTCATGCGCACAGGAGTGGGGAGAAAAGGAGGTGTTCTCACCTATAATTAAGAATCATAAGTGAAAAACAGAGGTAAATATTAAAGAAGAGTGACTTTTTAACTTATATTGGAAGTTGTGTTGTTATCTTAAAAAATGCTACTGGTCCACTTTGTCTTTATTGCGGATGAACATACTCTCAAATAGGAATCCACATTTTTTGTCGCTTCTTGCTAAATGTACATTCAGAATATTTAAAATCCTGCAGTTTTAATGAATTTTATGTGGAGGTTGTTGCCTGTATAGAACTATGTTGCCAATCCACACCTGAAACTAATCTCTGATGTTTGCTGCTTCTGTCCACTGGCACTACCTCTGAGGTTAAATAAACCCACGGCTGCTAAACTCGTCAGCGATAAGCTAATTCCAGTCTGACCTGAGGGAGGGATTAGCTGGTCAACGGGATTGGGATGTGACAAGGAGAGGGGAAGTGAGTCTAGAACAGGGCAGGGTGAGGCTGAGGTGGCTGGGATGAAGACGTGGTAGCTTGGATGGTACTGACAGCCTCATGACTTGCGCCCATGGTTGCTGACCACCGGAGAATCAGCCTTTCTCCCATCAGGCTGGAACAGACCTGCAGGCCCTCCACATCTGATTAGAGCCGTGTAAAGGATCAGTGTAGGAGGGAGCTTCTATGACACAGGGATCATATTGTGCTGGATCAGCAGCTTCTTTAAAGGCTTGAGATGGCCATGGCTCTGCTGCAGCCACAGCAACAGCAGAGAAACTGGTCCTTCCTCAACTTTGACGATGACTGGGTGATTTATGAGGTGGAGTTGGATGTGGTAGGTTCTTAAAACAAGCATACACAAGTTTAGGAAGAAGCTTTTGATTTTTGTCCCCCTAATATATTTTATTTTTTATTTACATAATTAAATAACTGGTGTTTTGCATATAGAGATTATAGAAATTTTACCCCTTCCCAACTCCTGTTCTTAGTTTGGCTCTTACTAGTGGAGAAACTGTTCTATTGTGGACATATATTGTGCAATCAAGAAGAATAGATTTGCAATCAAAAAAAGAGAGAGCAAAAGTATCAAAGACTGAGATCAAACAATTTTAATTATAAGTGAATTAAATAATCATTAAAATGTAAATTCAACTTCATCCACCTAATTTTGTGTCAATTTTGTTTTGGGAACAAATTCTTTTGGTCTCAAACCCAAACATTTTGTTTAAAGCTAGCATTTGATTTACTTCAGTGGCATTAGATTGCTGCAGTTCATCCTTTTATTCCCAAAGTTCATGTTCATGATACAACCGGGTTGACGTGCCATTCAGTGACGTAACTGATCTGACTAATGAGGCGCACTGCTGTGCCTTTAAATCCATTAATTGACAATACTAGGTGTCACAGAACCCAGCACAAGCTGCATTGTGTGTGAAAGCCATATAAGGTTTTATTGTAGGTGTGGTGCAATTTTTAAAGAGGCCTATTTTGTGATTTTCCCAGTTTATAATATAATATAATGGCCTATTTATTAATATCAGCATGTTTTTGGTCTAAAAGCCATTTCACACACACACTGTGAGTGAGTACAAACACGGAGACCAAATATTTTTTAGTAATAATAAATAATATCACATTGGACTTTTTGAACATTAAAAGACACTTTGCATTATAACAAAAAAAAGAATTGGCAAAATAAAACAAAAAAGGGAATTAGGGAAAAGCCATTTTGAACAGGGATTGTGAAAAGTCCAATATAATGCCTAGGCTGTAACATAAATATTCAGGCACAAGCTCTGAAAAAGGTTTTTTTTCATAACAGGCTCCTTGAAGTTGAAGCTGAGGCTTTATATCGTCAGACTTTCTGTGGCGTTGAATCCACACGATGACTTAATGTCAATCTCAGAAAGCACATAGAATACAAATCACTCATGACTGGATTTGGATATTTGTTGGTGCATCCACAGGACACTCTGAAGTTCAGCTTTTAGTTTAAAATTGACCATTTGAGGGTTAAATAAAGATCAGCTCATGGCTGTGACTGTTGACGTGGTCTTGCTGTGTCTAGGTGCTGGACATCGGTGACAGCCTCGCCATCCCAGATGAGTTCACAGAGGAGGAGAAGACCACCGGTGTTTGGTGGAAGCAGCTGTCAGCGGGGGCCATGGCAGGCGCCGTGTCCCGCACAGGGACCGCCCCGCTGGACAGAATGAAAGTCTTCATGCAGGTGTGTGAACACTTTTTTTTAAACTAATGAACTGCTTGTAATACCCAGGCTTTCAGATCTTCATTCAGATCTTCAGAAACACATTTAGTATCATGAATTTTGGGAAAGTTACGGTAACTTTTTAATATCTGATTTAATTCAGAATGAAGGAGTTTTCATATAATGTGATAATTAAATATTGAAAGAATAAAACTGATAATGAGATAAAATTGATGTCTTCTTTTTAGGTGGAACTTGTTTATATATTTATATTTATATTTTCTTCTAGTTTTGAGTTACAGAAGCATGGTCTTTTTTACAGGTGCATGCCTCTAAGAGCAACCAAATCAGCCTGGTTAGTGGTTTCAAGCAGATGTTGAAAGAAGGAGGTATGGCGTCTTTGTGGAGAGGAAATGGGATCAACGTCCTAAAGATCGCCCCAGAGACCGCCATTAAGTTTATGGCATACGAGCAGGTAGCACTTCACCAAACACAAACAGGCAACTCAGGCTCGGCTGCAGCATGTTGGCATAATGATTTGCTGTCAAAGACCTTTCAGTTGTTAGATGATAGTCACTGATATTTTTCATGCAACATTTCTTCTTGTGTCTATATTTCCACCAGTATAAGAAGCTGCTGTCCAGTGAATCAGGGAAGGTCAAGACCCACGAGAGGTTCATGGCTGGATCGCTGGCTGGAGCAACAGCACAAACTGCCATTTACCCCATGGAGGTGAGCTCAGGCAGCACTTTGACATCTGGAAGCACCTTGGTTTTTTACAGTATGAAATCTAATTTAATTTCATTTAGTTAATCATAGAAGAAATTAAACCTAAAGCGATTTACAAAATATAGACAGTGAGCAACTGAGGTTAAATTAGCAGTAAAGTGACCAAGGGTACAAAGCCTGTTGCGTTGAGATGTTCACAGAGACAAGAAGGAAGTGGTTAAGATGAAGGTGGTGAGTGTTAGATAAAATGAACTGAGCAGTGCTGCTCGCCGTGGGTCGTGGCAGAAAGGGGAACTAGTCAGATGTGGTTCAAATGAACATTTTTGTACATCAGTCAGTGGTTGTTCGTGTCTATAAAAGTTTGTAAGCTTGATGTTTGTATCTTGGGAAACTGCTGTAAAGGCCTAATATGTAACTTCTCAGTATCGTTTTTAGACCTTTGTTAAATAATTAAAACCTTTTTCTAACAATTTTCAAACTGAGCTACATCCATAAGCCCATGATGCCTCAATTGTTTTGTAATTATTACAAAAAATATTATTTGTGTTTTCAAAGTTATACTAACTTAAATTGAGATTATTAATTTGTCTATAGCACATAGAATTTAGTTAGTTTAGTTTTTTTTTTTATGTTAGTGATAATACAGACCATAGATTGAATCCTTCTTCTTATAACCAGGTGAGAAGGGAAGGGGTCATCACCTTCTCACAAAGTTAAACCTGATTTCTTTGCTGGTTAATAGTAGAAGTGAAATCCAACTGCTCTGATTGAGAATCATTGTCCATTCAGGTGATGAAAACCCGGCTGACCCTGAGGAAGACCGGACAGTACTCTGGAATGATGGACTGTGCCAAGAAGATCCTGAAGAAGGAGGGCATAAAGGCTTTTTATAAGGGCTACGTTCCCAACATTCTGGGCATCATTCCCTACGCCGGAATAGATCTTGCAGTGTACGAGGTACGTGGAGAAGGAGGATTTTTCCATATATAAAGCACTAAATCAGTACTCAAAATTATGCTCAAACACTCTCTGATCCTCACCAGAGCTTGAAGAACGTGTGGTTGGCCCACTACGCCAAAGACACAGCCAACCCAGGGGTTCTGGTGCTGCTGGGCTGCGGCACTATCTCCAGCACCTGTGGTCAGCTGGCCAGCTACCCACTGGCTCTGATCCGCACCAGAATGCAGGCTCAAGGTACGAAAAAAACATGTTGGATCTTTTGGAATATATTGTATTTATAATAATAAATTATATATTTTTTTATATTTGTGTATCTCATATGTGACTTATCATATTTTATTTATTTATTGTATCTAAAATGTATTTCTTTTTTCTTGTCTTTTTCCCTCATATTGTATATCTTTTTTCAGTCTTTTTTTAAAATCTCATAACATATATAATTTTTTTTACTTTTTACTTGCAATTTAAAATATTTTTGACTCTTTATTGCTAATCTCATGTTTTTTGTACACCAAGTAAAAACATCTTAAAATAACAATTTTAAGGTAAATTTATTGATCAGATAATTCAAGATAATAGTAATTGGTAAAGATTAATTATACCAAATAGAAAATATTTTTTGCAGGGTCTACATAGTAAGTAACAATATCAAAAAGACTAAAATATTTCTTTCAACAGTTCAGGGCAGTCAAGGATATAAATACTTTAAAATTTACATTGAGTTATTTTTATATCATTATTATTATTTTAGTTTTTTATATTAATCTACCAATAGTATTTCGCCCACAAATATAATAATCCAATCATTAAAATGACTCTAAAACATATAGTAATCTGAATTTGGTTACATGATAACTGTTTTGTCATGTTTTGTTTTTATGTTCTTTCAATTGAAATTTGATGTGACCTTTCATTGGACAATTGACTGCTTGTTAACAGTTATCTTACCAGAGAGTAGAACAACAGAAAGAAAACATGGGTGAATTCTAGAAATCAATAGGTACTAGCTTAATTCAATAACATCATATCTCAGCTAAAAACTAAAATAAAAGATGATTTGTTCCCAAGGATGATGGAGTTAATGGAGTAGGTCCTCGTCTAAGTGTTGTTCACTTTGAGAGTTAGGTGAGAGGATTGGTAGCGCTCTCATGTCAGCTTCCCGGGAAGCTTTAGTTAGCCCAGCATAAAGACTATAAATAGGAGAAAACAACTTGTTTAGACTTACAGGTAGGCAGATCCATTACCTGTACATTACCATAACTGTTGTGTTGACGTTTCAGCCATTACTAAATGAGGGAACATTAATACCATAAACCTCAGTCATGCTTTTGGTTCAAATCGCAGTAGGAAGCCAAAACATGTTAATGTCCAAAATAGCTTCATGGCACTGACATGAACTCTTTTCTTAGCTTCTGTCGAGGGCTCGGAGCAGCTCCCTATGGGCCGCATGGTGAAGAAGATTCTGGAAAAGGAAGGCTTCTTCGGACTTTACCGCGGCATCCTGCCTAATTTCATGAAGGTCATCCCAGCTGTCAGCATCAGCTACGTGGTGTACGAGTACATGCGCTCTGGTCTGGGTATTCAGAAGTAGTTTTTGTTGTTTTTTGTTTTTTATTATATATTTTTAGGCAATTTCCTTCAAAAATAATGGGAATACTGGCACTAAACCTGCAGCACTGCAGCATGTGAAGCCACTGTAGAAGTTATTAATGAATTCCAAGGACTGACTGACTGACCTGTTGAGCCACGATGCAGAAGACTTTGTATAAATCCTGCAGCTCCCGATAAATACTGTGATTTCTACAATGTTTCCAACTATGTGCAGTTTGCCCAAACGGCTTTTACAATTTGATACAACCACAGCTCAGGTCAAAGGTAGATGTTAAGAATCTGAACAGCTGGAAAACCTGGAAAGGTTAGTTTTGAACGTTTGACCAAAAATGTGTCACATGTTCATGTAAGTTGACCAAAGAGCACCTTACTGTACCAAAATCAAGCCATCACCTGATGAAGTGGAATAACACATTTTTGTCCTTTTTTGCTTCTACATTATCAAAATTATGAAAGAGTAGCCAGGAATAAAAAAATTATTCTATCTATATTTATATCTTAAGAATAGAGACACAACTATATACATAATTTCACTGATCTTACCAGTGTTTGTAACAAAATCATTCTAACCAGATTTTTAATATAATGAAATATTTGAATCCTCGGAGCATAAAACTGAAACACTAGTCAGAAGCTCAGTGTGCCAACCTTACAATAACCACTCTACTTGGTTATTGTAATGTTTCGCATTTTATTCATTTTTATTTGCTTTAAAAGGTTTGGAAATAAATTGCAGGCTAACATACTGACAACAAGTAAGATTAAACCATGAGTTCTCCTTTGGGGAAAGAGCAAATGACAATCTGCCCTGTGAACTTCACTTATACTGCAAATCCAGTGTGAAAGAACCTACTACAAAGCTTAATACTGTAGGGATCAGAGAAATGATGTCTTTATGTTTCACAGAGATGCAGAAACAAAGGAAATGGAGCTAGATGTCCAACATACAAAACTATACATTTAATATCTCTCTCTCTCTCTCTCTCTATATATATATATATATATATACCTGGCTCTAATACTCTTCTGCAAAAAGTAGACAGACTAAAAGTAAGCAAAATTGCCATTTCTAGACACACGCCCCTTTATAAATTCTCCCAAGTTGTAAAAAGGTCCTGTGAGTGGGGAGTTTTTTTTCCACTAAAAATCCGAGGAAACATTTGAAATGCAGCGCTGCATTTGTTTGGTCATTCTGTTCTGTTTGAGATGTGTGTCTTTGGTTCCAGCTTTAATTGTGATGTCAATGCACATTTTTAGTGAAGCCGGGGGAACAGGGAGGAACGTGCCTTATATGATTTTTCTCCAATATGTCATTGTCTCCACCATCCATTGTATTGCCTTCTTTTCTTTCTAATATTTGGTAAATTAGATACTGTTGTGTTTACATGAATAAAATATTTCTGTACAAAAACTGAGAATAGTTGAGTCAATATACCTGAAGCCAACTATTGTTAAAATATGTGATTTTTGTCTTCAAAGTGGTTCAATGGGAATGTTCTGTGCTTCAGTGAGTGACATTTACGAGAGTGGAACAAAAAAACATCTAGATTTTTTTCTATTTCCATACTCCTTCTGGCCACTAGATGTATGATTTTTGTTCCAGATTTGAAGAGAAATGTAAGAGAAGACTCTCATAATGTGGTCATATTATCTGAGATTTACTGAATTTGAGTACAGGCAGCCTATGCGTGTGACCACTTTTGATTTCTGATTGAACTTGCCAGTTTCTCCAAAATATTAACTGTAGAAACACCAAATCATACCAGAATTTTCATGAAGTCCTTACAGTGATGATGGTCAATGTTATTTTCTGATAGCAGCCCCTATCAGTCAAACCTCCAATTGGAGAACAGTGCAGGAGAAAAATGCTTTCTCCTCTACCTGCAGTGCTAGCTGCTGTCATTAGCAACCAGCTCAAGTTGCCACGGTAACCTTGGTACAATGTACACACTCCATCAGTAGCATGCAGGGCCCTTTCAAAATTTCCCTAGAGGAAATTTTGTAGTTACTATGAAGCGTCAACTAATTATAGTTTTACAATTTTTTAAAAATGATTATAGCACTAATCACTAATTACTAATCATTACTTTTCTTATTGTTGCTATTTCTGTTGCACAAATAAAGGATTGACAGGTTTCATAAAAAACAGTGATAGAATGAGGATTGATTGATTGATTAATTTATATACAAGCAACATCTTAAATGCTGCTTTATTTGTTTCAATGCGAGTCCAGGTTTTCACCCGCATGCTGTATGTGATGATGTGCAGTTAACCCCTGAGGCTACAGAGTACAGATTACTGCAGTTTAAATCTTACATAATACTCTTTTCCTCTGTGATGTCACACCTCTTCACTTGAGCTGACTTGAGCTGACAACAGCACCTAGACCTTTAGCAGCTTCCTTGTCACACACTCACTCTAAAAATCTGTGTTTCCCCGTGCCCCCTCCCTACAAAACGCCCGCTCTGTTCTGATTGGCTGAGCAGTGTCAGCCCTTCAGAGAGCTGGAGTTAGTCAGGAAACTAGAAGTCAGTCACTATTGACTTCCACATCTGTAGTGACATCAAAACACGAGTCATTGGCTTGTTCAGAAAGACTACAGATTAAGTGGGTGGTTTTATTTCAGTTTGAGCATTAGCAGGAACATAAAGAATAAATATTGATACACAAGCTCTGAATAAAGTTGTTTTGCCTCCTGCATCAGTGCAAGGATCAGTCAGTGTTTACATGCACAGCTATGCTCAAAATTCAGCATATTATGTCATCATGTTATAAAACAAACAGCTGATGAATAATCTCATGGCCTTTTTCATTTTAGTATTGAAATGTTTTGTTATGTTCTTGTTTTGGGGTCTCACGCCAGTGTGAGGGGTGTGGAAGGGGGCATGGGGGATGTGGCTATACGCCCCGCATAGCTTTATTAGGCTGCGCATGTAAACGCCCTGGCTGAGCCTTGTGATGATACAGGAGATAGCCTAAACATGCTAGTCAGACCCTTAAAAGGGGGCATTTTTGACAAGTCCCCTTTATTCAGAGCTTGTGTATCAATATTTATTCTCTATGTACCTCTAACTCAAAGTGAAATACCAAAAGCACTGTCCAGTTTAATTCAGATTAGTGCATATATATGCCAGAGAAAACACAAGACCAATCACATTATCTGGGCATCTTAATCAGAGTTGCAGAACAATTAATCAGAATATTTCATTTCCAGGCACTTCAGTTGTCCAATTATATTCAGATTAAGTCAATAATTCATTTTTTTCTAAGTAAATGTACTGGCTTATTTTATTATTGGACCCCCGCTCTGAAGGGGCTTTTAAGAGAACCCTACATTTTTCCAGTTTTATCTGTCAGTCCTCCTCAAATAAAGGACAGTGGTTTTTGCTCTTTTGGTGTCTGTTTTTTTTAAAGCTGGAAATCTGAGGAAACCCAAATGGTATGTTTTCTTTCCTCTGACACTTTTATTGTGACAAAATGTAGAATTTCTGCCTTTGGTTAAAAATCATTCACAAAAAAAACCCTATCAGAATCATTTAAGTCAGAGGCATCAAACTCTATTTCATCTCATGCCACATCAGCTTTATATTTGACCTCAAAAGGACAGATGTAAAGATCCTATAAAAGTATATAGTTATGTAATTGCTTCTCCATTTATAATGTCTGAATAACTATAACTATTAATTACATTAAAAACATAATTTTAAAAATACAGCAGAAATTGTATTATGATTTTATCATCTGATTATTAACAATGCATTAAACTGCTACTAAACATAAGTCGTAGATATCTACAAAAACAATACGCTGATATCCACTATTTTCAATTTTATTTATTTATTTTATGGATTTTCAAATGAGATAACTATACAATGAAAGAACAAAAAAGTAAAAGAAAATTGTAAATTTTTCTCTGTTGTCAATTAAGAAGAGATGTCTGTGTAAATAGAGGCGTGTATAAATTCGCTTGGTCGTACAAAGAAAAAGTGACCAGGTTACCGTCATGTTTAAACAATTATTTGTGTTTCCATTTCTCAATTCCATGCAAGCTCTCAAGGGGCCACAGAAAATGATGTGCTGCACCAGATTTTGCCCACAGGCCTTGAGTTCGACACGTGATTTAGGTTGATTAGGATTTGATTTCATTGAATGAAGAAAGATGGGAGCACTTGCATCGTCATCTGTAAAATATCCAATAACTTAACAGACATCATCACAGTGACGATGGGTGCAGAAATGTCCAATATCAAGAACAACCTTGCATTTCAATCATGAAATAAATCGCAGTGACTCTGTTTTGCTGACTAATCTGAGAAAATCTTCTTTTCTGGGTAAAGTCCGTTCATTACAAGCGTGCCAGCGAGAGAAAAAAAAGCTACAAAGGTGAGGACGGTGCGCAGGGCTTTGAACCAGCTGGGGTATGTGGGCAGCAGAGACAGGTCATAATGCAGCGAGATCCCGAGTCCCATGATGATCATGGTTGCTGCAGAAACATAGGTGTCGCTAATCAGCATGGTGCCGCAGGCGACCAGGGCAGGAACCACGCTGTTGGCCAGGTTGATCCAATCGGGTGTCGCTGGGCTGCCCTCAGGAAGTGCGAATCCCCAGCGAGCTCCGCCGAGGAAGGAGACGACAGCGGCGCTGTAAGCCAACTGTGCGTGGGCCAACTCCGGCAAGTAGGTTTCGCTTGTAGACATGAGCAGGGTCGGGGCCACAAAAGGGATCATTCCCACAAAACCAAGGTACAGCGCCGGTTTGGGACCATTCCACAAGTTTTTAATGTCGTAGCGGATTAGATCCAGCTCTCGGGGTGGTGGCTCAGGCTTGAGACGATTCTTCTGTCTCACAGCAGAAGAGTGGAAATGTCGGTCCCTCAGTAAGAATATGGAAACACGAGTCCTGGGGGACTGGAAGGCCTCGGTCCTTGTGAAAGCGGGGACGGCAGCAGCCTGTTCACAACGCCACCGGCCAGCTGATGAGGCCCCGCTGGTCTCAGGGCAATGGGACCTATGGTCAGTGGATCGGGCCAGAGATGACGTCCAGCAGCTTTGTGGAGGAGCTGCACAGTGCAACACCTAAGAAACATATGTTCACCGTTGCTTTAGATTAGATTAGATAGATTAGATAAGTTTAGATATCAGGAATATAAAATAAAACAGGACACTTACCTTCTGGACAGAAAAACTACTTCTTCTAAATATAACAGAGAACATCTGATGACAAATGGAAACAGAGAACAAGTTAGGCAGCTAACACACACACACACACACACACACGCGCACGCACACACACACACACACACACACACACACACACACACACACACACACACACACACACACACACACACACACACACACACACACACAATATTACAGTTGAGAAACTAGAATGGAAACCCTTAGGCTTCAGGAAATGTTAAATTAAGAAAATTGGAAGAAGTGAAAATGAATAAAGAAAATCCCCAAAATGCTGTATTTCACTTCCACTTTTTTATGTTATATAATCACACTGGTAAATGTTGAATAATGAATGTGCTAGACCTATAATTCAGGATTAATTTGATAGTCATATAATCATCTATCAATTATTGAAACAACTGGTTGTAGGGTTCAAGAAAAATTGTGAAAAATTATGATCAGATGATGTGAACTCAAATGTTTTTATTTGTCCAGACCAACAGTCCACAACCCACAGATCGTCTGTATACTATTATAGAAGACTAAAGAAACTAGAATGTGATCGAAAGAGATGTTGGAATCAGAGAATTTGGACATTTTCTTCTTAAAAATGACTCCAATCCATTAATGTAATAGTTGGCAACTAATGGTTTAACCCTCATGATTATGACCCTATCTTTTAATTTTTTTGAAAAAAAAAAAAAAAGATGTGGTATAATCTCTAGGTTTTCTCACAGAACTTTACAGTTAGGTGTGAAAAGGGAGGTTTTATTTTTGAAAGCGAGGTCACATGGCCAGTATTTTCGTAGTTAGTTTGAAATGTGAGCATCATTGTCTCACAACCTAAGGTTGTCTTTTATTCAGAATATTCCCCAAATAAAAATTAAACTCACTATATGGGGCAAGTAAACTTTATTATTTTATTTATTTACCATTAATTCAATTTTGATGTTATAAGTTTAATTTTTTTTCCCTAAAATAGATTTGGTGCCATATGGCAACAATATGCAACAATATGCAATATGCAACAATATAAATAGATTTGGTGCCATATGGCAACAATATGCAAATATGAAAAAATCCTTATGTAACAACCTAATGGAGTCACGTTGATTTACAAAGCATTAAAATATCCTGACCCTAACAACTTTTTTCTTATATATTTATACATTATTTAGGCAATTTTAAATAACATAAATATTCTAAACATTCTTTACCATGTATAAGTTCTATTTAATGCAATAAAGGGTTAACTGTTAATACTGAATTATTATTAGGTACTTGCTTTATTTACTGTAATGTATAGTCATATCAAACACACCACTGGGCGTATTATGACACACTCGCTAGCCTGTGTAGGTTAGCATGTTTCAGTCGTTATTCTGTTATTTTCACCGGTCAGCTCCCAGCAGCTTCTCTAGTTGCCAACTAACCGTCTTTCATTCCCGAAACGCCTCACTTTCAGCAGGAAAACTTCATATTTTAGAGTATTCTTCTCCCGAGGTCACGCAGCTTCTACTCGTATCTCTTACAAACGGTTCGTGCTTACATGTCGGTTCGCAGGTTATTTCTTCCGTCTTCACCAAGCGGCGTCATACGTCATTTCCGCCACTAAACAGAACGGGTAAACAAAAACTTTATAAAACTTGCTACAAACAACGTGTTGGCTAAACAATTTGTCGCAACTTAGAACCTCTGACAAACCCTAAAAGTTACCTTGCTAGTGGTTTGTTCATCATACAGTGATGAACAGACATCGATGTTATATCAGACAAAAATCCCCCAGTGCACGGTAGGAGCTATTACATATGTATAGTATATGTATGTACTGTAGCTGCAGTATTTCACTCCATCAACTTACAATGTCTAGTATATGTGCTATATTAGCAGCAGTATACTCAATCAACTCTGTTTAGTATATGTATTGCAACAGCAGTAGTTACCTTCATTAACTCACAAAACTACCTAATATAGGTACTGAAAGTGCAGTAGTTAACTTCATCAACTCAAAATACTACCTAGTATATGTACTGTAACTGCAATATTTCACACCATCAACTCACAATGCTACATGTTATATGTACTATTGCTGCAGTATTTCACTGAACTCCTTTCTCTACTTCTTCTGGTTGCCCTGATCCCTTTTTGTTGGGAGGCCACTCGGTCTCTCACATTTGGTGGCAGTTGTGGGATCGGTGGCACCACCTGAGAAGCTGGAGAGGGGAGGTGAAACTAGTGGGCTGACAATGGTATACGAGTGGGAGGACGGTGGCGGAGCGTCGATGGAGTGTCACGGAAATGTTGGTGGACGTGTCAACGGGAGCGAGTTGTCGAAGGGATTTTCGACGGGAGCGACTTGTCAAAGGGATTTTCGATGGGAGCGAGTGGTCAACGGGAACGAGTTGTCCACCGGAGCGAGTGATCGACCGGAGCGGGTTGTCGGACGGGGATTGCTCCATAAGGGGAGAGAAGTGTGAGAGGGTGATGACCCCTCCCCTTTTCACCGGCTCCATAGGGTGGTTGCTACGGAGTCGGAGACAGACTTTTGTCCACACATACACACACACTCACTACACACACAGGTTTAATGAATTTAAGTTTATTGTCAAATGTATATGTGTAAAGTGCTTGGTGACATGGTATGGAGTGGGAGGCAGACACTGGGATCGCGGCGTGCCATGTCACCCGCACGCATTAGACACAACAGTTACCACTCACTTGGCGTCCAGTGCGGTACCCACTGGTTGCCCTGTGTTTTCTTTGTTCACTGTTTAAGCCTCCAGTTTGTCAAACAATCGCACACACATCTGCCTCCCTTCATTCTCACTCACCTGCACTCACCTCCCGGTCCGACTCCACTGCTTCTGTGCTGAAGCGCGCTCTGCTGCAGTAGCAGTATTTATCAGGTGTCGCACTAGGGGGCACACATCACGTATCACAGGGGTGTTTTTGATTTCTTGTTTATTGTAAATATGTATGTGTGGTGTAAACATGAGTGTGATGTTTTTTATGTTATGTTATGTTTTTGTGTTTTGATATTGTTATTATATGTTTCCCTATTTGGTTAAGGTTCGATTGATAGTGACTGTGCCAGTAGTTGTTGTGATAGTGATTTCCCCCAATTAAGCCTAGTCAGGCGGACACTTTGTCCGGGGTGGCTGAGAGGGAGATTGTTGTGTTGTGCTAGTGTTGGAACAGGGTTTGGTGTTTGTCCAGAGTGTACCAATTTTAATAAATAGCCTGTTTCCTGGCCAAACTGAGTTCCGCTGCCTCCTGTCTCCACCTCATCTGGTTGCCCTGATACCTTTTGGGAGGCCACATCAGTTGCCCACATTTGGTGGCAGCGATGGGATCTGTGGCACCACCTGAGAAGCTGGAGGGGAGAAGTGGAACTCAGGCTGACCCAAGATGACTCAGAAGAGGAACCAATGGACCCAGAGCCTGGGTTCCAGGCGGCAAGAGGGGAGGAGCCGGAGGAGTGTGATCTGGTCAGTCTGCAACTCCTTCTGCTTTGTCAGGAGAAACATATACGGTCAAAGAGGGATTATTATACCATGAGCCAGGTGAGGGCAGGGCAGAGCAACTGGTGGTTCTCAAGCGGCTCAGGGAACAGGTGCTCGCCATGGGACACAAAATTCTCTGGGGGGGCATCTGACTAACAATAAAATCTATGAAAGGGTGGCAGGCAGGTTTTATTGGCCAGAGCTCTATGGCAAGGTGTTGAATTGCAGTAAAACCTGCCCTGATTGCCAGGTAACCAGTAAGAGGAAGCCTAACCCTTTTCCCCTGCAGCCGCTTCCCATAATTGAGGTGCCCTTTAGCCGGATAGCCATGGACATTGTAAGCCCTTTGGAGAGGACTCAAACAGGCCATAGATACATCTTGGTGATTTGTGACTACACCACACGCTATCCAGAGGCCTTTCCCCTGCGCAAGGTCTCTGCTCGCCCCATAGCACAAGCTCTGTTGCAGTTGTTCTCCAGGGTGGGCCTCCCACAGGAAGTTCTGACAGACCAGGGCACAGCATTCCTCTCCAAGTCAATGAGGCAGGTGTATAGCTTACTGGGAATTAAAGGCATCCGAACCACTCCATACCACCCTCAGACCGATGGCCTCGTAGAGCGTTATAACCAGACTAAAGAGCATGCTGAGTAAGTTTGTGGCAGCTAATGGCAAAGACTGGGACCGCTGCCCTACCTGCTCACACACACACACACACACACATAATAGAACAAAGCTTTGTCATAACGAAATATTGAAAAGCATTTTAAAATATATAAACAAAGAATATGTAACAGGATTGGTAATTAATTACATTACTGCATCACTTTACTAAATCAACTCACAATACTACCAAGTATATGTACTGGAGTAAAACCAGATGTGTTAACCAGGTGTGTGTTGGAACAAAAGCCTGTACCTACACCAGCCCAGGACCGGAATTGTGCACCCATGGTATGAAGTTCAGTTGCCATAATGTGAACAAACCTCAACTATCCTCTAATCACAGGAGCAGGTAATAGGGTGAACAATTTAAAGATTTATTTAAATTTAAAAGAAATTCAAGACAAATGTTTTTCTTTATAATAGGTATGAGGTTATAGTTGACTATCTGCAACAAGATATTGTTCATGTAGAACCTGTGTATAAAGACAGAAAGATAGTGTTTTACAACATTTACTCTATTATGTGGTAAATAAGGACGAGCGCTCCACTACAAAGTTGCGCATAGTGCCAAATAAAAAAATACATCCTTGCAAATGAATACTTACACACCAGATCACATTTTAATCAAGAGCTGATTTCTGGAAATGAATTAATTTGACGAATTTGCACAAAATTAAATTACTGTAGAGGCTGAAAAGCAAGTTGTTTGTTCAAATGAAACATCTCGGGTATCTGCAGAAGAACTGGATCACAAAGAAAGATGCTGGATCAAGCACATGCAAAGTAAATTCTTTCGAAAGGAAATTTATCAGGTAAAGAAAGGGACAATAGATGGCAATTAGTCAAATTAATCATATTGAAAGTTGATTGCAAAAGTCAAAATGGAGCTTTAGAATGAAATATCCATGGAATGAGGGTGACTGTGGATCAGAGGAAGAATAGTGATCCCCCATCGGTGGTTCGATTCCTGGCTCCTCTGGCCCTTACGAAAATTAACCATGGCTTTACCATGGGAAATACCGTGGTTTTACCATGGTTTTTTGGGTAACCATGGTTAACCATGGTTTTTTTGTGGTAACCATGGTTATACTATGGTTTTTATGTAGTAACCATGGTTCTACCATGGTTTTTGGATACCATAGTATTACTATGGTTGGTTCATGGTACTTCCAAAAACCATGGTAGAACCATGGTTACTACATAAAAACCATAGTATAACCATGGTTACCACAAAAAAACCATGGTAAACCATGACCCAAAAAACCATGGTAAAACCACGGTATTTCCCATGGTAAAACCATGGTTAATTTTCGTAAGGGGGGCTCCACAGACATGTGACACTACCAAAAAAAAGCAGAGACGCTATCGAAAAAAAGCAGTGACGCTTCCAAGAAAAGCAGAGATGCTACCAAGAAAAGAAGAGATGGTACCCTGCCAAGCCTATAGCATGAGACAACAGTACCTACTATAAGAAAGAGAGAAATAGGAAAAATATGTAGAAACAGGAAGAAGTTGCTTCCAGAAGACCACAGTGAGAGAGGACAGCGAGCCCAACAAAAAAAGCGGAGAAAGGCTCATAAAAGGAGTAAAGCCAGGAGAAAGGTATTTGAAGGTAAGTTAGTGTAAGCACAAAATGGCCGCTAATGTATATTTTACTGCAGGTGAAATTGTTATGGAACAAAATAAATGATTATATGTATCTTTTAGGAAAAGAGATGATGAGGGTGGAGGAGAAGAAAATGGAATAAATAAATTAGGCCTCATTTCATCTCATTTCATTTACTTTATGGATAAAAGTGGCCCATGATGGGTAAACACAGCCTCTCCCTGTCGATTTTGACTCTTTGGAGGATTAAGAGGCTGGTGCTAGAGGACTTCACGACCCTTGAGGGTTGATATCATGGGCCAAGAAGGTAAGACATTTAAAGAAAAACTAGAAGGAACCTTAGAATATATCCTGAAACACATTGCGAGCCATTACAAAAATTTTAAAATTCGTGTAATATGCTCCTGTCCTCTGGTCCTCATCAACAATCAAGTGGCTGAGTTCTGCAGTAACTGGAGATTATAAACGGTCTTTCAGAGAAGACCAGAGAGCACGGCATTACAAAATCCAGGTGACAGGAGATAGAAGCATGCATCACCAGCTTTGTGTTTGTTCAAGAAATTAAGAGGCAAACTCTGGCTATATTCTTAAGATGGTAAAAACCTTAATTACATTTTTGATATATGGAGTAAAATTCATCTCTCAGGCAAAAATATCACCCAGACTCTTGACACATTCGAAGGTTCTCTGTCATCCAAAACTTTGTTAATAAATGATATATCAGATTATAATATCGACTTTCTCTGTATTACTGAAACCTGGCTGCATCCTAATGATTATGTCAGCCTGAATGAATCCACTCCTCCCAGCCAACACTCATATTCCTCGTGACACTGGCCTGGGTGGTGGAGTTGCAGCCATTTTCACCTCCAGTTTACTAATCAACCCTGAACCGAAGTGTAGCTACACATCATTTGAGAGCCTTGTGCTTAGTCTCTCTCACCCAACTTGGAAATCACTACAACCAGTCGTATTTTATATTCTGAATCTTTATCCTAATTCTCAGAGTATCTCTCAAGTTTAGTACTCAGGACAGACAAAATAGTCATGGCAGGTGACTTTAATATTCACATTGATGTTGACGGTGATAGCCTTGGCTCTGCCTTCCTCTCTTTACTGGAGTCAATCGGCTTTTCTCCGGGTATTTGTGCCCACCCATTGCTTTAACCACACCCTTGACCTCGTTCTGATGTACGGCATCGAGTTTGAACACTTACTGTATGTGTCTTCCCACAGAATCCCCTCCTGTCAGATCATTATCTAATAACTTCTGAATTCCTGCTATTAAACTACTCACCACCTGAAACAAGATTACTTACTCGATACCTAACTGACAGTTCTATATCTAAATACAAGAAGGGGATTCCCTCAGTATTTAATTCGCTGCCTTGCCTCACCACAGCTGTGGATTTATATGCTGTTGCGGGTCCATCTGAAATAGATAAACTTGTTCAGAGCGCTGCAAGTTCACTGCGAACGACCCTTGACTCCATCGCTTTCCCAAAAAAAGAAGTTAATTAAACAAAAAAGAGTCGCACCCTGGTATAACTCTCTCACCCGTAAACTAAAGTTAACATCTCGGAGGCATGAACGAAAATGGCGCTCCAGCAAACTGGGAGAAGCTTTACACGCATGGAAAGAGAGTCTCAGAATGTACAGGAAGGCCCTACGCAATGCCAGAGCTGCTTATTACTCCTCACTGATGGAAAAAAACAACAACCCAAAGATCCTCTTCAGCATGTTAGCTTCACTGACTAAATGTAACTACACTATTGATCCACATATTCCTACAACCCTCAGCAGTGATGACATTTCTGTTTTTCTGTTTGTAATGTCCAATTTTCCCTGTATTTTTTCCACCTGCACACATCATCTACTGCAGCCTGTCCGTCCTGGAAGAGGGATCCTTCCTCTGTTTCTCTTCCTGAGGGTTCTTCCGTTTTTTTTTTCCCCGTTAAAGGTTTTTCTTTAGTTTTTGCTTTACCTTGTACAATGTGAGGGTCTAAGGACAGGGGATGTTGTGTTGCTTTCGTACAAACTGTAAAGCTCGTTGGGGCAAATCTGTAATTTGTGATTCTGGGCTATACAAATAAATTGAATTGAATTGAATCAATCGGCCGTGTGTCAAGTGCAACAAGCTCATATTCATGCTAGCATTCTGCTCTTCAAGTAACTCTGACACAAGAAAGATAAGAAACTATTTGGAATCTGAAGGGCAGCCAAGTGCCAAAGAAAATGGTAAAATATTGTTTCATATGTAGACATTCTGGAAACAACTTAAAGAAATTTACAATTTAGGAGAGGGGAAATTGAGTAATACTGCACTGAGTAATACTCAAAAATAGAAAAAAAGATAACATTCATTCCTGTGACATGTAGGTTTTAGGTGAATCAATTAAAAAGTCATTTGTGATAATGGGTTACCTAGTGACAAACCTTACTCACCATAGTCTCAGAAATATTTAGAAAAATGGGAAATACATTATTATAGATATATTTCTACAGGGAATCCAACTGAGTCTTTGCTGTATTTAGAAGCTGCAGAGTCACACGATTGTGTACAAGGAGAGAAGTACACAAGGCTTCAGTCAGGGGCTGCATTGATGTAGATCAAGTATTGTAGTGAAGTACATCAATATTATGAGTTGATGTAGTTAACGTTGATTTGCTCCTCTAACTAATACACTATTATCAATCACATCATTAGATTATTAATATTGAAGCATGCAGAATTCTTGAAGTCGTATCACTCTTTCAGCTGTAAAAGTGTTCGTGAGGATTTACATCAGTAAAATATAGTGTTACAGAAATGTACTTAAAACACATCAGACAAGTTAGTGCCACATAAAAAGGCCTATGTATGCAAAGAGAAAGAAGGTGATGCTCATGAACACTGTCACTGATTTGTGATTGTGATTTGATCAATGTCAATGAGAAAATTATTTCAAAACAAACTACTTTTTTCACACATGTGTACAGACAGAAATAATATGTTTTATTCATTGATGGTGGCAGTACAATAATTTATTATCTAAAGGCACATTGAAATTAACACAAAGTCTTTGACCCTTTCAGAACCTCAGACTTACACACACCAAAAGGGGGCAGCAGTGCAGTAGAAAATATCATCTGTGTCTCATCTTTATGATGAGACACAGATGATGTATTGTATGTATGAGGTGATGTATTTTGCTGTCTGTTTATGTTAGTGTAGATATTAAAAGATAATGTTGACAGAAAAACCATGCCTCTATCCTGTCTCAGGATCCCATTTGATTTTCATATGTATATCATAAATAGGATCTATATTGATTCAATGATTTCACTGCCTACTACATCACAAACAATGAAGCAGTTCAAATTACAGCAATGGGCAAAATCATTCAGTATCAGTTTTGGAAACAACATAGGACCAAAATGTATCAATGCACATTCAGATCTAGTAATGAAAAGATGGAAGATGGAGTCATTAGTGTCTGCTAGAGAGTAAATACTATAGATGTGTATCCCTTGAAATCCGATATCATTTTACAAGAATGGAATCAATGAGCTCTTAGCATAAAGCAAGAAATTGCCGTCCTCTAAACCCAGAATTAATACAGGAAAAGCAGCTGCCTCCAGATTCTCACAACCGCAGGACGTGTTTAGACAGCTCCATCACTCTGAAAGACAAACTTTATTATTAACTGAAAAATCCATCTAAATCTCGGTTTACTCACACAAAGCAGTTATACAATTCAGGTTAATTAGTCATTCTCAGCTTACCCATGGTATGGTGCACACACACACACACACACACACACACACACACACACACACACACACACACACACACAAACACACATCAACTAAATGGATGAGCACTCAGCACATTTACCCTATTTTTAAAAAACAATGACTGGACTGTGTTAGAAGAATGTACTGTTTACAATAAAACATGTTTTATATTGTTTTTCTGCATTTTAATTGCCTCTCAGTGACAAATGGTTTTAATTAAACTGAACTGAATTTACTTCATTGTAGTTACTTTTCAACTTTTTATTTTGTGTATAGATTTGAAACTTTTTTCTATTTACCTCCTTCACTATTACTTTTTAACACTTTTAACAATTTTTGTATAATCCCCTATTTGGCTTGCCTGAAACTTGCCAAATCTGAAAAAGCTTATTCTAAATATTTTATTGTAACAGAATATGATTTGAATTCAGACCCTGCAGACTTTGTCTATTCCCCTTTTATCTTAAGACTCAATTGAAATGAACTCATCTGATCTCAGAGCAGATACTCACCCCTCCACAGCAGCTGCAGCAGCCCCCACACAGAGCTCCCAGCAGGCCGTTTACCACCTGCACGGCACATAGCACTATCTGGATTATACCCATGACCAGCAGCACGGAGAACAGGGAGAGATGCCATGCCACCACACCAGCAGGCTCTAAGCACGTCTCCCAGGAGGACTGGTCGGAGAGGTAATCGCTGGAGAGGGAGGGTGGGAAAGAAACAGCAGGTGTGTACACTTATTTATCTTTTCCTTATAGAAGACACCAAGGTTTTCTAAGAATGTAAATTTCCCTGTGTCATTTAATTTGACATTTTTCTTTATTACTGTTAATTTCAGCCTGTTGGGCACCACACGTGAAATTCCATTTACCTCTACTGTATTGATGTGGATGTGGAGTTAATTTTTATTTTACAAGCACATCAAATAGGATTTATTAATTTAGGTATTATCCCCTATCTATTGTAAATGTGGCATTTACAATAATGTGGGGGGGGCTGCAAGGAATATTACTAGTGTTGTTATGGGAAGGTTCTGTGTTTGCTGAATATCCCCATCAATCATGGTTATATATTAGTGCAAAATTAACAAGTGCTTTAAGATGTCACAGATGTGTGTCTCACCCTTTGAAGAAAGGATAGCCCCATGTGGGTGTTAATGTGCCATTGAGAAAATAACACTTAGGTCCCTGGTCTATGGCAACAGCAGAAACTATGACGGAGTAACCGGCCCCTATAATACCCACAGCTGCAAACACTAAGGAGCTCAGCATCTATAAAAAGGGAGAATTGAGAGGAAGCAGTGAACAGTTACTCATTTTCACAATTAATTCTTTATACAAACTTGCTTTTAACTTCTTAAGCAATGATAGCAATGTGGTATTCTTTCAGTGTGCAGAGACCAGGCTCAGGGTCAAGAACAGAACACGGCCAACACAGAGAGACTGATGCTGTTTGTGTGTGTGTGTGTGTGTGTATGTGTGTGTTTGTGTGTGTGTGTGTATGTTTGTGTGTGTGTTCCTGAATTGGTGATCAATATGGGTGCAGCAGCACAATAGCAGCTCTGTTAAAGAGTCATGTGACACTTTCATCAGAGGAACATCTTCTTACACTGTCTGAAATCAATTTATGTATATGTTGTATCGGTGCATCCATTTATTGCTGTATAGATGGTGATAGGTCCTATAGTTAACAGCTGATATAACAGATCTACAGGGAGAAACTGGCAAAGTAAAATATGTCTGAACACTATGCAAACTACTTGATTCAAATGTTTTGTTAAGAGAGACTTATTATATTAATTTATTCAACCCCTTTTCACAAAAAAATACAGCACAAAGATAATGTTCATCATAAAACAGCATCTAGCTCAGAGGAATATAACTGAAGCAGAAAAATGCATTACAAAATTATTAGCAAGCAGCATTTTAAAAATCCTTTAATGACCTCAGACATGAAGAAAATGAAAGTGATAATGACAAATTTAATTTTATTTTATTTTTAAAGGGATCTACTTTTTTGTACAGCTTGTGTAACAATTATGGCAAAAAAAGAGATATTTGCAATTATTTTTAATTTTATCTCCCAACCCCAGATTTTTTTTGTTTTCCCTTAAAGAATATAGAAAAAAAGACCTGCATTTTTGAACTTTGTAAACTAACTTACTGCTGTGACCTGTAGGCAAATTATTCTCTCTCTATTATAGTCTTTCTGAGCTATATTTGAAGTCATGCCCAACTTTTGTACTGCTGTAAATAATTTATTCATTATGGTGAGAAGAAGTCAAACAGAAAAACACCTCCTCACCGCAAATCTATGCCCACAGCTTTCGTTGCCACAGCAACCGCAGCAGTCATTGTTCTTCAGTCCCAGGAATACCAGAGCTGGGAAAATCATCTGTTACCCAAAACCAACCCCAAGTTCGAATACATGCACACATACACACATACACACACACACACACACACACACACACACACACACACACACACACACACACACACACACACACAGATACAGAATTGAGCAGAATTGAGCATGAATTCTTTCTTTCTCTTAATATATGCAAGTGAAAAAGCTAAATTCTTTTGTTTGATTTTTTAAACAGCATCAGGATTCGCTCATTTGTCTTAAAATACATAAATATATATAATGTATCTCCGGGTCTAATAAGCACAGCTCATATCACATAGTGTGCATCCTCAGTAATTAACATATTTATCCACAAGTTGGACACTGGGCCTTAGCATCTATAATTATCAGTGACAGTAAAATATGTACTCACAAGCACTCCTGATCCAAGGATGCCTCCAAAGTAAAACACCTCTTCTGTGATGTGCTCCTTGTCCTCAGGCTTCCCACCAGGGAAGAAGAGCAGGATGTTACACAGCACGCACACCACGGACAGAGGAATCAGACTGATCCCCAGACACTTGGCAAAGCTGCCCCAACACATTATGACACTGATGCAAACAACTCTGATAGTAACCACTCCTGTGGGGTCCCACAAGAATCTGGTGGCCCTCAAAACTCCTTTAAAAGGACAGAAAACAGAACACCAAAAAATCAGGTAAACTGACAAAAAAAAGCTGCTGTCTTCTATAATTTTTTAACAGTATTCAGTCTGATCTTTGTCTGGTCTAGCAAAGTGGTCAGCACCCCTGGTCAGCACCCCTGGCTGTCTCCGTGTGATGTCACTACTTTACTTTTTATAGCAGCCAGCTGTAATACAGCAGGCTCTCACACACACACGCACGCACACACACACACACACACACGCACACAGACACACATACACACGCACAGACATTTTTGTGGCTGCATGCAAACACACCCATAAGCCATTAATGTAGAATCACATGCCTACGTGTGCACACAGGAGCAGCAGTAAAGACAGTAGTTAATGTTCTACCATGTGTTCTGAGTACACAGAGACAGAAGAGGAAGTGACAGAATTGGGTCAATATGGCAGGGCCCTCGTGGCTGATCTGAAAAAAACACAGGTTTACTCGGGTACAGAAACATCGTCTTCTGTAAATAATATTGACTGATGCACAGATCAACTCTTGTTGTATTAAATATTATTATTATTATTATTTTTAATCACTAGTCAAGTGTTACATAGTTATCATGAAAGGTGCATCCTCTATGTTGTAGTCAATATTAGTTAGAAATTAAGGAGGTTATCAAAAAATCATTAATTTAAAAAATGTATAACTATTTGATCTTTGTGCAGTAAAAACTACAAACACACCCAAGTGAGTCAGTATCATGTAGATAAAAGTGCCCAGAGTTTTCAATGATTAAACCAGGCCTCTGAAGCAGAAATCGATACGAAATACAAACATCCATAATTGCTTTCCTGTTCTTTCACTGTTTAATAATCACATCAACGAGAACTTAAATAGAAGGTTTCTTCTTTAAATGCTGCTGTTGTCAATCCTAAACTTACTGGATTGTATTATTCTGAGTTTCGTTTATAGATTTATGAGAGTATAATTTCAACATCATTTTATTGTCGCACCTCTCCATAAATAGTGTTTGTTAGTGTTTCACAGGAAGACATAACAAGGGTAACACAACTAATTACAATGTGTTTCATATGACAAGTCTGTTACTATACTGCTTCGATTATTTTCATCTTAAGACCCCTTACGAAAATTAACCATGGTTTTACCATGGGAAATACCGTGGTTTTACCATGGTTTTTTGGGTCATGGTTTACCATGGTTTTTTTGTGGTAACCATGGTTATACTATGGTTTTTATGTAGTAACCATGGTTCTACCATGGTTTTTGGAAGTACCATGAACCAACCATAGTAATACTATGGTATCCAAAAACCATGGTAGAACCATGGTTACTACATAAAAACCATAGTATAACCATGGTTACCACAAAAAAACCATGGTTAACCATGGTTACCCAAAAAACCATGGTAAAACCACGGTATTTCCCATGGTAAAGCCATGGTTAATTTTCGTAAGGGACCTTTCTTTTCTAATAGTCTACTAGCCTTCAATAAATGATTAGGTTCCAGGTTTTCAATTTATCAAGGAAAATGTTGCATGAAATTGATGCACTCTTCCCTAACAAGACGTGTAACAGCTCGAATGATACACAGTAGACGATAACTTCTTAATTATCCCTGACATGTGGGCAAATTTGCTAATAAAGACCATCAATATGATAGGAGAACCAGGCAGACACTAGTAATAACGGACCCTGTGGTGAGAATTGTTCTTTTTCTTCGATAGCAGTCGCTTTTTAATGATCAAAAGGGAATAATTTTAGCTCTTAACAAAATTATGCTGCGAGCATCCATCGATGTTATCTGTCATCTGCTTCTTTTGGGTGCGTCCCTAGTTCAGACATGAAGTCGATGCCCGATTAACCGATCAGAAGTTGAAAGTCCAAAACGATTTTATTTCCAGTTCCAGCGGGATGGACACCGACTTGAACTTCAACTCCCGTCGGTCGCCCGTGGTGTGTTTACACGGCTGCGTGGCGTCCAGCCATCCTCTGGCTACAAATATTGGAATGGGTGAGTGAAACCAGTTGCCATGGAGACTTTCAGATCGACCGGGAATCAAACTCTCGTCTCTTGTGCGATTTTGCAGAATTTTGCAGCGACCGCAGGATACTTTTTATTTAGAGGAGACTTAAAAATAATAATAAAAAAGTAAAACCAAAACTATTTATGCTAATGAAGACCATTAATGCTAAGTTAGACACATACAGGGTGTTTGTGATTTGTTTGATGAGAGTGATAAGAAAAGTTAAAAAACGAATATTCTGTTGAAAATGATACAAAATGAGAACTTATAGAGAAATTGTAGCAATTGGCAAAGCATATAAATACAACATTATGTGTGTAATCATTAGTTAATGATTCAAGCACATCATCCAGCCACGAGTTTGCTCTTTTCCAAACATTCTGAAGCGGTGGCAATGCTGCAGATGCTGCAGTTGCCATAGCAGCAGGGCTGGCGGTAACAGAACCTTGCAGCACTGGACCTGTTGGAGATGCCTTTTGTCTCTTCTACAATGGAAACACTGGCGAGATTAGAGGACTGAACGGCAGGTACTTTAGTCTCTGTTTGTGCTTTTGTTCTTGTTTCCATCATGCAGAATACATTCTGAGCATCTCTCTGTGTCCTCAGTGGTCGCCTATCCAGAGCTCAGATCCTGGACTTCTTAAAGGGACGTGGTTACAGTGCAGAGGCCCCTCCTACAGCATTTGATGCTTTGAACGTGACAGTGCCGGGGGCTCCTGCTGCCTGGTCTGATACTATAGAGCTGTTTGGAAGTCACAAGGTTTGGTGTGTGTGTGTGTGTGTGTGTGTGTGTGTGTGTGTGTGTGTGTGTGTGTGTGTGTGTGTGTGTGTGTCTGTGTGTGTGTGTGTGTGTGTCTGTGTATTGTATTGTAGTGTAGTGTACTGTAGTGTGTTGTGTGCATCTATTTGTGTTGATCAGTGTGCGCTGGTCTGCATGCATGCAATACTCAGGTAGTCCCAGTTAATCCCTTGGAACATAATAATTTACATGATATAAACAACAGTGCAAACAGTGTAAACAGTGCATAAGTAGCCATATTAACACACACAAAGACTCTTGTGTCTGTACTAACAGTGTTGGAGGTGAATCTAGGAGATATAAACAAGGAGTAGACAAACTCTCATTTGGCTCTGTGGATATTTGCTATATTTAATTGAAACAGCAATAACATAGCCCTCTACTGTCATGTTTCTGCATACATTTTTAAAATCCTGTAATCACGGGTATCAAACCTGTGTATCATAATGTATTTCTGGTATATTTACTCCATGCTAAACCTACTTTAAAAAAATTATGTGTGGTGGTCAGTGGGGAGAAATCCCTTATCTTTTGAACCTGTTTAAACTGTGCCGTGACTCACATGTATAATGTTTGTCTATTTAAAGATACATTTATAATTGAAACGTATCATGTGCATAACGGATGTGGCAGCCATGTGGTTACAAGGCTAGTGGTAAAGCTTACATTACTATTGAGGATGACTACCTGTCTTGTTTAAGATAAGATAAGATAAGATAAGATAAAACTTTATTGATCCCACAACAGGGAAATTTGTGTGTTACTGCAGCGTTACAGATAAAGAGAAGAAAATAAAGCTGAAGAAGATAAAAAACCATAAAAAAAAATAAAAATAAAAACACACAACACTATGTACAAATTCGCAGAATTTGTTGATCTGCATACACAGTATGCATTATCGACATAGAATGGAGAGAAAAATGCTAATAAATAGTAAGAAAAATGTATGCATAAGCAAGGTATATATACATACATACATGCACGTACATACCTACATACATACACATACACACATATTTGCATATATATATATGGACATACATATCCATGCACATACCCACATGTACACATACATAGCTAATGCACACTTAAGGTGCAGGGTGTGTGTGAAGAGAAAAAAGTGACCAGTGAAAAAGTGACAGAGTGACTACAGTGAGGTTTATGTTTATGTTATGTTATAAAGTCTGATTGCTGTCGGGATGAATGATCTGCGAAAGCGCTCCTTCTTGCAGCGAGGGTGTTTGAGTCTCTGGCTGAAGGAGCTGCTCAGCGCACCCACCACCCCATGCAGAGGGTGATGGGGGTTGTCCATGATGGATGTCAGCTTTGCTCCTCTTTCCCACCACCACCACCGACTCCAGAGGACATCCCAGTACAGAGCTAGACTTCCGTACCAGTTTGCCGATTTTCCTTCTGTCCCCGTCTGAGCATCCGCCCCCCCAGCAGACTACTGCGTAGAACAGGGCAGATGCTACGACGGAGTCGTAGAAGGTCTCGAATCCTGCACACACCAAAGGACCTTAGTCTCCTCAGCAGGTGAAGTCGACTCTGGCCCTTCTTGTACAGGACATTAATGTTAGTGGTCCAGTCCAGTTTGTTGTTCAGGTGAACACCCAGGTATTTGTAAGAGACCACTGTCTCAATGTCTTTTCCCTGGATGCTCACCGGTGTGGTGGGGGGGGACAACTCCTGAAGTCCACAACCATCTCCCTTGTCTTGCTGGCGTTGATTTGGAGAGCGTTGATCTCACACCAGCTGACAAAGTCATTGATGACCCCCCTGTACTCCTGGCCGTTCCCATCTGATACAAACCCGATGATGGCCGAATCATCTGAGAACTTCTGTAGGTGGCAGTTGTCCGAGTTGTAGCTGAAGTCTGAGGTGTACAGACTAAACAGAAAAGGTGAGAGCACTGTACCCTGTGGCGCCCCCGTGCGGCAGACTACGACCTCAGACACACAGTCATGAAGCATGACATACTGTGGTCTGTTGGTGAGGTAGTCGATGGTCCAGGCCGTCAGCTGCTCATCCAACATTACTATGTAATGATATGTCTTTTTACTGGGGAGGCGGGGGCTAACTTTGCATTAGCCCCTCCCTCTTTACAAAAGTAAATAACTCTTTATTATAGTAAATACCTTTTCACTCATATATATAAAATGATTGAACAAATCTCTGGAAATCTATCACAGGAAACCAGTTTTAGTCTATACATATTTCTTATGACTAACACTTCCTGCTTAGTGCAGTTTCCTGTGAGATAATAAGCATGTATTTCCTCTGCCTGTTTCCCAAGCTGTCCTTGCAGGAGGTGCTGAGCGGGGCTGTGGAGCTGGCTGAGGTGGGGTTTCCTGTTGCTGAGGTAACGGCCCACCACTGGGCACACTGGGTAGTGACTCTGCGAGATGCTGGGAAGGAACTAGGTGGAGACCTGCTGATTGATGGTCACGCTCCCAAATGGGAACATGTGTTCAGAAATCCCACCCTCGCTCGATCTCTGAAGGTTTAGCATTCAAAGTTAAATTCAAAAAACAACCGAACAAGCAACCTGGTACATGTGGAGTGTGGCTACTTTGTTACAGGGACAGTGGTGCTTGTTGACTATCATGAAATCTCTGATTTTAAATTTTTGTAGGACTGTTTGTAGTTTTGTTGAGTTGTAAATATATTACATGGTGGAGTAAAATTATTTCAGTTTATTTTGAGTAATTGTTCTTTGTGGGGTTTTACCTGTGTTGTCTATCTTCTTGTATACTAAGGATGTGTGACTTGACGGTAATTGGTTGGGCTCTAAGATATTTAACAGTAGATGTTCACTAATGTTTCCTGAGACATTTTGTGACTGTGCATCTTCACAGAGACTTAGGAATCCTTACACATCACTCCTCTTGAAAACAGGCTTTTTAAACCAGCAATCTTCTGGCTCTTCCTTTCAAGAGCTGAAGTAAAAACCCTGATAAGGATACTGTTTGTTATGCACAATACTCCAAAAAATCTATTAAAACCACTATTGTGCTGCCGAAATCAAGTCAAAACCACTGAATTGAGGTGCTGATGTCATGGCTGATGTACTTTATTGGATATTTCTTGTTACTGGACAATATGTGTTTTGGTAGCGTGGCTACATCTGAACCCTATCCTATTGGCCCTGGATCTGTCCCTCAGTCTCTTTTGGACTATTCACCGTCATTTAAAAAAATGCCCCTTCTTTACCAGAGCAATGATGACTGTAATGCACTGTCAGTAAAGACAACTCACTTGTCATTCTGATTTAGTTCTATTTATTGATAAAACTTCTTTGATTTTATTATTACTCATATCATTCAGATCCTATGAAACTTAAATGTATGTTTCAGAAAGTGATGTGTACAAAGTTAGAAAAGCCTGGAATGATTTACATTGGATGCAAGATGTATTTGTCCAATCAATACAACTACATCATTTACAGGAAGGTCGTTTTAAGTTTTTCTTACATCAGAATATTACCGTTAGATATATTGTAACAAAGAGGTGTGTGTGTGTGTGTCATGAAAGTATGGGGAGTGTAGGTGTGCTGTGCTGAACCCACTTGATCGTATCACACACTCAGGACACATTAATGCAATAATGCAGAAACACAGCCAAGTATGGCCATGACAACCCCCCCTACACACACACACACACACACACACACTCACACACAGACATGCACGCCCACAAATTCCTGAGAAACTTAAAGACAATAGCAGTGACCTCAACCTCATTGATGAATGGCATCACAACGGTCATTCTTTAGCAATGACAGTATGTTTGTGTGTTTCTTGGGATGCTGACTCACACAGTCAAAGAGCCTACTGTTAACTCTAAAAAACATTAATAAAAAAACAAAACATTGATCGAACTCAATGTCAGTGCTCAATGCACACGATCATTTTTTTAGATTGTAATTTTTTTTTAGTTTTTTTTAAAGGGGATATGAATATTTTTGTTGGATTTTCTGTTGTTTATATACTGCCATGATGTTGTATATGTATAGTCAAAGTTCAAAAACCCAAGTCTTCATGATGCTGTTTGTGCTTTAAAACTCTGAGACTATCACAGAGTAGGTGCATTGGATCATTCAGAAATCCTCAGGAAACTTTGTGAGTGAATTGGATGCACTGATAGTAAAGGGGCTAAATACCTGGAACAGAAAGTTTTAAATAAATAATGTTTCACTTCATTGTTGTGTCCCATTTAGTGTATCTTCACAATAAAATTGTAATTTTATATCTTTATGATTGAAGTCTGAAATGTATCCAGTTCATGTTAAAAACTGAATTGTCAGTTGGTGTATCATTGCAAACACAGCCACTGAACAATCAGAAGTGTTTCATAAGCTTTCTGTTTGTTAGAAAATTTAAATTTTTTTTGAATAATTCAGCTGTTGTGCATTCCTAATAGTGGGAAAACTTATTCTTACACTAAGATTAGTTCAACAATGAATGATCACACTCCCTCAAAATATATGTTGATATATAATATATATTGTTATTTTATGTATGAAGACATTAGCACTGTGCGTACAGGAGTCTGGCTGTTGGCACCACTGGTTGGCAATTCATGTGAACAACAATCATTAGGGATGAGTGTTACCCCAGTGAAAGATGATTGTTCAGTTGTTGATTTTCCTGGGTCCAGATGACTGGGCAACATTATCGATAGGAGATAGATGATGTTGTAGACCCCCACGCCTGTTAAGGGTTAGTTTTTCCATTTTTCTATCGACAGCTTTGTTTACTCCTATTTCAATTCAATTCATTTGTATAGCCCAGAATCACAAATCACAGATTTGCCCCAACGGGCTTTATAGTTTGTACAAAAGAAACACAACATCCCCTGTCCTTAGACCCTTACATCGTACAATGTAAAACTTCCTAAAAACCTCTTTAACGGGGAAAAAAAAAGAAGAACCCTCAGGAAGAGTAACAGAGGAGGGATCCCTCTTACAGGATGGACAGGCTGCAGTAGATGATGTGTGCAGGTGGAAACATTACAGAGAAAATTGGACATTACAAACAGACAAACAGAAATGTAATGAATTTGGATGTAAGTAGAGGATGAGGCGCAAGATCCATCACAGGTTCCAGGTGAACCAGGACAGCATCAGACCCTCCAACATCCGTAGATCCCTCAGTGGCTGCACTGCAGCATGCTCTGTGAATGAGAAAACACAGGGCAGGACTGGGAACACAGAAGATTTAAAAGTACAATAGTGGTTCATCAGTATCACAGATGGAGGAAGAAAAAGAAGCTCAGAGCATCTCATGAGGACCCAGCAGACTAACCTATTGCAGCATAACTATGACTAGGCCAGCCAGGACCGGCCCTAACTATACGCTTCTTTGAACAGGATCGTTTTTAACCTATTCTTAAATATAGGAAGGGTGTCTGCCCCCCGGACTGAAACTGGAAGACAATTCCACAGTAGAGGAGCCTGAAAGTTGAAGGCTCTGCCTCCCGTTTTAATTCTAGAAATTCTGGGAACCTCCAATAAGCCTGCATATTGGGAACGTAATCCTCTCGATGGGTGATATGGGACTAAGAGATCCCTAAGGTAGGATGGTGCCTGACCCAGAAGTATATTTAATGTGGGCAGAGAATGACAAGTCTTGGTCGAAAATGACTCTCAGGTTTTTCACAGTGGAGCTAGAGGCCAGGGAGATGTCATCCAGGATAGCTATATCACTGGATATTGAGTTCCTCAGGATTTCAGGCCCGAGTACACTGATTTCGGTTTTGTCTGAAGTAGAATTGCAGAAAATTGCAGGTCATCCAGGATTTTATATCCTTAGGACAAACTTGAAGTTTAGCTAGCTGATTGGTTTCATTCGTCTTAATTGATAGATACAGTTGTGTATTGTCTGCATAACCGTAGAAATTAATAGAGTGTTTCCTAATTTACCCAATGGTAGCATATAGAGGGTGAAAATTATTGGTCCAAGCACAGAACCTTGTGGAACCCCATGATTAATTTTGGTATGGATAGAAGAAACATTATTGACATGGACAAATTGGGAAGGATCTGAGAGATAGGACTTAAACCAGTTTAATGCAGTCCCTTTTAGACCAATAAGATGCTCTAGTCTCTGTAACAAGATTTGATGGTCAACGGTGTCAAATGCAGCGCTAAGATTTAACAGAACAAGGATGGAAATAAATCCTTTATCAGATGCGTTGAGAATATCATTTGAAACCTAAACTAGAGCTGTCTCTGTGCTGTGATGCATTCTAAAACCTGACTGGAAATCCTCGTAAAAGTTATTGTTGTGTAAGAAGTCACACAGCAACTGTTTTGCTTTTCCAGAATCTTAGAGAGGAAGGGAAGGTTGGAAATGGGTCTATAGTTGGCTAAAATGCTTGAGTCAAGGGCAGGTTTTTTAAGAAGAGGTTTAATTACAGCTACTTTAAAGGACTGTGGTACATAGCCAGATAATAAAGACATATTGAGTTTCTAGTAAGGAAGGGCTAATCAAAGGGAAATTGTCTCTTAGCGATCTGGATGGGATAGGGTCCAAAAGACAGGTTGAAACTTTAGATGAAAACATCAGTGAAGCTAGTTCAGTAAAGTTGATTAGTGCCAGTGGATGGGACAAGGTGATAAATTCTGTCTCTAATTGTCAGAATTTTGTCATTAAAGAAGTCCATGAAGTCATCACTGCTGAGGGTTGTAGGAATACGCAGATCAATAGTGTAGTTACATTTAGTTAGTGAAGCTAACATGCTGAAGAGAAAATTTTTTGTTTTGTTTTTTTTTTCTATCAGTGAGGAGTAATAAGCAGCTCTGGCATTTCGTAGGGCCTTCCTGTACATTCTGAGACTCTCTTTCCATGCATGTAAAGCTTCTTCCAGTTTGCTGGAGCGCCATATTTGTTCATGCCTCCGAGAGATTAACTTTAGGTGAGAGAGTTATACCAGGGTGCGACTCTTTTTTGTTAAATTAACTTCTTTTTTGGGGGAACGATGGAGTCAAGGGTTGTTCGCAGTGAACTTTCAGCACTCTCAACAGGTTGATCTATTTCAGATGGATACGCAGCAGCATATAAATCCACAGCTGTGGTGAGGCAAGGCAGTGAATTAAATACTGAGGGAATCACATTTAGATATAGAACTGTCAGTTAGGTATCGAGTGAGTATGCTTTTTTCAGGTGGTGAGTAGTTTAATAGCAGGAATTCAAAAGTTATTAGATAATGATCTGACAGGAGGGGATTCTGTGGGAAGACAGAGTGTTCAACCTCGATGCCGTACATCAGAACGAGGTCAAGGGTGTGGTTAAAGCAATGGGTGGGCACATTTACTCTCGGAGAAACCATCTGACCTCTGTACAGAATCTTGACATTGCTGTCTTTAAACGAGTGTTGAGCCTTTTTCTTTAGATGGGAATAGACAGCTGAGACTGAACTCAGGAATTTGCCTTTTGTGTTGGGGATTGTTTGTTTAAGGTTGTTTAGGTCCTCTAATATGTTATTTTGCAAATTTAAAAGACACAGTCCTTAGTGCTGACTGTTTCTAGATGATTTTGTATATGAGTTTGCATATGTTTTTGACACACACAAAACTTCTGAAGGTCAGGCCCAAAGAGACAAATTGAGGGTAATAGGTTAGGCTACTCATTGATTGTTATATTATTATTGTTATATTGACTGGTGTATTGATGACAGGAGCTGGGTGAGATTGGTAAACCAGCTTCTACCAGGGCAGAGTGGCACAAGCCATTGTTGATATCATTAACCGACATGGAGGAGTCATGACCCTGGACGACCTTAGCAGCCACAACAGTGAGGTCATCACCCCCATAAGCACAGATTACAAGGTGAGGTAACCACCCACATTGTGACTGTGTTTTAAATAACCCTGTCAGCCGACTAAAGGACTCCATCGTGTGTGCAGGGTGTGCGTCTGTGGGAGCCTCCTCCTAACAGTCAGGGATTGGCTGCCATGCTGCCCGTCAACATCCTGGAGAACTTTCCTCTCAGAGGTAACCATAAACACACTGAATGACTTAACAGCACCTGAGGGGTCTGTCTGGGGCTGTGGATGAAGAAAATCAAATTTAAATATAGTGTAAAACCCTCAAAAACAACTACAAAACATATTATCACTCATTGCAGATTGTTTACTTGCCAAGAGTACAAAAATTTCAGTTCTGAATTTTCACTTCAGTATAATAGAAGTGAATTTGTGTTGATTAAAACACTAAAAACTTAACAGTATATGATAGCGGTAAATTACTATTGTTTCTCAATCCCCCAGTAAGTTTCTCTTTTAAACTTTTTCAGTGGTTCGAGCCCTTTATGAACTTGCTGATTTGTAATCACATGGGGGGTCAGATGTTTGGTGCAACAGCTAATCTAACTACATAAAAACAATTCTATTGTATTTTAAAACCTGGGCACATACTGTAAAACCTCAAATCTTCATGGCTACACAGCTACTTAAAATCTGAGATTTCCTCACTCACTCTGAAAGTAGAACTGAAATTTTGATTCAGGAAAACTATCATTATTATTATTATTAACTATTTGGTGCCCATAGTGACATTTGTCTCTCTCTCTCTCTCTCTGTATAGATCAACAACATGTATTTATTTTATTATGGAATATAAATAGAAATTTCTTTTTGTAACACCTTTGGCACAAATAGTTAAATAAGTGAATAATTACTAATAATTTATGTTCCTGGTAATGTCACCCATGACAGTCAGGTCCTAGGTGAGGAATCAGACAAAGTGCAGCTCCAAATCCCCTGATTAAAGAGAGGAAATATTGGGACAGGTTAACCTGGGGATGCATAGGAGGTAAAACGCATAGGATAGTGAGAAACGCAATTTTAATTCCTTTGTATGTCAAGTACATGTGAAGAAATTGACTTTGACTTTGACTTTGATCTCACCCGGACACGAGTAACTGGGGCCCCCCTTTGGAGCCTGGCCTGGGGGAGGGGCTTGAAGGTAAGTGACCAGACCTGGCCACCAGTCAAATGCCCCCTTCCCCCTGGGCACATTGCCCGTGATAGGGGCCTCAGGGCGGTGTGTGCAAAAAGAGTAGCGGCTGGAGGCAGGTACCCCGGCGGTCCAACCCACAGTTACAGAAGTTGGGTCTGGAGATGTGGAAGGTCACCTCTCTGGTGGCGAAGCAGCCTGAGCTAGTGTGCAAGGTAAGAGGGACCGGCTCAATATAGTCACTTTGATGCACAGCCTGGGCTACAAAGCCAATTTCCTTAGGAGGGGTTGGACTCTCTACCCCTCTGGACTTGCCCCTTGTTTCCCTCCAGGCTTGGTGTCTGTACGTTGGAGTTCACCCCGGTGGATGGGAGGTAGCCTCTCTCCACCTTGAGTGTGGGGATGGGTGCTGACCGTCATCTGTGCCTAAGCATTAAATGTTGAGTAGCCACCCTTTTGGTAGCCACCCCATTCCAAGCCACCCTTGGAATGGGTGCTAGAGATTGCTCCTGGGGCCTCTGTCATTCTCCTGGGGAACTTCATTGCTCACATGAGTAATAGGAGGGGCGTGATGCGGAATGCCCCCCCTAAATCCTGGGTAGTGTTTTTTTTAATTTTTTTATTGTGGACTTCTACTTCTATGCTTGGCATGCATTGTCCATAACGAACACCATGTTCAGATATAAGAGTGTCCATGTGTACACTTGGCAGCAGCATGCCCTTGTTCAGTAATCAGTGATCGACTTTGTGGATTTGATGTCAGACTTGTTTCCACATATCTTGGACAGTCAGGTGAAGAGAGTGGCAGTGTCAACTAAACACCATCTGATAGTGAGTTGGCTCTGATGGTGGGGAAGATGTTGTTTCATGTCAGAAGTAGCTCCAACTCACAGCTCCGGAGGAACTTCAGCCTTGTTTAGGGGGGGCTGGCAGACTAGGGTAGTTGTCCTCTTCAAATAGAGAGACTGAAGGATGTGTGCCAACAACAGGGGGAGCACAGTCCACAGCCTCCTTTTGAAGGTCTGTTTAGGAGTCTGTGGGCAACCAACGTGCCCTCCCAACAAAATGGATCAGGGCAACCAGACGAAGTGGAGACAGGAGGCAGCAGAACTCAGTTTGGCCAGGAAACAGGCTATTTATTAAAATGTGTACACTTTGGACAAACACCAGTAACTGTCCCACACTAGCACAACAAATGATCTATCTCCCAGCCCCCCCGACAAAGCCAAATGGTAGCCCTTTTAAGTGTCCGCCTGACTAGGCTTAATTAGAGCAAACCATTCATGGGGGAAAACCACTATCCCCACTAATTACTGGCACAGTTACTATCAATCAAAACTTAACCAAATAGTGAAAAACAACAATATCGAAACAAAAACACATAAAAACCATCACACTCAAGTTTAAACCACACACATACATACATATTTACAATAAACAAGAAATCAGAAACACCCCTGTGCAACGTGAAGGGCACCCCCTAGTGCGACACTCAATAAATACTGCTCCTGCAGCAGCGTGCGCTTCCGCACAGAAGTCAGACCAGGAGGTGAGTGAAGGTGAGAGGCAGACGTGCGTGTGATTGTTTGTGAATGTATGACAAACCGGAGGCTTAAATGGTAAACGGAGGACAAACCACTGTGGAAGGACAAACCACTGTGGGAGGACAAACCACTGTGGGAGGACAAACCACAGTGGGTACCACTGGTCATCCTGTTTGTCAACTGGACGCCACTGGATGCCAAGTGAGTGGTGAATGTTGTCTGTAATGCGCACGGGTGACGTGGCACGCCGTGATCTCGGTGTCTGCCTCCCGGTCCCTACCATGTCACCAAGCCCTTCACACATATAGATTTGACAATAAACTTAAATTTATTCCACTCGTGCATGTGGTGAGTGTGTGTGTGTGTGTATATGCGTACAAAAGTCCTGACTCCGGAGTAACACAGAAGACTGTGGCTCCGCCCTACGGTGAGGAGATCCAGAGTAGCTGACTGCTGACTGGTGGGGATGTACTGCTCCGGAGTTTTCTCTTCCTCCACCACCAACTGCACCCTGAGTTGCAACTCCGGCTGCCTCTCATGCCACTCCAGGAAGCTCGTGCATGTGGTGAGTGTGTGTGTATGTGTATATGCGTACAAAAGTCCTGGCTCTGACTCCGGAGTAACATGGAAGACTGTGGCTCCGTCCTACGGTGAGAAGGGGGGGGGGGTGATCACCTTCTCACATTTCCCTCCCCTTCTGTAGTCTTGCCAACTGGGTCTGCCACAGTGTTCGGTTTCCCCGTACGGTACCATACTGTAAAGCGGTATGGCTGAAGTGCGTAACCAGCGCATAACCTGTGCATTGGAATCTTTCATACAGTCCAACCACTGCAAGGCACAGTGGTCAGTTTCCAGGGTAAAGTCTCTACCAAAAACATAATATTTTAAAGTGTCCAGGGCCCATTTAACCGCGAGGCACTCCAGCTCCACTGCTGCGTACCTGGTCTTCCTGGGAAACAATTTGTGACTAATGTAAGCCACAGGCTTTCTGTCCGCTCCTTGTCCCTGGAGTAGCACTGCCCCAAGACCAACACCAGAGGCATCGGTCTGGACTGTGAAGTGCTGTTCAAAGTCTGGACCTCGGAGCACAGGATCACTGCAGATCGCTGCCTTTAAGCCCAAGAATGACTGCTCCTTCTCCTCCTCCCCACCGGATTTGGGAGGAGCCCGATTTCTGGGTCAACTTTGATAGAGGCCAAGCACGACGGGCAAAGTCCAGCACAAACCAGAGGTACAACCCTACCAATCACAGGAACGACCGAATGTCCTTCTTGGTCCTAGGCCTGGGACAGTTCAGCACTGCCTGCATCTTGTCTTTCTGTGGCCAGATGACACCCCGGCCAAGCACATGGCCAAGATATTCTTGGCCACCTTCTGCTTGGCAATGGCACACTTATGTGGGTGGATGGTTAAATCCTGCCTGCTGGATGCTCTGCAGCACCTCCTGGAGATGACGCAGGTGATCCTCCCAGGTGGTGCTGTAAACCACAATGTTATCCAGGTATGCTGCAGCAAAAGAGTCCATTCCAACAAGTACAATGTCCATTCGCCTTCGAAAACTGGCTGGCGCTCCCTGCAGACCAAAAGGCATCACCACAAACTGGAATAGGCCCTGTAGTGTATGAAAGGCTGTGCAGGGCCGGGCCTCCTTGGTCAGAGGCACCTGCCAGTAGCGTTTACACAGGTCCAGGGTAGTGATGAAGGATGCTTTACCCCACCGCCCCATCAAGTCCTTAAGTCTAGGCATGGGGTAAGCATCAAAATGAGACTGGGCGTTTACCCGACGAAAGTCAATGCAAAAATGCATGGTGCCATCCTTCTTGGGCATCAGCACCACAGGGTTGCTCCACTCACTGCAGGACTCCTCAATCACCCCCAAAGCCAACATGTCCTTCACCTCGGCCTTGAGAGATAGAAAAAGACGCTCTGGAACACAATACATCCTCTGCCACAACGGTGTTGTGTCTCTGAGGGGGATGGAGTGCTCCAGAACGGTTGTGAAACCCGGCTTCTCCTGGAACAAACTGGATGGGATGATCTCTGCCAGCTCCCTCTGGTGGCGAGCAGTCACATGTGAAAAATCCAGAGTAGCTGACTGCTGACTGGTGGGGAAGTACTGCTCCAGAGTTTTCTCTTCCTCCACCACCGCCTGCACCCTGAGTTGCAACTCTGGCTGCCTCTCATGCCACTCCAGGAAGCTCGATCCCATAGGTGGCTGGACCCATCTTCCACAGCACCTCGTTTGGCCACTGCCACTTGGCAAGCAGCTTGTTTTTGGGGGTAGGCAGAAGAAGCAGAACCTTCAGCACATCAGCACATCAGCATGGACAGGTGTGTGTGCCTGCCTGTGTGTGCCTGTGTGTGCGTGCGTGTGTGTGTGTGCAGCAGTCACACATACTCTTGTGTACTCTTGTGTATGAATGTGTATTTGTATAGTGTCTATGCTTTGGCAGCAATGAGTGTTGAGTAGTCAGTTATGTAAACTTTGCTTTGCAGGTTTTTTTCACATGTAAGACAAACACAAATAGACTATTAAATAAAACATTACAGAATGATTTCTTAATGAGCTCACAGACACACAGATATTGTAGTAATACACCTGATGAATATTATTATGTCCTGACTGAGTTGGGTAGCACATCACTATATTAGGCAACGCACACAAATGCAGACTATTGTCACTACCAAACCTAAAAATCATGTATCTGGACTGTAACTGGATCCTTCAGTTAAACATCATTGTCTGTCCAGGGTGGTTTTACAGACCCAAACTATGTTTACATACATATAAAACTAGGTAACTGGGTTAAATCGTGTTGAGGATAAAAACAACAGATCCTGTTTACATGCACCTATCCCATTAGTGAAAATTTGTGAAAATTAGGAAGAAGTGAGAATGAATTGTCAAGATCTAACATTGTTTGGATCTTATTTCTATGCAGTTTTTTTTTTAAACAACATGGGTTTCTTCTCTATAGTCAAACCTTTATCACCAGAAATTTTATCAAAGTTATAATGGTTCAGGGGTGTCCAAACATTTTGCAAAGACTGCCTTCTTTCCTTCTTTGTTTAAACCACAAAACTTACATAGAATTGTTCACCACTATAAAATCGAATTATTGTCACAATTCTCTTTATTTTTCAAATGACAAAGTAACCAACTATAAGCCATGCAGGCAGATGTGTGCAACTCTAAAGACACAATTACGCATTTAATTCATATCTGTAGAGTCAGACAACATTGAATATTGAACCGTATGACTAACTTAAATTTAAAAGAGTTTGATAAATACCTGTGTGTCATGAAATTTCTACAGGAGTTATATGTAATGCAAAGTTGTGAACTTACCATTGAAATGAAGATGTGATAGCTGTGGCATAACTCATCATTTGCGCACTGATGTTGTCCTGTTGACCGGGGAGAGTGTTGATGACCTTTTTCAGAGATGGGAAGTGTGCGATGCAGAGCTCTGTTTGGGACAAGTGTCTTTGGAAAAGTTGCAGCTTGGTTCCAAAAGCAATGATGGGAGCATATAGCGGGATCACCACTGCATCTTGTCCATTCAGTGCTTTTAGATGCTTTGTTATGTCAACCAAAAAATCTCTCAAACCAAATCTGCCAACCACACAGGATCAGACAATTCTTCCATTGGGAACCCCTTCTCATCCAAAAAACATTTCATTTCATTTCTGAGAAAGAAAAATTGCTGCCTTATGGACCCCTGACTTGGCCACCTCACATTGTTGTGATATATTATTCAGCTTGAATCTCAAGCAAGAACTGCTGAAATTGTCAGTGGTGTAGAGCTTGAGAGTGAATAGAAATTGATTGCCTTTACCACTGGTTTTATAACATGATCAAATTTGAAATGTTTGGCGCAGACAGCCTACTGGTGATTATGCAGTGAAGTTTAATAGTGTTTCCTCCTTCTTTGCAACTTATATTGCAGAGAGTGTAGACAAGCCACTTCGCTCTCCAGCCATGACATGTGTATCTTGGGAATGATCCCAAATACTTTAGTCCATGGTAGTTTCAGATCATCAACAACTTCACAAATAGAATAGAAAAAATCCATTCCTCTGGTTTGGTCTTTACGGGTATGGAGGTCAAGCAGCTCCTCTGTTGCGTTTATGTTGCCATCCACCCCTTCTTTTGAAAAGTCAAGAGCTGTTCATTCAGATGCATCAGTGCTTTTATCGCAGGCTAATGAGAAATATTCAAAGCCACTTCCCTGTCCCCCAGCTTTCTCTGAATATCTGATGATTTGTCCACAACTCTATGTGCCACAGTGTTACATGCCAAATATTCATAAATTCTTGCTTCTTCTCAGGGGAAAATGTTCTTTACCATTTTCGTGACATAGTCCTTGATGTAATGATAATAAATGTACCTTCAGTAAAATGTTTTCCATGTTTAGCTATTAACATGGCCACTTTGTAGTTTGCTTTGGTGACTCACAGCCCACGTGAAGAATCACTGTTGTGAATTGCTTGTGATCTTGTTTAGTTTAGTAGTGTCTCTTTATGTTTAAATCAACAACATTGTTCACTATCAACTATTCTCCTTGCAGTCACTATGGCAGTAATGAGCAGGAATGGTTTTTCGGCAAGGATGCAGATTCAGATAGCATTCAAGTAGTGCTGCCACCGTGTGGTAAAAGGAGGAATTACATTTTAGAGTTTTGTGACATGTATTCTGACAGTGCTAGTGGGCCATAGATTATACATTATAAGACCAAAGTTGCAGGCCATATACAATTTTACCGTTGGTCATGATTGGCCCTTGGGTTGGACTTTGGACATGCCTGATTTAGGTAAGGTATAATGTTAACATGGTAACTCTGTTGAAGTAATTATGTACAGTGAGTAATCACTTGATCTCTTAACTCTTTAGTACATCTCAGAAAACAGACACAGGATTTAATGAATGATATTTTGTGCAATTAGCTATTTATGTTTTAAGGTGTTTATTCTTTATATGTGTGACTGTTCATAGGGCCATGGAAAGGGTGGAGCCTGAGCTGATGACAGGAAGTGACACTAGTGACAGTCTATTTTTGTGTGATCGACAGTCAGGGAAATGCCTGCTCGTTCGTCAACAGCAACTATATGGGTTTTGGGAGCGGACTAGTCCCAAAAGACTGTGGATTTTCCCTTCAGGTCAGAAAGAGTGTGCGCATTTCAGTGTGAAAGTAAGGAAGTAATGAGTTTTAAAAATATTTTAACATAGTTTTTCTAGTGCATTTTCTAGACATATATACATTTTGACTACTTTCTCCTTGTGCATCACTGTGTTATGATTCTCAATGCAATGATTGCACATTTGACACAGTTGATATCGTTCAGTCTATCACAGATTGTGAACAAGATTGTATCATTATTGTCATACTCTCAAAGCACCTGCAGGTAAAAAACAAAGATGATTTAAAAAAACAGGCAGGATTTGATATTTTGTGATCCTGTTTTGCACGGTAATCAAAAGCAAAATACATGGTGTGCTTGGGTTTTGTGTGCGTCATGAGGACCAATAGACAGTTCCTCCATAGCTTATCCACAAAGCAGCACTGTTGGCATACCCATTCATTGGAGTCTGCATTGAGGGGCAGAGTCTCATTGTAAACTTCAAATGTAAAATCCACATGTAAAATTTGGAATAGATTGGATAATGTGCAATGGAGTTATGACAAATTAAAGATTTGTCCACCAGGGGGCAGCATCACTTCCTGTTCCCCTAAGGGGCTCTATGAGTAAAATGGGAAGTCAAGCTTTGACTGTTTTACCACAAAACCTTTACAATTGCAAACCTTGATAATCCTAGTAAATTTCTGTTAGATCCTAGTGAGATTGAACAAGAGACACGCAAACCAAAAAGGAAAAAAAAACTGTGAATATAAAATCTTCTAAAATGATTTTTTTTCCCCTTTCCACAGAATCGTGGTGCCAGTTTCTCTCTGCATCCTAACGACGTAAACTGGAGGGAAACGGCCATATCACACTATAATACCTGCCCTCCTAACAAAGTCTGGATCCACACCACAGAAAACACAACTCCTGGCTGCACTGGGGGTGATGGGGGCTTTTATGCAACCACAAGGACACATTCAGGTATGTAGTTGTCAAGATACCATCAGATAACCTATGAAACACTATTATTATTTATTGCATGCATTCTTTTGATTTGACCATGTGTCAATTGGTTGCTATTAGTTACTTTTTCATCAGATTAAATCAGACTTCTATCTGATTTAATTGTTTGTATGTACTAGCTTAGAGAATATAATAATATCAGTAAGTTAGAAAGTTACTGAAAATAATTTTTTACAAAAAACAGTTCCTCCCCACCGCCCTAATGATGGTTAGTTCTTGTGTGTTTAGCTATTGTTAAACATGTTGAAGTTTGGGATGAACCCTCAACAGGCTCTGGATGCTCCGAGAGTCTTCATTCAGTATGACCATAAAAGCACACCCAGCCTACACACACACAGCAGGAATTAAACATAGGAAGGGTGTTTCCCCCCCAGACTGAAACTGGAAGACGATTCAACAGGAGAGGAGCCTGGAAGTTGAAGGCTCTGCCTCCTGTTTTAATTTTAGAAATTCTGGTAACCTCTAATAAGCCAATAAGTAACAAATGCATGGATAAGTTTTTCTGCTTCCTTCAGAGACAGGAAGTGTCTGACCTTTGCTATGTTGTGTAGGTGAACAAAAGCAGTCCTAGAAATATGTTTAATGTGGGCAGAGAATGACAAGTCTTCCTCTCAGTCAATCTAATGGTAAACACTACTCCCTCATAGGATCCTATACGGTGTTGTTGTAAATGTGTTTTTTTTCTTTCTCTGTAAAGAATACAATCATGTTATCCAGTTAAGCAGCTAACAATAGCAACTGATCTTGCATATTATTGCAGGAATTCTAGCTTCAACAAATCATAAACATAGCATGCTTTGTAAAATAACAGGATGGTGTTTTTCAGACCATATTTGAAATACTGTATGTCCTATGTTTATGTATAAGACAAGTTTAAAATCCAATTTGTACAGTGATTGGTTGTTTCTGTCCAGCTGATGAGTGGTTAGTTAATCTGGAGGAGGGGATCAACCAGGAAGTGGCTGAGTCGCTGAGAAGGCGGGGCCACAAAGTCAACTGGCCAGTCACAGGTATCTGTTATATGTATGTATATATTTACTGCAGCAGCTGCACTGTTATTTTATTGAATGGACAAGATGCAGTGGTGATCCAGCTATATATTGTGATACCAGACAGGAGCACCAGTGGTAGTGGATCCCTCTCTCATAATTTTATTCATTCATTCATAAAGTAAGTGAAATATCATCACACATTATTAAAGTTCGAAATCATCAATAGCTGGAACAGCTTGGCATTATTTCCAGCTTGATTTAATATGCTGAAGTCAAATTATTACAAATGTTACAAGTTCACCTCAGGCATATTATGTGATTTCTGTAGGTGCTACATGTTGTTTTAAGGTTTGTGTGTTCAGCTTTTATAATTAATTGTTTAGAAATGATATTAATGTTTTAAGTATTTCAAAGTCAAAGTCAACTTTATTGTCAATTTCTTCACATGTACTTGACATACAAAGGAATCGAAATTTGTTTCTCACTATCCTATGCGTCTTACATGTACAACAACATCAAAGTGCAGGTGCGCAAGACGAGACAATCCTAAACTACAATGGTAAAGTGCAGTAGCTTAAGGCTACTTTTGCCTAGTCTTACTAAACTAAACTAGAAACAAACAAACACGTATGACAGGACAAGACATGAGTACCCCAAGACAAGACATAAGTAGTAGGGTTTGGAAGGACAAATTCAGCAAGACAAAACAGACAAAACAAGACAGTACTGATTGTCCCAGCTATGTGCATTATGAGATAGTTAATAGACTATTTACTATTACCTAATGAAACCATGCTGAATTCACAGATCGTAAAACAAAGGGTTCCTGTAAATCTGTTATTTCTTGGTGCAAATTGGATGTTTCACTTGTTACTCTTCCCTCCCTCAGGAAGAATAGAGATCCTAATAAAGCTAAGCTAAACCTCCTGATCATCATTATGACTGTTTTATTGTTCTTTGGCTTTTATGAAGAGCATAAACATGTTATGAGTGGTTTCACCATCAGTGTTTTGTCTGTCCACCATATGCTCCAAAAAAAAAAAAAATCTCACTTTGTTTAAGAGACTATAATATTGCCCTATGAAATCTCAGTGTGTGATACAGTGAAAATGCTTACTCTACCATTCCTCATGGCAACCGTTTGAAGAAGGGTTTCTCTCAAATGAAAACTGAAAATCTATCAATGATGCAATTTTTAATTCAATTTACTATAGAGTGGGTAATCTATAAAACAAGGAGCGTTGGTCAACCTGTATCTCACATTTTTCTGTCTTTCAACCAAACTCAACTTTCATATATATAGTCACACATTGCAGGAAGCTTTTCTCGGTGTCTATGCCACAAAAAAAGGTTAAAAAAAAAACATACACCACGAATCACACTGCTATTATGCAGCTCTTTTGTTCCAGTGTTTCAGCTCTGAATCATCATCAACTATTACATCCCACCATTTTATTACCATTCAAACCTCTGTTGTCTTCCTGTGTCAAATGAAATCCTGTGTCAATCAAAAGTTTATCTGCTGCTTCAGTTCGCACTAACACAGGCTACTCTGGCCGTAGCCAACGAGAAAACTTCGTAAGAAAAATTAACATGCTACCATCTTTTTTTTCTTTCTATAAACTAGGTTTACAGATCCTCAGGAAATCCTGAAAGCATAGTTTTATATATTGATGAAAGGAGCGGAGGGGGTGGCTATGTGGACCCGGGGGGGGGGGGGGGGGGGGGTTATTATAAACTTCCTGTCCTGTTATGACATCACAACAGGAGCTGGTTTGAACAGCTTGTGTTCAGCCAGCTTTCAGTAACACTAGAGCAAGTCAGATCACAACAGAATGAGCATTAACAACAGAGACTAAATATTTACACACAAGCTATGAACAAGTTCTTTTTTTATAATAAGGCCCCTTTAATATTTAGAAATGTTCCTATCTTGTACAATTAACTCTTTGTTTCTTTGTCATCCAGAAATTAATGTATCCATTGTTAACCTTTATATCTCATGTATGTTTAGTTTACTTGTTTAAAAGCTACAGATAGATAAAAATATTTTTTTCTTTCATTTTTCATTCATACACAGGCCACAAGAGGTCTCGGTTTGGGCGGGAGCAGATCATCACAGTGTGTGATTTGTGGAACTCATCTGTCAATCAAGGTGGTTGTCTAACGAGGGAGCTGTGGGCGAGATCGGACCCTCAAGCGGATGGATGTGCTCAGGGATTCTAGACAAGTTATAAATACAATAAACACAACATATCTACACATGAAATATATGTAATTTTTATGTAAAACCAAAAATAACCTTCTTTAATTTGTCTTTTGACTGATTTTATATTTAGAGATAATTCGACTATCCTCATCATAACCGCTGCAGTGCACCTTTGTGTTACCACATTCTTAGAGCATATGAATCTCTATTACATGTGTGTGTGTTGTATGTTTACATGTCAACCACATCACCATGTGTGTAATGGAACTACAGGGTAGACCCCAGAGTAGATACAGAGACAAGAACAACACTTCAAAAGCGAAAAGAGTTTTTTAAAGGAAAGTTGTAGTGCAACAGTGAGACAGGATCCAGTGTGAGGTAGATTCAGGTGCAATGGTGGCGGCTAACATGAGACCGGTGAACACAATCTGGCATCCAGTGGCTATGGAGCTTGGTTATATACTGCAGCTGGTTGAAGGTGGGTGTGCCAGGATGCCCAACCCCACCTCTGCTTAAAGAGAAACACACACACACACACACACAGGTGAAGGAGCACAATGAGAGAGGACAAAGACAGAAGAAGGGAGCTAATTTTCATTTTAGAAAGTCAAAACATAAAAGCTTGTCAAACTTAATCTGGAAATTTATAGTTTATGATGAAATCAGCACAACATCCCATATGTTTTTCTCCACAATTTCAACTCCAGAATAGATTTCTGAGGAGCAAACAAAACATAATGTAATCAAAATGAAATTCAAGCATACCACGTATGTCTCAATATAACATCACAATTAGCCTTCCTCCACTCTTCATGTCTTTTGGCAGACCTATACGATCTGTTTTTAATCTTTGAATCTGTTTTTAATCCCCCTTATGACTTGCTGCTGTCAAGGTGTTTCCTAAAAATTAACCTTAATAAATAATATCTGATATTTGGTCTGTAAACAAGTTAAGTTTACATTTACTTTGTGAATCAAGTCCACCAGTCTTCTTTATTTCTGTTAAATATTTTATAGTGAAGGAGTTTTGTTTCTGCTGTTAAAACCAATTTAAAAGTCTGTAAATCTGCCAAATAAAATATGTTGGGGAAAATGCACAATAATTTTGTGAATGATTAAAATAAAGTTAATGGGGAAACAGTTTGTAAGACACTGGTTCAAACATGTTTGCTCTTGAACACAAATATCTTGATGGAGAAATAAATTGGACTTTGTTTGATCTCCTTACAGCTCCAAAGTCCTGCTGGTACCAACCTTGTGACTTCTCAAAAGAGCCATGTGTTCTGTCCCCTAATCACACTCTTATTTTACAAAATCTACCTTAATTAACTTCGGTCAAAACAGCTTGTTAATGGTTCCAGATTATAGTGCAGTTTAGCTGGGATGTGTTGCATTCCAGCAGGATTGTAAAGCAGCTCGTAACATGCAGGGCCCCTGAATCACACGCATGCAGACATACAGCCTCTGGAACTGACACAGCACTGTTAGGCAAACTGTGTCCTGTTGCCCTACATAGACCTACAGAGCTGTGGTGGCCTTCTGACCTAGAAACACAAAATCAAATACAGTTTAGTAGAATTTGGAAACTTTTCAATTAAAAAACTTTTATTCCTTTTTTTCCTCTTTCACTGCCATCAAGTGTTTAAATATCATTCTATTGAAAAGGTTTATATTTTGAGGAAGATGAATATTATTTTAAAATTGCTAAAATGTGCTAAAATGTTGATTATGCTCAAAGTGAAGTCTGCAGTAAGGCAATAAAGGATTCTTGAATATCAGTCATTTTCTATACCCAACTTTTCCCTTTATCAGGTCTCAGGGGTCATCATAGAGCACACACCATTCACTCACACCTATTGGCAATTTAGAATCTAAAATTAACATCAGCATGTTTTAGGACCATGGGAGGAAGCTGGAGAGAAACAACAAAGCCACAGAGAAAAACTTAAAACTTCACATAGAAAGGTACCAGACCAAGGACTTGGACCTGTGACCTTCTCATGAGACAACAGTGCTACCCACTGCTCCACCATGTCACCTTTGTATATTTCAATTTGGTGTATTTTCCGGAAAAGAGAGTTTGTGTGAAATACTATATTAGGGCAGCTGCCTGAGCCTCCGTCTGCTAAATATAAATAAAACTAAATAATGAATAATAATTTCAAAAGCTTATCTCAGTCAAGTTTTTTTTTTAATGAATCTGCTTCCTCTGTTTTAAATTGTTGTAAATGAAACAGGTTGGTCAAAACTAATAAGTTAAAGACATAAAAACATTGCTGAACTATTCAAAGAGGTAAGGGGTTGATTGCACAAGATAGGATATGGGAAAAAAAATATACATTTTTGACACAAAATTGTGATTTTAGTTATTATTATTATTATTATTATTATTATTATTATTATTATTAGTTTCCTGCTAATTACTGTTTTATTTATTGTGCGTTTCTACATTTTACCTCCTCCAGCCTAAAATGTTATAAAAAAACATAAATTGTCCAGGAGGAAATATATGTCTAGATGTAAAGAAGATCATCATTACGGATGAACTCTAAGTGAACACCTTATGCAGCTAAAAACTAATGAAGATGAAAAGAAGTAGAGAGCATGGCGGAACAAGCCAATGTGAGAGGAATAGGATCATAGTTTTTTTGGGGGGAATAAAAGAACTCTGCAGTGGTGTGTGTGAAGTGCTGTGTGAGGCCCTGCTGCTTAGCGTCGTGAATCCCTTTGAAACACTAATGTCGATAACTTTAGGAAAATAGGAGCTTGGCTATAAAAAAGGTTCAGGCACAGAAACTGCCTGTTCTCAGAGGAGAGCAAATGAGTGACTTTTAGTCTGATGTAATTTATGCCCACAGATCATCTTGAGGAAAATAAATAGTGAAAACAATGTAAATAAATGTCATGAGTAAGCTGTGAAATTGACTTAAAATAGTATAATATTGGGTCTTTAATCATCTTAATTTTTTTGCTTGTGTGTTTTAAATGATTCAGAATAAATTGTCACAGCCTGGCTAGATGGGTAAATATTAGTGATGCACGATATATATAGGCCAACCGATATATATTGGCCGATATGTCCCGTTTTTTAACTTATCGGTATCGGTCCGATGTCAACAAATTCTGACTGATGTCGACAATTGGCAGAGTTAAACCGCTACAGTTAGTTGGGTCTGTACTAAATTTGTGACACTACAGAAAACTTTTTTTTCTCTACATATATCGATATCGGCAAATATCGATATCGGCAGTGACTGCCGATATGTATATCGGATATTGATATCGGCCAAAATTTTCACATCGGTGCATCCCTAGTTATAAGATTTTGGTCCCCAGGTTATGTGATTGCCTGGCATCAAAATTCTAGTGTTGTAAATTGCTTATTACCGACCTATTACTGAAAATTTTTGCGAATTATTATTTATAAGAAAATGGTAATATTATATATCTGTAAAATGAACAACAATTTAGGAAAATCAATAAAAATCACATATTTGAAATAAGAGATAAACAGTATTTCAAGAATTACACCTGCACACCAATTCTATTCCAAAATTAAAAATTTCAAATTCCAAATTTTTTTAAATTTTTAATCGGCTGGGGACGGGCAGTGTTTGGATAAGTATTTGATTAAAATAATGACCTGGCAGTGATTCAGTCTGAATTGAAATATTTAATGTCATTTGGATGAATGATATTTGGATGATCTCTCAGCAGGAACAGCTACTAATAGACCTTGTGGTCTATTAGTCCTTGTGGACTGTTTTGTCAACTACTGTCAACTTTCACACTCATACAGTTCAGCTCATGACCCTTTGTGTTCCCTCATCACAGGCTGCATATCTTTGTTGCCTTCTCAGACTGTTTATATTCACAGTCTTTTTTCAATAAAAAAGATTTCTTAATTTAGATATCATAAGAAAGCGTTAAGTTGTGCAAAATATTTTCCTTCTTTAACTCCAAAAAAGAAGAAGATTGGAGTATAGAAACAATTCTTGAGCTCCTGAGAGAAGGTGGAGAGAGGAGATGTGAAACTATACCGAGATGAGTGTTGGTACTTAAAACACTAAATATAACTTGTATATGATGTTATAACTTCAAATAAAACTCTAGAGAAGTTTTATTAGGTCAAGCTACACAGGAAGTCACCTCAGTAAATATGTTGACAGATTTCGTTCTCAGAGACAAACAGGAAATCGGAATCGATTTATCCAATTTATAACAGAGTGAAGTAGATTATGATCAAGTGGAATTAATAATGTAACCCCAGCTTTGCAGACACTGTCAAAGGCAAAAGCATTCCCCCAAATAAATATTAAATGTTTTTTAGTCATAATTTCAGATAAGTTTAAAGCCAACTGACTCTAACTGAAAAAGTTACCTTTCTTTAACACTACAGTTTAAATCAAAAGTATCACTAAGAGGCTGTGGTAAATGGTCGCGTACACACACTCACACACCTATGGGATTTTCATATATGTGACGAAACCCTGGGCAGTCATTGATCAGCTCTCAGTGAGTGTTTCCTGGTGCCTGTTGTGTCACAGCAAACCTACCACTGTAAGGAAGAAGAATCATTCCAAACACACACACACACACACACACACACTCACAGCTCCCCAGCTGCTCTGACTCCATCCCTCCCCTTTTCCTCTCTTGCCTCGCTCTCCTCGGGCCCATTCCAGCTCTTCCCTCTCCACTCTGCAGTAATTTCTCAGTGAGCCATGTGTTGTTCGGTCGGTTTTGCCCGCTCTCTGGGTCTGGGCCTGTTGCCTCTGGCCCTGTGCTGTATCCTGGCCAACCTGCTGCTGCTGTTTCCTATGGCAGAAGTCAGCTATATCCAGCAGGACCGCCTGGCTGGCTACATCTTGTACTTTGGTGGACTAGGAGGTGGAGGACTGCTGGTGAGAAACAAACTGCACTCAAGTGAATTTTTTGTATGTCTGATGGTTTAATCATGATGAAGTTATACGCATTGATTTATACTGTCAGATTTAATACCTTGTTTTTCTTTTAGGTTAGGTTGGAATTTTGAATATCTTTCCAAAATGTTCTTGTTTGAGCCTCTTTCTTCTTAGAAGTTTCTTAAGTCTTCTATTATAGTAACCTGAATATCTGGACTAAACAATACAATTTTGTTGCATTTTGGCAGCATCTTTATATATAAATAGATGAATTCATTATTTTGACCTGGCAGAGGCTAAATCAGTGTGATGGTAATGATGGGGTCATTAGTGCCATGTGCTAAATTCATCACATTATTCATCACTGTTAGTCACTGGAACTGAAAGTAATGAGATTCACTAAGTCACTTCTCATCATTTGAAACCCTGTTCTCCCACATTTCTTGTTTTGGTCATTCAACCCAAAATGAAAGGGATTCTTTGAAAGTGTGCAAGCCACGTGACATGAAATCTCTCCTCTGAAATTACTGTTACAATTGAACCACACTGGTGGAAAACGTGCATCACCTCCCTTCCTCCCTTGTTCAGCGGAAGCTGAGACACAACAGCCCACACTGCCACACAGCTGTGGCAGTGTGGGCTGTTACACACTCAAACCTCGCTCTTTGCTACTTTATAAACACATAAACTCACTAACTTACTTTATTATGCACATGTGTTCATTTGTTGAGTTCTTTCTGACTGAATGCAATATATACAATATTATATGTTGTTCCCCCTTCAACACCATTCAGTGTGAGTGTGTTAGCAGTTGTTCATTGAGAACAATAGAGTGTTGTGTGAACATGCAGTTAGTTAATCCATCTCTTGGGTTTCTGCTCCAACTGGGCAGAAAGGAGCTGTTCTTTTACTTTGCCGTTAAGCAGAGAAACAGACGACAGGTTGTATTTCCAGACAAGATTAACCTCATTGACCACTTGTGTTTCATGCATGGAGCTTCACTGTGTTAGATATATATTATTTTTTATTTAGAGATACACATGAAAGCAAAACAGTGAACAGTGACTATGAACAGTGATTCCTTTTTCCACTGGACTGTGGTTGTAGTAGTTGTGGTTGGTCAAATGTTTAATATGTTATATCATATTATATATATGATATATATATATCCCTCAAATTTAAAGTTGGTCCATATGGGGTTTTTAAAAAAAGTAGCAATAAAACAGTAAGAAGTGCTTATTATACATAATTGTAAAATGGATTTATGTGAAGAAGAATTTTAACGTCCCTATACTGCTGAATCTCTATTGTATGTTGCTTCAGGTGAGGCCAGGGCACTTCTTCGTCTTTTTTTATGTTATGTCTTTTTCCTTGTTTTTGTCCATGTTTTTTCCTCTTTCTGCTGTTCCTTTCTTTGTGGAACTGACAGAACGCTGAAGAGTCAAAGAGCAAACTGAACCCCTCTGAGAGGAAGCTATCTTTAGCTCTTCCTCCTTCCTTCTTCTTCCCTCAGTTTCTTTCTCTCCATGCACTTTCCTCCATCAGCCTCTCTCTCTGCCTCTGTCTCTGTGCTAAAGGATGGTGCATGAGGGGGACATCCAGGATGTGTATGTAACGAGCCTCTGATTTATGTGTGTGTGTGTGTGTGTGTGTGTGTGAGTGTGTGTGTGTGTGTTTGTGTGTGTGTGTGTGTGTGTGTGTGTGTTTGTGTGTGTGTGTGTGTGTGTGTGTGTGTGTGTGTGTGTATGTGTGTAACCTTGGGAACTTCCCTCCCTCTGTTAGGACGTGATAACCACTGGGACAACAGCACAGGAAAGAGGAGAAGAGAAAAAGAAGAGAAAAAAGGGAGAGAACAATAAACAAGTTAAACACTAAAATAAACAGAATGAGGGTTTCCACCATTTCTCTCTCTCTCTGTCTGTCTCTCTCTCTCTCTTTAACTCTGTCTTTCTCTCCTCTTCTCTCTCATTCTCCCATTCTCTCTTTCCCCTCCCTCTATTGCTTTCTTAATTCAAGTCAACTCAACTAACTTTCTTAACATGACAACCTTTGCATTGGTGATGCTTGTAATTTCCATGGCAACGTTTAATAATTGAGAAAAACATAATAGAATTGAGAAAAACAATTCAAGTTGGTCTCTCTCTCTCTCTCTCTCTCTCTCCTAATTCAGTTAAATTTGCTTTATTGGCATTCATGTTGCAAAACAGTAATGTCAGAGCATCAATGAATAATCACATGAAATGACACAATTAATATGTATATAAAGAGTATTATAATGCATTACATTAGCAAATGAGAAATACAGTTGAAAATCATAGAGTATGTGTGCATGTGTGTAAACTAATACGTCTGTGCTGCTGAAAGACTGTTTTGATAATCCAAAAACGCATGTATATGTCTTGACTTTATTAATAGCATTGCTTTCAATTATACTCAATAATAAATAGACATGAGTTATTTTATAACAATAAAATATCCACATTAAGTAATTCCAGCTTTAGTAAGTGTGATCTTTTGCAGGTTTCTGGTACAAAACAAAACATTTGAAGGTCAGAGTTTGCTAAAAATTCTACTTGGACTATATTATATATTTATTATGCTGAGTTTATAGATGCATTTATAGTGCAAAATAAGTGCAGGATTTAAAACAGAACATACAGGACAGGAAGATGCTGCATACAGGTACATGTGTGAAGCACGGATGTGAGAGGTTTCTACTAAAAACTTACTACAAAAAAAGATTTGAACTTCCATCCATCCATTGTCTATCCCGCTTATTCCCTTTCGGGGTCGCAGGGGTCTGCTGGAGCCTATCCCAGCGCGTTAAGGCGAGAGGCAGGGATACACCCCAGATGGTCGCCAGCCAATCGTGGGGCACACACACCATTCACACACCATTCACTCTCACACTCACACCTATGGGCAATTTAGAGTTTACCAATTAACCTGAGCATGTTTTTTGTATTGTGGGAGGAAACCGGAGTACCCGGTGAAAACCCACGCAGACACGGGGAGAACATGCAAACTCCACACAGAAAGGCCCCAGACCCAGGCCCAAGGCGGTCTTGAACCTGCGACCTTCTTGCTGTGAGGCAACAGTGCTACCCACCGCACCACCGTGTCGCCCAGATTTGAACTTATCATAGAGAAATATCTTGTATTTATTCTAATAGGTAGTAGAATTATATTGAATTTTTATTTTCCATTGGCAGATAAGAAAATCAACAATAAAAAACAACATTGAGGTAAAAAGTATAAGAATTTAATCTCTCTCTCTCTCTCTCTCTCTCTATTTCTTCTCTCTCTCTCTCTCTCTCTCTCTCTCTCTCTCTATATATATATATATATATATATATATATATATATATATATATATGCTAAAACTTAACTAAAAAGCTGAATTAGCCAAGAAAAATGTATAACTTATAAGTAACTTATATTAACAAAATGATCTGCCAATAAAATATATGTCAAGATAAATTTACTCAATATTGGACTGATTTTCCCAAAGACAAGATATTTTCACTTGTACAGATTTAGTGTTGTAGTGTATTAGCAACATGTGATAATATAACATGACTTTTATCTCTGTAATAACTTATGTTCTCATCCCAGAATAAGTTTATCCAGAAAAAAAACATTTTTTTGTGATTCCAGATGCTGATTCCGGCTGTGGTCTTCATCACCCTGGGGAAATGTAGCTGCTGCTGGAATGAGACTTTAATGGTGAGGACTCATGTGCAGTGAACGAAGTGAACTGAGTCCTATATTGTGTTTAGGTGGTTTAGAGCTACACAGCTCAATCTGCTTTTTTAAATCAGGTTTATTGGCCCAAAACTGCCTTTGTAGTTTTTGTAATTTTGTAATTCTGTTTTACTGATGGTAAACATGTGTTCTTCTTCTCACTACTTGGTGAATAATACAAAACAGTTGTCATTAAGCATCTAACACTGTATCTTAATGAGGTTGAATGCCAATGCTAATCCAGCTATGATAATTCAACAAGGGTCCCATTGTTAGTGAACACTCGATGAAGCTCAACTCACACGACTCAGGCCTCATGCACAGCTGCAAAAAAGTGTGTGTGTGTGTGTGTGTGTGTGTGTGTGTGCGTGTGTGTGTGTGTGTGTGTGCGTATATGTGTATGTGGCAAGCAAATGGGTTTGCTTGCCACATACATACAAGCACCTCAGTCTTTTTTTAAAAAAAAGTTTTAATCTAAAGTCAGAATTGAAGGCTTTTACACACATACATGTTTAAAAAAAAAGAAGAAGAAGAAAAACTATGCATGTGTTTATGTCACTCTCCAGATGTGCGGGTCAGCATTGGCAGCTGTCATTGGCATGGTGGGGTCTGGCTACTGTTTCATCATATCAGGGCTGGCCTTGATGCAGGGGCCACAGTGCTTCACCTATTTAGGATGGTCGTACCCCTTCCAAGACCAGGGGGGCAGGTAGGGAGTCGGAATGTGACCTGGTTTGTGTTCTTTAATTAGATGATACAGCAATTTTTTTCAGCATTGTGTATAAAACAAGCTGATTACAAAGTTAAAGCTCATTTTAGTCCATAAATGTAAACCAGGGGTGTCAAACATACAGCCTGGGGGCCAAGGTCCCACTGGCCCACTAGACGACTGTTCAAACTTTACAATTTTGATTTGTAAATTATGCTTAAAAAGGTAAAAAGGTGTTTTGAGTTTTTAATTTATACATACATAACATAACTGAATGAAAATTCAACAATTGATGAAAAATATGTAATTTCTACCAACTTGTTAGCTTATGTTCATTTTTCAATTCACCTCTGTGTTCCAGGTATCTGTTGCGGCCCGAGACGTGGTCCCAGTGTCTGCAGCCGGTCCGGATTGTGGAGTGGAACGTGACGCTGCTGTGTGTGCTGCTGGGCCTGGCTGTGCTGGAGTTCATCATCTGCCTCCTGCAGCTGTGCAGCGGTTTAGTCAATGCTGTCTGCCGGCCGTGTTGCTATAAGCAGGAGTACAGCCTCAACACTTAGAGAAACACACAGAGACACTACACACATATAATCGGTTAATGGACACATGCAGATGTCTGCAAACAGCACCATGGAAAAGCGTCTCTACTCCGACACACTAACAGTGCAGCATAAGTCAGCAAAGTTTCAAACTTACAGTTTGCCCTGTTAAAGTGGCAAAATCTATGCATACATTTCAGAGGCAACAGGATATTTGTCGTGAAAAGTGTAGGGTTGTGTTTTCACCACATGCTTTCAGCTAAACTTGACTCACCTCACCTCAATTTCAATTTAACTTTATTGTCCACCTTAGTGAAAATGTTTCTTTGGCTCTTCGAACAGTGCCAACACATCACAGGACATTACAAACAAACCAGCATACACTACACCATGCATCTGAAAACTGTACGAAGAGGTCAGGAGAACAGTATAAGTAGATACAGAGGTCTAGTTTACTCAGTTTGCAGTAAGTTGAGTCAGTAGTTGAGAAGCAGCAGAGGTGCATGTTTCCAGTATAAGCCATAAAGAAAACGGTGAATCTACCTACACTGCAAAAAGTAATCCTAATAAGTGAAAATACATTGTTTACAGTACAATTAGTCCAATACTGAGTAGAATAATCTTGAAATGCCTTACACCATTGGCATTATTTTGATGATAGGTTTTTTTGTCATGATTTAGATAAATAAATTATTGTTTTGTTTAAATAAGATAAATTTGACTTTTTAATGTTGTCATTTTGCCTCATGTTATGTTTTTTTTTCTAATCTTATAACTCTGCCCTTTTATATCAAATTCTTTGAAAAATCTGAAATAAGTAGGATTATCTGCCAATTGAATAAGATAAATCAAGAGACTAAAAGTACTAAATACAATATATTTTGCCCTGTAAGATTTCATTTTTTGCAGTATAGGAAATGGAACCTCAATTAAATAATAATAATAATAATAAAGTAATAATGATTGTATTAGGAACAGATTAATAAATTTCACTGAAGTACTTGTGTAGTTGTCAAAGACAGCTTTTGTGCCTTATTTGTTGCTTTTTGAAGCTAAAAATAAGGAGGAAGCGCCATTTTGTTACTGCTCATTTATTTCATAACAATTTATGATATATAATATTCATATGTGTCACTCACTTTAACTACTATTGTATGTTGTTTACTTCATTTACCTCCATATTCCAAACAACTACAGTATTAGAAGAAACAAGCTAACTCCTTCTTAGCATAATGGAGTGGATAGAGATGATGCCATTGTCCAAATCAATGATGGCGGCAGACACTTTTCTGGCGCTTGTGGGCATTTTTACTGACTTTGTTGCTGTCGTCCTTGCATTTATCATGAAGCAGCAGGACATGTCTGTCCAGTATTGTTCTGATGGTTCCACCTTTTACAGTGTGTAGGATCACTTTATACAAAAAGATTTTTTGTGTTTGTACATTTGTTTTTATTTCCAGAGCATTTTGTTATAAATTGTTTTCCTTTTGTCTTTCAAATGCTAGATCAGTGTTAACAGACCTTTATATATATTTTAGTGACATATTTTTATAATGTATGTTTGTTTGTGCTGTTAATGAAAAAACTAAAATAAAAACTGTTTGAATTTTAACGTTTGTGTTATTTTGTTTGTGTGTTTATTGATTTTACACAAAAAAACTTGCAAATCATTGAAATTTTAAATGAACAAATGGCTCAATAAATAAGTTAATGTGTCAAATAACAATATTAATTATTTTCATTTAATTTAAACATGTGTGTATTTATTTCAGTTTTATTTTCCTCTTTACCTTTTGGTGGACTCACTTCTAGTTGTATTTACTTTGTATTCATGCCTTATTTATCCAGGAAAGTCTTCACTGACATATCTAGTGCCATGTTTTCCTGTCAAGCTGTTTTTATTTTGGCCTCACTCACTCTTATAGAGGAGGTGGTTTAATGACACAAATGCAATGAAATTAAAAAGACAAAACGTATATTCTTTATTATATGTGTGTGTGAATGCAGCAGGTCAGGGGGTTTCAAATCAATTTCTGAATGAAAGTTTGTGTCCTGGAATTTCCAGACCTGCTTGTTATTGCATCAGAACTCAACTTGAGTAAACATGATGTCTGACCCTGAGCGATAAATCAGGTACACTAAACCACAGACACTTTTGCGGGAAATCTGTGTTTGGTCAATCATATCTCTAATTTCACCATCGTTTTTCCTGATCCTTAGAAATGGGACTTGCAAGCAATGTTAATGATACAAAGACAACAGATATATATGATAATACAAAATTTCCAAACTCTTTAGATTCATTTTTTTCACCAAGTACTGTACCAAGGACCTGTACTGGGCCCATAAATCATGTTTCTCTGTAAAATATGGAACAGTATTTGGTGTACACCCAGATTTTCTCATAATAATAATAATAATAAAACAAATTAAATCTTCCTTTCATCAATATAGAATCTTTACAGAGGGACCCTGTGTAAAAAAGTTATTTTAGAGAAAAAACATATTGAAATCACTTCAACAAGTTCTTTCTTGGGCACACAGTGAAATATGTTTTGTGTGGTTTTGAGGGTTTTCATCATTGGCAAACAGGGTTTTGGTTGTTTTTGCACAAGCAAAGACAGTGATTTGTCACAGATCTGGAAATATATTTCAATCACATTGGGTCAGTTTATTCATTTTAATTCAATTTGGCATCATATATCGTTGTTTTTACAATTATTTGTATAGTGTGTGTGGGTGTGTGTGCATCTGTATAGCTACACCACTGTTCAAAAGTTTTAGAACACACATTTTACCATTTTTATTGAAATGAAAGCAGCATAATAAGTACAATAAGTCCAACTTTATAGAATTCTTTAGACCAATACAGATATTTGATCTTTGACTGTATATCTGACAGGAGACATTCTATTAATCCTGCCCCATGTTTCAAACCTCTTAATCCACATAGAAACATACACAGCCTGTATTCAGAAACTGTGCCCTAAAAAAAGCAGTCATGACTTAAACTAAACTAGAAGTAATTTTGTATTGTAGAATAGTAAGAATAGTTGCCTGCTGAGGTGATGACTAATAAGGATCAGAAATAAAAAATAAAGACATACTCCTACTAAAATGAGGGAAAACTATGCAAAGCTAATTTCTAACTGAAAACCAAAAAGCCTACTTTCCACCTCCTAAAATAGTCAATACTAGTCTCCCAGTGTGTGTTGGCATATTGCTGCTTTGGTTTATTTTTTGAAACAATTTCTAACAGCTGTGGCTTAGCAGGAATCTCTTTAAACAGGGTGGAATCTGATCTCTTGATGTTTTGACAAACAAATAGTCTATTGATGTCACATCAACATCTTCTTACACAACTCCAAACCTTTATTCAGGCAGGCAGCTGTCTGTCTGTCTTCTCTGATTGGTCAGGCAGTGACCTCTTAGCCTTTGACTATCAGCTGAGAGAGTATAAAGACATACAGGGTCTAAAGTCTCTGACACAGACTGACTGAGAGACCTGCTGCTGTCTGCATTATCTTCTGCTGGAGTACTGGACACTGATGTTAATGTTGCAGTAGTCTGTAAAGTAGAATTGTACTGTCGAAATGCATCAGTTGAGCTTAAGGTGTTTGTTGATGCTGTGTTGTGTAGCAGTGCCTGTGTCAGGGATGAGGAGAGAATACTTCCTCAGGATAGAGGAGGTGGTCTGGAACTATGCCCCAAGTGGGATGAACATCATACAGAACCGCACGCTGCAGGATGATGAGTAAGTATATGCACAAGTATGCAGCAAACCAAACACTAGACTCCTCACTGGTACCAAGAAAAGTGACCATGTGGCTTAGTTACTGATCGATAGGTACCAGTGGAATATCAAACACTGAATACAAATGTAAAGTTTGTTTTTTTTAACTTAACAGATCCACAATGTCCATCTTAAAAGAACTGTCAGAATGAACATTTTACTTGCTGTAATTATTCCGTATTCCTTAAATAATAATGACCATTAGAGGCACAAGCTATGCAAACTCCTTCTAATGCAAAACATGAGTCTAAAATGACCTGGGTTCATTTCCTATTGGATTTCATGCATGGCTCAGTGTTTCTTTGCTATCTTTGAAATACATATGTTTTGTCATTTGATATTTCAGGTAATCAATAAATAACTTATTAACTTATAACTAATTTTATATTTTATTTCTTACATTATGAACAAACATAGATTTGCTATTTTGATATTGATTTTACACAACCCACCTAAAAAGCCACCACCAGGCTGTCACTACTGAGAAGGAATTTCTGAAAATGACACATGGCCCACCTATTGTTCACTTTTTCAGAGTTTTGATTGAAGTTCCGTAACAAGATAAATTTGTGGTTTAAGAACCAAAAATCATTTCAATGATTTTACATTTCATGTTTCTTGTCTCTCTCTGAAGCTTTAGAAAAAACAGGTTGTTGAATTAGAGCATACAGCTTGCTGCTGTAGGCTCTGGCAGGCTGCCATTTGAATAAATAGCTGAGTGAGAAGCTGAAAAATCCATAGAAATATTTTTATAGGAAATATTTTAAATAAATGGATGACAAAGATTATTTATTTAAAGGAGAATGAGTTGATGGGGATTCTACAAAATGGTATATCAATGTATATTGGTATATTAGACTATATTAAAATGTCATGTCGATGTATATTAGAACATTATTTAAGTTTGTATAGACCCATAATATAGCATTAAACTGTTTACCAAATTTCCAGACTAATAGGCTTATGTGAACTTGCACTGGTTGTGTTGCAAATACAAAGTCTATAGGTGAAATTTATTGCATGAAATAATATGTCAAATAGGAAAAGTTGTTAAAAAAAATAATAACAATAACAACAATGAGCCTAATACAGTCGTCTTTTGTGGCTAGGTAGCAACATACATTACATACAAGTATTCACTCACCTGTCTTAACCCACATTTGAATTAAATGACATCCCCAAAGTATTCTAAGACAAGTATCGTCATCGTATTTGTCACAATTATGTCCAGATCCTGACTCACCCACCTTACCTCTTTCTCCTTCTCTGCAGGAAAGCATCAGTCTTCTTGAAAAGAGGCCCACAGAGAATTGGCTCCAACTATAAGAAAGTTGTTTATAAGCAGTACACAGATGGCTCCTACAGAACCGAGCTGTTGAAGCCAAAGTGGCTGGGCTACCTGGGACCTCTACTGATGGCAGAAGAGGGAGACACAGTAGTCGTCCAACTGAGGAACATAGCATCCAGACCATACAGCATGCACCCACATGGACTCAACTACAGCAAGGGCAATGAAGGTGAGGAAGGACACAACTGATCCATCAATGTGCTTGAACAGATTAACATATTTGTGTGTCTGTATCATCCTCCTCAGGAGCACTGTACCCAGATGGCACCCCTCCACATCTGAAGCAGGATGATGCTGTGGCTCCTAGTACAACAGTGGTATATGAGTGGACCCTCCCACAGTCACACAGTCCGACATCACATGACAGCAACTGCCTGACCAGATTCTACCACTCCCACGTGTCCCCAGCAAAAGACATTAATTCAGGATTGATAGGACCCCTCATCATCTGTAAGACAGGTAATGGGCCCCTTTAAACTCATCTCTCAAGGGATCAAACTTCATCACATTACTGTCAACAGGGTGAAAAAGAAGCGATATAAACCAAACTGTTGCCTCACAGCAAGAAGGTTGTAGATTCTAATACTTGGGTTGGGGCCTCCCTGTAAATATTAGAAAAAGACAACAATTTCAATTCAATTCAATTCAATTCAATTTATTTGTATAGCCCAGAATCACAAATTGTAGATTTGCCCCAATGGGCTTTACAGTTTGTACAAAAGCAACACAACATCCCCTGTCCTTAGACCCTCACATCGTACAAGGTAAAACTCCCTAAAAGAAAACCTTTAACAGGAAAAAAATGGAAGAAGAGTAACAGAGGAGGATCCTTTTCCAGGTCGGACAGGTGTGCAATAGATGATGTGTGCAGGTGGAAACAATACAGGGAAAATTGGATATTACAAACAGTAAAACAGAAATGTAATGAATTCCAGGTGAACCAGGACAGCATCAGACAGTCCAACATCCGAAGATCCCTCAGTGGCTGCACTGCAGCATGTTCTGTGAATGAGAAAACACAGGGTAGGACTCTGGGAACACAGCAGATTTAAAAGTACAATAGTGGATCATCAGTATCACAGATGGAAGAAGAAAAAGAAGCTCAGAGCATCTCATGAGGACCAGACTAACCTATCGCAGTGTAACTATGACTAGGCCAGTCAGGGCCGGCCCTAACTATACGCTTTTTTTAACCTATTCTTAAACATAGAAAGCGTGTCTGCCCCCCGGACTGAAACGGGAAGACGATTCCACAGGAGAGGAGCCTGGAAGTTGAAGGCTTTGCCTCCCGTTTTAATTTTAGAAATTCTGGGAACCTCCAATAAGCCTGCATATTGGGAGTGTAGTGTTCTCAATGGGTGATATGGGACTATGAGATCCCTAAGATAGGATGGAGCTTGACCGGTGAGCACTTTGGAGGTGAGGAGCAGGATTTTGAATTCTATTCATGATTTCACAGGAAGCCAGTGCAGAGAGGCTAATACAGGTGAGATATGCTCCCTTTTTCTAGTGCCAGTTAATAAACGTGCACCTGCATTCTGGATCAGCTGGAGAGCCCTTAGAGACTTTTTGGTGCAACCCGACAGTAAAGAGTTGCAGTACTCAAGCGTGGAAGTAACAAATGCATGGATACGTTTTTCTGCTTCTTTCAGAGACAGGAAGTGTCTGGCCTTTTGCTATATTGCGTAGGTGAATGAAAGCAGTAGAAATATGTTTAATGTGGGCAGAGAATGACAAGTCTTGGTCGAAAATGACTCCCAGGTTTTTCACAGTGGAGCTAGAGGCCAGGGAGATGTCATCCAGGATAGCTATATCACTGGATATTGAGTTCCTCAGGATTTCAGGCCCGAGTACAATGATTTCTGTTTTGTCTGAACAACACAAAATGCAGATTTTAAGTAATTTTTTTTATTATTGAGGGAGGAAAAACTAAATAAAAACCTACATCGCTCTGTGTAAAAAAGTGATTATCCCCCTCACTCTTGTTGTCTTTGACTAATATTTAAATGTGTTTGATGATCTGAAACATTTATGTGTGACAAACTTGCAAAACAAAAAGAAATTAGGAAGGGGGCAAACACTTTTCTACACTACTGTAGGCTATCCACACACACACACACACACACACACACACATATATATATATATATATATATATATATATATATATATATATATATATATATATATATATATATTATATATATATATATATATATATATATATATATATATATATATATATATATACTAGACAAGAGGCAAACTAAATCTCCTTAAGATATTGGAAGTTTAATTAGAAGTTCATGACATGACACATATCTAGTGGGTTTGTCCGTCATTACACTTCACATATCCCCTAAAACAATGAGTCTCTCCTCTGCAGGAACTCTGGACCTACATGGAGAACGGTCCTTTGACTATTCGTATGCTTTGCTGTTCATGGTGTCAGATGAAAACTTCAGCTGGTACCTGGATGACAACATCAGAACATACATCTCAAATCCTTCCACAGGCCTAAAAGAGAACAAAGACTTCATTGAGAGCAACAAGATGCATGGTGAGGAGAGAGTGTCCTAAAAAATCCATCCATATAAGTATAAATACTGTAATAAACTTTTTTTCAACTGATAAATTACAGGTATAAATGGGTTTCTGTACGGTAACCTGCCAGGACTGAGCATGTGTCAAGGCAACAAGATCAACTGGCATATGCTGACCTTAGGCAATGAGGTAATAATATGTTGCTTTTTATTCTTTTGAAACCAATAGCCATGGCTCACTAACATCTACTATTTTTCCTGCTTGTGTGCGAAAAATAATATGGAAAAAGCTCTTGTTGTATTGTACAGCTGGAGAAATTTCGGCATTACAGTTTAGGTCAGACCACTTCAACAGAATGAGTGGGTGCTCTCAATTCACAGTATGTGCTTTAGCAGGAACAACAAAGACCTGAAAATTATATTTGTATTTAAATAATAGGGGAAAAAAAGTCAAGATTTTTTTTTACTTCTCAGTTGGGATAATGATCTGTGTGGTAACTCACTGTTTATTAAATTTTATAAAACAGCCAGCACCAATATACGTCACGTAACTTAAGCAAGTTATGCATGCTAGATTCCAGCAAGCACGACCAATTACATGATGACGTTAGGTCAGCTTAGCACGTCGTAAACAAAGTTTGGCTTCACTTTATAAAAAACGATGTCAACAAGGCAACACACAGTCATTGAAAAATAGACATATCAGCATCGGCGGGAACACAACAAATATGCACAAACATGTGCACACACAACATGGAATTAAGTTAAAGGAGTGTTGTATTTTGATGCGTTTCAAAGTGACACATCTCAACCCAGCAGCAGCTGCAGTAGCCAATCTGTCACCTCTGGTAACTAGCTACCCACTACCTATGTGCTTCTCTGTAAAATATGCTATAATGTCAACGATATGCTATTAAACAAATGCCTTCTGTATCACATTGACTGTGATGAGAGAAATTGAGTTTGGCCGTTGAACTTGTAAGGTCATGACTTCCGAATAACTAAACTTGATGCTAATCAAACTGTTCCCCCTTTTTCCAAAATGAAAATTGATAAGAGAATCAATAAAGAATCAAATTGTTTAGTATTGAAAATGGATTCGTACAAAATTTTATAAATTTCTATCCCTTTAAACAACAATAGATTTTTTCCAGACAAGAACTGGAGTGACAAGGCTGAAGTGAACTAGCTAAGTGTTAGCACGAAGTGATCCGGAATGGAGTGGAAACCGGTGTGCTGGGACTCAATCAATATTACCTTTAATTAACAGTAGGGAACACAGGAAGTTGCCTCTGGGCTGTGAAAATTTTCTTGGTATTATGATATATATTATACAGTGATGAGCTTTTAATTTTGTGATATTTTAATAATGATGATAACATTTATATTCTGATGAAAATAATTGCAAGATATAGTTCTTTAATACATGCTACAACTTACAGGTGGACATGCATTCAATTCATTTCCACGGCCAGATCCTGACCACTAACAACCACCACACAGACACAATAAGCCTTTTTCCTGCAAGCAGTGCTACAGCTGAAATGGTAGCAGACAACCCTGGAAACTGGCTGCTGACGTGTACCGTTAATGACCATCTGATGGGTGAGCACATCCTCCACTCTCAAAAACAGGCCAACAAATTCATCCCACAGGCTAAGAGCTGGTGTTTTTTGCTTTTTCTTCAGCTGGCATGCAGGCTATATTTGAGATCAAGAAATGTTTCCCCCATGTCCATAAGCCCCGTCCACATGGTGAAGTCAGAAAGGTCTTCATTGCTGCAGAAGAAGAAGTCTGGGACTACGCTCCAACTGATCCGACTGATGTGTTAGTTACTGCACACACACTTATATATTTGCACAGCCACAGTTTCTGTGCGAGAACTATTTCATGTGTGTGTGTGTGTGTGTGTGTGTTTGTGTGTGCATGCACAAATGTGTGCGGGTGTGGATACAGTGAAGCAGACATATTTGTAACCAAAGGCCAGAATCGTATTGGAAGCCGCTACAAGAAGGTTCGCTATGTGGAATACACTGACAACACCTTCACAACAAAGATGCTACGCAGCCCAGAGGAGCAACACCTTGGAATACTGGGTAATCCATTGTCAGCTACAGCTGAGCACATTGGTTTAATTTAAACTTCAAGTAAAAAAAACAAACAAAAAAAACATAAAAAAACACAGTTTTCGTTGTTTCTTCTGGATAAGTAAAGTAATTTGAATTCTAGTAGTCAATGTTTCTAATTAAAAGTGATATAGCTTCTTATATAAAATGATAGGATATTATACAAAAAGATACACTACAATATGATTCACTACAATGATACATACAACGGATTCATGTTTGACTGTCAAGATTCCAATTATGTTTGGGATATGTAACATTTCCCCATCTTCACTTCACCTATCGTGTCATTAAGTGTATGTCTCTGTGTGTATGCGTATCTCTGTGTGCTCATTTCTGTATGTAGGTCCTGTGCTGCGAGCTGAAGAGAAGGACTCTATCAATGTGGTGTTTAAGAACAAAGCCACCCGGCCTTACAGCATACAGCCCCATGGTGTGCAGTATAGTATAGAACAGGATGGGACGCTCTATTACAATGAACTGGAAGGTTAATACTCACACATCACCAATTGTGTGCTCTACTTTTTTGTGTAGTGGATATACTGTTATACTTGAGCCACATCGTAGAGCACACATAAATGCATAAATACCATCACACTCACTAATACAGTCTGCAACTTTTGAATGGTAATGCATCATCAACATGTAAAATCATTATTTAAGCATTTTTGTGATATTTAAGGCAAAGCAAGGCAGCTTTTTTATATAGTATGTTTCATTAAGGAGGTAACTCAATGTGCTTCAGATAAAATTATTAAGAAAAAAAAACATTGAAAAAATACAATAAAATATAATAGAAGTTAATTAAACATATACTGAAATGATAACAAAGTCACAGGATTAAAAGTTAGTTTATTGCCAGCGACATTAACAATAAATACATTAAAAAAAATAAGAACAATAATAGAAAGCCAACTTGTCTTCTTAAAAACATTGACTAAACTTAGTGGTCTTCATCACTACAAGCTTCATTCAGATTATTCTTTACATTACATTAGTTATTGGAAACTAGTATTTTTTATTATGAAAAGACTAATTTTAGATTTTTAAATCTTTGTTTTTTTTGTCTTGGAAATACTGGGCTCAACAGTTATCTGAGTGACTGAGAGGCAAATGCATGACAAAGTAGCAAAGTGAAGCGCTGGTATCGTGCATTTTAGCACTAACACTGACCTCTTCTAGTCGGTATTCAACATATACCATAGGCCATATACTATATACACTACTGCACATCAATGCACCACATAATAACTAAAGAGCATCCTAATTGTTTTTCATGCCCCCTTCATGCATCTTTACATTCCCTCTGCTCTTCAGAGTCCCACACAGCAAAGAAGCTGCGGGAGCTGAAGAAACAACCAAGTAAGTGGAGTAAGACTATACAGACAGACAGACAGACAGACATATCTGTTAGACATATTTGTTTAATAATGTTGACTTGTTGACTTGTGTGAACTGATATGTTCAGGGGTGGTGACGCCTCCCCCGGCTGCTCTGGTCAGACCTGGGACAATTCACAGTTATGAATGGTCAGTGCCTGTGGGAGCTGGGCCGGTGCAGGGGGAGGCCGACTGTCTGACTTACCTCTACTTCTCTGGAGTGGATCCTGTCAAAGACACCAGCTCTGGACTGGTCGGACCCCTCCTTATTTGTCGACCTGGTTCTTTAAAGAAAGGAGTACAGGTGGACAGAGAGAGAAAAACTACACACACACACACACACACACACACACACACACACACACACACACACACACATCTAGATCATGGTCATGACTGTAAATATGTCAATCAAATCATAATTTGAATCTCCTTCTTATTCTTCTCCTTCTTGTGTAGAAAAACTATAATAAAGAGTTCCACCTCCTGGCTACAGTGTTTGATGAAAACCTGAGCTGGTATCTGGATGACAACATCAGGACCTTCACTACAAATCCCACCACTGTCAACAAGGAGGACGAGGGCTTCATTGAGAGCAACAAGATGCACTGTGTGTAGTAGTCATGGAAATCTCTTCTCTTTATTCTTTCATCATTGTGAGATTCTCTCTCTCTCTCTCTCTCTCTCTCTCTCAAAGAAAAGAATGATATTAGTATGTTTAAAAACTATAACTTTAAAACTAATACAAATACACACCCGATTTTAATTACTAACAAGCATTTGACAAACTTCAGGTACAAGTTAATAATTAGAATCAGGGGTGGTCCAAAATTTCTAAAAAAAAGCAGGTGCAAGCTCCCCAGAAACAGGGTTGGCCTAAGATCTTAAAATGTATACCTATTGTAATTTTTTATATTAATATGAAACAGTAATACTACTAAAATTAAAGAACATCTTGTAACAACAACTTTAATCTCTCTCTCACTCTCTCTTAGCCTTGAATGGGTTTGTGTATAGGAACCTCCCAGGCCTTACCATGTGTAAGGGGGACAAAGTAACATGGCACCTGTCAGGACTGGGTTCAGAGTCGGATGTCAACAGCCTCTATTTCCAGGGAAACCGCATCCTCTTCCGCCAGAACAGACGAGACAGCATCAGCGTTTTCCCTCATATCTCACACACTGTTTTTATGGAGCCAGATAGCATGGGTATGCAGTTCTCTCTCCTGGATACACACACACACACACTGTATAATATATATATATATATGTATATATATAGCTACAGAAAGAAGCTGGAGAAAGAAATGTAAAACTACGGTTGATTTTTGCTCTTTAATACCTCAAATATATCTAAGTAGTGACATCACAAATTAAAATGAAACTCAGGAGACATGTAAAATACAAAACTTCTAAGACAAGGTGAAGCAGCATATTCTCACATCTCATAAGCAAAGTCCAGTTAATGTTTCACATCTTAATTTTACATTGTGTGTTTACAATGTGTCCCAGGTCAGTTTGAAGTGGCATCTGTGACAGTGAACCATTACCGTGGAGGGATGCGAGCCAACTACACAGTACAGAAGTGCAGCATGTTTCAGCGTCAAGGTGAAACAATGTTCCACTCCAAAACCTACTACATTGCTGCCATGGAGGTGGACTGGGACTATGCTCCAAACCGCACCTGGGAAACGGAGATGTTTCGAGGCAAAGAAAAGTAACAAGTGCACATATTCTGATCTCAGCAATAATACCTTGTGAGAATATTGAAAGAAGAAGTACTGTTTAATATTTAATTATGTTACTGCATTTATTATTAATACAATGACATAACACTCTTTGACATATTGATGATTTGATGTCCTTCAATGCTTTTTGTAGTTCTTTAAGGTGACATTACATACCACTATCTTATTATGCAATTTTTTTCACACAAACAGCTTTTTTATCTTAAGACTGTTTCCCTCTGCAGTCCTGCTCCTGTTTTCCTAGACCAGCAGGGTGGGTTCATTGGCTCCTGTTACAAGAAAGTGGTCTACCGCCAGTTCACTAACAACAAATTCACCACTCAGGTGGAGCGAACAGCTGACATGGAACACCTCGGCATTATGGGTAGGCTGAGAGAGCATAGGAATTGATACTTCAAGACAAAGAGACTGCAGTATTTCTACAGTAAAAAGAACTCATCATATATTATTTGCCATTACATGCAGTTAATCTGTGGATTAACCAGTCTGGGTACTAGAATATTTTGATTTCTCCTAGGTCCGATGATCCATGCTGATGTTGGGGACAGGGTGTATGTGGTTTTTAAGAACATGGCTACTAGAGATTATTCTATCCATGCCCATGGAGTAAAGACAGACACTCCTGATGTCCACCACACCAAACCAGGTACAGACAGAAAAATACAAATTTTTCAGATGTTAAGAGAGTTATGAGTGTTATTTCATCAAAAATTGTATTTACAGATAGGCTTTTTTCCCATGGACATCACAGTTTCATCACAGAGACCAGTTTTTCATATAAAACTGCCCAGAATAGGTGGAATTGTAGCAGCTGTGAAACTAAGGCCTATGTCAAGATCATTTGTATGTTCCTAGGGTGGCCTCAACATTTTAAAATTTTTAATTGATATTTCAGTAATGTTTCATTGCACTGAAGACTTGCTCTGACTTTGAATTTCTTAGTTCTGATATACAGTGATCCCTCGCCACTTCGCGGTTCACTTATCGCGAATTCGCTATTTCGCGGATTTTCATAATGCATTTTTTTTTTTTTTTTGGTGCATTGTGTTCTGCATTCTGATTCGCTAAAAACTCACTCCCGCTTCTTGTATCAAAACATGCTACGAATTGTGCTATCATTTTGTCGTCTCGTGCAGTTATGTGTACGTACATAAAACAGCTTGGCAAATTTACATTAAGTTGGCCAAATTATCTTGTAATTTCGAACATCTCCTAAACCCATAATGTCGACGAAACGGCCTGGACGGACAAAAGCACCTGCGGATGGGCCCAAACGGCGGAAGATGCTACCTATCTCAGATAAAGTTTAACTTCTGGACATGCTAAGGGAAGGTAAAAGCTATGCAGCCTTTGCTCGCCATTACGGAATCAATGAATCTTCCGTTCGTTACATAAAGAAGTAGGAAAAAAACATAAGGACGACAGCAGCAGTCAATTTTAATACGAATGCAAAAAGGGTTGTAACTGTCCGCAACAAGACCATGGTACGGATGGAGACGGCATTAGCTCTGTGGATTAATGACTGCAGGAAAAAAAACATAACCCTGGATACAAACGTTATCTGCACAAAAGCGAGAATGCTGTATGAAAACCTACACGTGAGTCACTGTATTTGTATACATGTAATAGTTGCTAATTGTAAAAAAAAAAATAAAGTTTTCTATTTCGCGGATTTCACTTATCGCGGGTCATTTTCGGAACGTAACCCCCGCGATAAACGAGGGATTACTGTACTTTTATAGAAAGATAATACTTGTGTTTAAAACATTTAAGTTGTGGGACTTGAAGCCTAATAATTTATATCAACATTTTTACACAACGCTTCATAAATTTTATATATATATATTTTATATAATATTTATAAAACACTAATTACCAAGATATTGTACATATGTTTGTCAGAAATGCTTTGCTTTAACGATAAATTAAGAACTCTTTATTGTATGTGGATGTATTATAAGTTATAGTAGTACTAAAAGTTATGTCTTATGTATGTCCAGGCCTTTTTGCATGCTGCTGCAACTCTGTCTGTAAATGTGTTTGCTTTCCTTCTGAATTAAAGGCACACTACTCCAATAGTCTGAGAGTATCACAAGTCTTGGGGTAAAAAGTACATTTAAAACTGTGGAGATGTTGGTCTCAGTCAGTACCATATACTTTCTACCTAGCACTACTGGACTCCTGCAACTTCTCTGTTTCTGTTTAGGCATGTAGGATTCAAATGTTTAATAATCTAAATTGGTGTCTTTCACAGGTGAAATTTATACCTACAACTGGTATGTTACAAAGAATACAGGACCAACCACAGAGCAGGAGGAGTGCTCTGTGTCAGCATACTACTCTACTGTGAATGTTGCTAAGGTATCATGATGCAACACAAACGCACACACCACACAGCCACATGCACACACACACTGGCATGTGGTCTCTCTGCCTCCACAGGATCTATACAGTGGTCTGATTGGTCCGTTGGTGATCTGTCGTCGCAGTTGGGTCAGGTGAGTGTTAATACAGAACTACCTAAACAGTTAATACTTCTGTTGTTACGCAGTATTGTATACTGTGTGGTTGTGTGATTTCTAGATTGAAGCAGGTAAATGATATGTAAGAAGTCTTGTAGTGCGCCACACGATAAGTACATTTTTTATAAAAATTGTATTGTTCCCAGGAGTCTTGGAGTGAAGAAGCAAGTAGAAGAGTTTGCACTGCTTTTCCTGGTTTTTGATGAGAATGAGAGCTGGTACGTATAGTAAACAATAAAACAAACCATCAATGGTCCGATCTATTAAGATCCCAAATAAAGGGTGTATTCATTCTCAAATATTGGAGTTGATTGGCATTTTTGCAGGTGAATTTACAAAAGACCTTTACTCAATTGTATAAATAATTGCCGATAGGTTTGATTGATGGAGGTTTGACAATGGTGAATGTTAATTTAAATGGTACCACCAAAAACACTAAAATTGGTGATGACAGAAAATAGGAAATATATTAGAATAATCATTTATAGTGAGGCATGTGCACCAGTTAGATCCTTTCATTCTAATCTCATTAATCTACAGGATAGATGTACTGAACTGTACTGTTATATTCCAGGTATTTGGATCAAAACATCAGGACCCACATCAGGAACCCTCGCACTAACTTGAAGGATGATGAAGCCTTTATAGAGAGCAACAAGATGCACTGTAAGATCAATATACTATGACCTGCAACAATCTGAATTCTCTTTCTAATATGTTAATGTGTGTTCTGTCTGTCTACAAATGCAGCCATTAATGGTTATGTATACAGTAACCTAAAGGGCTTGAACATGGAGGCAGGTGATAAGGTGTACTGGTACCTGATGGGAATGGGTAATGAGGTGGACATACACACTGCGCACTGGCATGGCCACAGTGTAGAATATAAGGTACACCCCCACCACACAATCACACACAGTATGTTTACACTTAAAATAACCTAAAAGTCGTGTTTTAGTTGGACTAACATAATATTTAAAGTACATGTATACATGCTAGCTCAACTGAGCAACTCAAATGGGAAGGAGCTGGGTAACTTGATATGTGGAGGATACAGAATATAACCATGCACATATTTGCAATATTGCCCATTGCACCAATTTACCTTTTACTTTCCTCTGGGTTTGTAACTTACAACGAACTTGTGTACTCACAATAACAGCTGAAACTCTCCTTGCTCTGCAGTTGGGTGGAGGTCCCCACAACACTGATGTGTTTGAGTTATTTCCAGCCACCTTCCAGGTAAATACTCACCCTTTCATGATTTGGCTTGAACAGCTTCCCCCCCCAAAAAAACATTTGTTTTATTAAAGATAAACCTTGCAGGTAAACATCAATAAGTAAAACTAATAATCAATAATTTAAGTGTATAAATATGTAATATATAAGTTGCTACGCATCATCCAATGCAAAAAATAATTTCTATTTAAAATATATCACTGGGCAAAAAAAATCTGCAAATAGGACATAAAACAGGAAATAGAGACAATAAAACCACAGATTTGAACAATAAAAATAAGGTAAAATAATGTTTCCAATACAGGTGATATTTTTTAACTTACATTTCCATTACTTGTATACATTAAGTACAGGAAAATGCCTCCACTGGTCTTCACACTTCTAAATGGCAAAGTAATAAGAAGAAATTCAAATGTCCAATTTCTCATTGATAAATAACAGGAAGACTAGACTATCTTCTGGCTTGACTGCGTTGTTAACTTTAAGATTTAAATAGTGTAACTAGCAGTGATTTATGTGTTCTTGGCTTTTTCCTATTAGACAGTTAAGATGCGTCCTCAGTATCCTGGTACTTGGCTTCTTCACTGTCACGTCATTGACCACATTAAAGCAGGCATGGAGGCTATGTACACTGTTACAGAAAAAGGTACGTAATCAGAAGTTTAATTTGAAAGGAAGTCAGTGGTAGACTGAGAAACAGATAATAATAAAAACATGTTTTTTTACCTTCCACAGAAAAGAAGAAAGGAATCTTTGGTTGAACTGTTTAGGAAAATGGATCAAAATCAAGTAACTGAAGATCAATTAAACATTACTTCAGACTAAAAACTTCCTGTATGACTTCCTGTATGTGTGAAATTGTCTAAATATGGGCAGATGATAGCATATAAAACTGCAACATTCGTTCACTATATTTCATATATGAAAGTGAAAAACTGTTTATTGAGTAGATGACTGCATTTTTCACTAGGATACTTTATTACTTTCCTGCAAAACTTTGAGAATGTGTACATACTGAAAGGTCTTGTTCTTTTGAAAAGTTAAAAATATATTTAAAAGGGTGAATACACTGGAAATGCTCTGTAAAATACATTTTTTTTTAAAGATGAACTAAAAGCCATCTGCTACTAGCTAGCATAGTTGACATCAACCTTGAATCAACCATGTTACCTTACGTGAAATGTTTTTGTTGTTGTTTATCAGGAACAAATAGGTGAGGATAGCCCCTTGGACTTAGTCAAGAACTTATGACGGTACTACAATTACAAGCAGAAGGAAAACTGACTGGAGCAAATGTTATATTTGCCAGGAAGACAAGAAAAATAAAGATTTACTTTCTCCCTCAGATTCTGTACATCATAACCCAGAACATGATAGGTATGTACCGATTTCAAAAAACATGCCATTATTCAAGGAGATTGATGATGACCCAGCAAGACAGGGTGAAGGCAGAGTCGAATTTAACAATGCACAACTTGATCGAGCAAACAAGCACAGATCTACATTTAAAGTTAGTGAACCACAAGAAAGAAAAAAAGCCAATGTGGATGAATCCAGACCTGACAATTTTACAGTTTGACCAGCATCCTAGGACCACTCCACCAGTCCCCATCACAAGATATCAAAAGGCTATATAGACAAAAGCCTGTAAAGATAAACCTTCCATGGCACTGCCATACAATGTACTGTGAGCAACCCCTCTAAAAAAGAGTAGTATTATTAAAACTATGTTTCAAAGATGTTTCAGGGATAAACAGTGGCACCCAGTGGTTGGTGCCAGTATTTCAAAGGAGGGAGTCAGAGGAATGCCTTAACAGAGCCCTCTCTATGTATGTGTGAATGAGTATGCCAAGGCATACTGTTGCTTCAGTAGCACCAATACTGATAATATACACAGAGGGCTGCCGGGAGACTTATGTGTAGAAGAGAATTGTTCCATATGCTGATCTTTTTTTACCGTGGAGAAAATCGTTCCATTTTTCATTACTTTTATTTTATTATATATATGTATATATATGTATATATATATATTTCTCAAATATCTTTGATAATTATTAAATCACACTAATAACCATTTGTAGCCCCTACACAACCACAACATTTATAGTGCCCTGTGTGAGGGTCAGATACAGTATATACAAACTTTTTTTTTACAATATTTAGACAAATCTATAATTCAAAAATTGTAACTTTTTTTTCTCAGAATCATTGGCTTTGTCTTGTGCCTTGCCAGGCAACTGCAGTTTGATTTGTATTTGTGAGTTTTTTTGCAGTGGTAGTAGCAGGTGTCAGGACTTAACCTTTCATCAGCGATAGATCACTAGCTAATGTTAACGTTAACTAGATCAAGTGCTTTCCATTGAATGCTTTTGTCAGGCAACCTAAGCATTCATACAAACAGAGAAAGAAAGACAAAGAGTCAGGTCTTTTACTTGCAAGGAGAATGGACAAAGAGTGCACCATTAAAGTCTCCAATCCACTCCCAACACTCACTGCCCAAGCCTCCTCTTTTATTAGGATAGTCCCTGGTTACATAGTATCTAAGGGTAGTGGTGTAAATGATTACAAACTAAATAAATGGTAAATGGCCTGCATTTATATATATATAGCGCCTTTCTAGTCTTTCTTGACCACTCAAAGCGCTTTACACTACACTGTCCATTCACCCATTCACACCACATTCATGCACCGACGGCACATGCCATCGGAGGCAAATCGGGGTTAAGTATCTTGCCCAAGGATACACTGACATGCAGCTTGGAGGAGCCGGAATCGAACCACCAATTTTCTGACTGGTGGACAACTGCTCTACCTCTGAGCTACAGCCGCACACAATGCTTTCCTGCATCCCCTGTGGTCCAAGGCTGAAGACTGGCACATCTTATCTTTTCATGGGGGTGCGATATCTCATCCTTTGTTCCTAAGAAGAAAGACACTGCATTCTAAACACATACTAATCAGTGCTTAACAATGCTCCTCTTAGAGAGGACTATGTCAGTCACAAGTGAACATTTACTTTGTAATCACATACTAGAGGAAAGGCATAATTTTAAGACTACCATGTTAATAGGATAGGTGTAGAGACACTGTGTATAAGAGTAAATCTGTTATAATACATACACAGTTCTATCATTGATCCAACAGCCTTCACCTCAGCCTTCACCTCCTTAACAAAAACACTAACACTTTCTGCGGAATACTAACTCATTCTTTTATACATATATGTAGCACTTTAATAATATTTTACTATTTATTTTTAATTCTTATTTTGTATCTAATTTTATTTCTCCGTGAGAAGTGTGTCTTAAGTGCCTTTGTTAACATTATGTGTATCATGTATTTATGTATGGTACTTTGACACCTTAATTTCACTCTGGGAATCAATGAAGTTATTCTAGTCTCTACTTGCAGTATTGATATTCCAGTTGACAGCACAGAAAGACGACAATCGGAGCAGCAAGGGCTAGCACCCCAAACTGCAGCACCCAAACCAAGTTACAAAAAACTCTTCGAACCATGAGAATCCCAAGTGGACAGACCTACTGGCAATGACCACAGCTAATGGACAACGAACAAGGAGCGCAGTCTGTATCTGCAGCAAGGTATGCAAAAACCTGACAGGTATTAAAATCCATCAGACCAAGATGGCCTGCTTGAAGTAAGGATGAGTAACGCAACTCACAGGTGCAGTGGTCAGCACTACAGACAGAGTGCTGGCCACAGACCCTGGTCAGACAGAGGAGGAGCCAGGCCCAGAGTCACCCCACAGTGCCAGGAACCTCCATGCCAAGATCTTGGAAACAATATCTAAGGGCGATGCAGACCACAAACGCCAGGCTATGTGCACCTTCATAATGACCATCGGTGCAGAACGGTTTGGAACGACGGACAGCCCAAAAAGCAGCAAGCCAATAGCTAGTGGAAACATAAGATCAAGGAGCTGAGGCAGGAACTGAAAATCCTGAAGCACACCTTCAGGGAAGCAAAGGAGGAGAGAAGAAACCTTATCACACTCAGACGAGCAAGCAGCACAGAAGAAAGGTCAAGGAGAGGGTGTTTGATGATGAAAAGACCCGAAACACCCTATGACCTCGGGTTCATCACTGAAGATGTTTCTAAGTAGCGCCAAGTTGTGTATTTAAGAGCTATAATAAACAATGATTAAGGAGTTCTTTTCCATCAACCAGCTTAGTGTCACGGTTTACAAAGCATAAATACTAGGACAACTTATATTTAAAATATAACAGTTTTTTGTCTTCTGCATATTAATTCACAAAATACCTGAGACTAAACAGATCCTATTATATACTATAACTACTATCTACCAACTACAGGTCACAGAAAAACAGTAACACAAGGGGGGTGTATGTAAATTGTGTGTGTGTTCATGTGCGCGTGAATGAGTGTGCATGCCTGAGTGTGTGATGGCAAGGTGCTGGCTATGCCAAGACAACGCAAGATTAAATTAGGTCGGATACAGAGTGTGGAAAAAAAGGCTGGGACGGTAGACTCACGGATACTTGTGTGTGTGGAAATGATGACTTACCCACAACACATGATCCATAAAGAAAGAAAGCATGGGAAAAGTGCCCAGAGTATCATTTGTGTCTATATGTGTTAAAGTTGTGTGTGCTAGTGTTTGTGGCTTTAAAGGAGAGAGAGGTGAGAGAGAACAAGCACTGCGCTCAAATCAGCTGATAGCACAATGTAGCACATGCAGCAATCCATACAAAACATGTGGAACCACACTGAAACTCACTGAAATAAAAAGCATGCAAGTAAAAGAAGTAGGTGAAATAATTAATAAGCTAACATTTACTGCCCAGAAGATAACCTCTTACAGTGATTTTCTGGAGTTCTAGAGCGTGGATTTGGAGCTCATTTAATCTGGGTTCGGTGATCCGGCAGAAATGGAAAGTTGAAATGGAAAGTTGCCTGTCCTTTGCTACAGTCTAGCGCTAGCATCAAGCTGGTTTCCTCTCCTGTCTGTAGCTCAGGTTGGAGAGAGTTGTGACAAAGAGGGAAATGGATGAGAGAACTGCTTTTCTCTGTGGTTCTTCTTAGGCGGGCTTCGCCTGCATCCGCAGGGAAAACAACTTGATTCAGGCTGGCGACCATCGAACAAGGAGGAGGGCAAAGAAATGTCTCTGCCAGCGAGGATTTCTTCTTCAGGCCTGAAAATGCGGTGTGTTCTTGTCTGGAAACAGCATGGATCTTGCCTCCTATCGTCTCGTGTGGCAGCGAGACTGGAAAACATTAGTTTCTAGTGACTCTGAGTCTTTTATCCTTAGTTGTTATCACCCACTGTGCATTTGTGCCAGCACACAAAGAGACTGCTCACAAATTATTAGATCCACTGGGAGGGCACAATTGTAACAAAAAAATGAAGACTCAGAATCTCTAGGTGGATGAAGCTGAAGCTCCCTTTAGGTCAATTGAGCCAATCATAAAAGATATGGTCACAGACCTCCTTCGCCTCCCCACAGTGGAACAAAAGAGGCTTGATGAATACAGTGTGAATGACTGTCATTATGCGCTTCAGGAACTGGTAGGTAAATTATTCCTGGTGCATTAGCGCAAAGCTCACTTGCAGCACATAGAGCAACAAATGCAAATAGCTCAGCTTCAGAAAGAAAATGCCTGCCTAAAGCAGGAAATACATGCCACCAAGAGTGTGCCTAGTCAAGTAGAGGATGACTTGGACCTCCTGCATGTAGAACAGGCTGAAAGAGCAGCACAGGAAGCAGGTTATGACATCCATGAACCAAAGAGCGCCCCCACAGGTTCAGACAGCCAACGCCACCTTCAGAGGATCAGCAGTCACAGGTACCTCATGTCTCTCTGCCAGGTGATGTAACCCCCAGTCACTCCCACTTCAGAAGGGGGTGACTATTCACACACACCATAGAAAGCCTTGTAAACAAAACAGTTCAAAGTAAAGAAACTTCCCCCTCAGTCATTAAAGAAAATAAAGCCATCAGGCTACTCTTGGGATACAAGTGTCCCATGTAATGTAAAGGAGTCCTTTCTAACCTTGAGTCACACCTGCTTCAAAAGCAAGGGGGGTGAATATTTTCATTCCAGAGATGGCACCAGCAACTAACCCGCGAGCAAAATAAGCCACAAAGAGCAGAACAGTGTGTTGACCACAATTCCTCTCCACCGCGATAGAGATGAAGTAATCAGTGCCACAGGTAATCTCTGAAGTAAACAGCCAATTATTGTATAATGGCGGACGCGTATGCAACCTCGATTCCTTAGCCTCTCAAAGTTAGGGCATAGTGATGTTGTACATCAAAGAGTTTGCAAAGCCACCCAAAACAGAGCAAATCATTTTAGGCCCTTTTATTTCTCTAAAGTTCCACCCTAGAGAGAAATAGATAGTGACATAATAGCTCTGTAGGGACTAACTGCAACCCCACTCACCTGTGTCAGCATGCATTAACTCCAAACACCTCAAGAGTACCATAATTTGCAAATCTTCATCCCGATTTTATATAACTGACAGGACACAGCCACTAGATTAATGCAACCAAAATATGATGATTGTGTTCCTACTGGTCCTTAAAGAGCCACCGAACACCTCATCTCAAATTTGAAACATGTCGAGATTGAGATTATGGACACATTCCTGGGTCAGAATAACTCTATAAGTGACTCCCTACAGCAATAACACTTGACTGAAGGGACTAAATTAGTCAAAATAAGCCTCCCGTCAACTGGGATAACCACACAGTTCAGTTATCGACGGCACAATTTTTCACACCTACAAGCCATGTCAGTCTAGCTGCCTTAGTGCTCTTCCATGGTGACTGGGTCATCACAGCAGTCAGTGCACACCTCATAGACATAATACATTCCAAGTTTACAAGCAAAGCTTGATTCAACTTAGTGCAACCACCATTCAGGTTGACTCCAACCTCCCCCAGGGGTCAACCACCTCACCTACCTTCTCTTCTCTCCTTTCTTTTTTCAAACATTTCAAGCGGCAAAGATGTTTGTGTTCAGACCTGTGTAGATTTGCTAGGCTATCTTAAAAATCTGCACAGAAATAGCTTCTATTCACTGCCAGAGATAACCTCTCCTGAACTATGTTAGATTACGGTTTTGGTTGATTAGAGGACTGAGACTCACATCCCAATCCTCCAATCATAGGGGTGATATGTTGTGCCTAGCAATTCATCAGAACTGAGTTTCGGTTCAACATGAGAAGACTGAAACTTATCAATAAGGGCATGAACAAATGGGAACAGGATGGACAGACGCCTCCAGAAAGGAGGTGTATGTAGTATACAAACACTGCTCACCTCTGGGGGAGTTCATAATAGTGAATTGTCTGCCTCTCGGATCACCTCACCATTATGCAAATGCCTGCATAAAGAGTCATCAAACCTGTTCTGAAAGAATTAAGGGTGGGGCCACAGGGGGTGACCTCAACCTTACAGGATTGCTTTGAGACAACAGACTGGGAAATGTTTAGGGAAGCAGCCACTTTCAATGGCATCATAGATATTGAAGAGTACACAGACACTGTGACCCCCTGCATCACTAAATGCACAGACGTCAGATTGTCAGGACAATCAGAAGCTATGGCCAACAGGAGACATCCATAGGCTGTTGAGGGCCAGAGACAAGGCCTTCAAAACTGGGGATGAATCAGCTCTGAGAACAGCAAGTGCCAACCTGCATCATGGCATCAGGAAAAAAAAGGACACAAACAAGATAACCTCCCACTTCATGGACAGCAAGAATACACAGATCCTATGGCAGAGCATTCAGGCCATCACAATTACAAACCTGCATCACGAAGCTGTGAGAGAGACATCACTCTGTTGAACAACCTAAACTGATTCTTTGCACACTTTGAGGAATAGAACACCACTCACTCACACAAAACACCACCACCTTTTCCCATGACCAGCCTCTGTGCCTTGCTGTTGCCTGGCGTGGGGCTGAAAAACTGTGCAGAGGAGCTAAAAGATGTTTTTAAAGACACCTCCCTGAGGCTTCAAAGCTGGCACCATCATACCTATGCCAAAATAATCATCCCCATCGTGCTTCAACGACTATCATCCTGTGGCGCCCATTATCATGAAGTGCTTTGAACGACTAGTTCTGTCACACATAAAATTCATCCTACCCCCCATCCTGGAACTGCACCAGTTCTCATACAGGGCAAAATGATCCACAGACACCACAGTTTGCTCTGCCCTCCACCCAGCACTCACCCACCTGGACAAGAAAGACTCATGTGAGAATGCTGTTAGACTTCAGCTCAGCGTTCAACATCATACCACAATACCACAACAACTCATCTGCAAACTGGACAAACTGGGCCTCAGCACCTCACTCTGCAACTGGCTGCTGGATCTTTTCAGCCAGAGGCCTCAAGCGGTGTGTGTTGGCAACATCTCAGACAGGATCACCCTGAGCACAGGGGCCCCACAAGGCTGTGTGCTCAGCGCCCTCCTCTTCACCCTCCTGCCACATAACTGCGCACCAACCCACAGCTCCAACCAAATTGTGAAGTTTGCCAACGACACAACTCTGGTGGGCCTCATCACCAATGGTGACAAGACCCACTACAGGAAAGAGGTAGAGCTTCTGACCAGATGGTGCAAAGACAACAACCTGTTGCTAAACATCAGCAAGACCAAGGAGATTGTTGTCGTTGACCATCGACGGTCCTGCAGTAGAGAGGGTGAGTAGCACCAAGTTCCTGGGGTTGCACATTAGTGATGACCTCTATGAAGCGGGCAAGTTTGCTGCCACCCATCATGACCACGTTCTGCAGAGGAACCATTGAAAGCATCCTGACCAGCTGCATCACTGTGTGGGGCGGGAGCTGCACTGACTACAACAGGAAGGCACATTGTGAGAACAGCTGAAAGGATAGTTGGTTTACCACTCCCCTACCTGCAAGATATTTACACCACCCACCTCAGCCACAAAACTATCACAAAGAGGTACAGGAGCCTCCACTCCCGCACCACCAGACTCATGAACAGCTTCTTCCACCAGGCCGTGAGACTGCTAATCTCTCTCCCCTCCCCACCCACGAGACTGCTGAACTCTCTTCCTCCTCCCCCTAAATTGACACTGTGCACATGCACATGCAAAAATTGCACACACTTGCTGCTATTGTATTTATACTATTGTTATTGCACTAGCCATTACATTACTTAGGTCACTTAGAAACACTATTTTTATATTTATATTTGTGGAAATGATATTCCTATAGTGAACAATAAAGAAAGACAACTCTGTCAACCAGCTTAATGTCACAGTATGCAAGCATAAAATACTAGGACAACTTCTCTTTAATATTTAATAGGATTTATAGTCTTCTACAAATTAATTCACAAAATAAAAATATTTCAGAATAAACAGATTATATATACAACTACTATCTACAAACTACAGGTCACAGGCAATGGCAATAAACAAATAGTAAAAGGGGGAAGATTGTATTAAAGTGTCTGTGTGTGAATGCAAGTGCACGGGCACAAGTGTGCAATTGTGAGACAATGTGAGATTCTGTGAGTTCGGTTACACCAGAGTGTGAAACAATCCCGGACACTGGTGTGTGTGACAAGATGGTGACTTGTCCACAACACAAGATCCAAAACAAAGAAAGCAGTGCAACGTGTGCAGAATGTGTGTGTCTATATTTGTTATTTTACTGTAGGTGTATATGCAAGTGTTGCGAGTTAAAGGAGAGAGAGCGAGGGGTCTCTGCCCTAAACAATGTAAACAATTTAGCGGACGCGGCAATCCCTACAAATCATTTGGTAACATACAGTGAAACTCACTCTAATAGGTGAAACAAAAAGTAAAACAAGAAGGTGAAACAAGCAATTGAAACATAGCAGGCTAAATAAACTAACAAATGAAAAAAGCAAATGAAAACAAGTAGGTGAACAAGCTAAACAGCTAAAATTCAAACACTGCCCAGAAGATAACCTTATATGGTAATTTTGGGCTGGAGTTGTATGGATCCGACACTCGTTCATCCGAAGCCGCAGAAAGCTAGGGTCCTCTCACTGTCCGTGGCTCGAAGGGAGATGATCACGACAAAATGAAGGGAGAAAACAGCGTTTCTCAGTTGTTCTTTCATAGTCGGGCTTCCCCTGCATCAGCAGGAATAACATCTTGATCCGGGTGGTGACACTATGTCCAAATTGAGTCTGCTTTCCAGGGACCCCCTGATGGGAATCCCTGAGATGTATCCTGCTTGATTAGCCAATACGCGACAGTGCCTTTTTTATCTACTCAAAAGACTACCATGAAGATCAAGGCTCCATTGTGTCTGTCCTTCCTGTTGAAAAAGGAATTTAGATTGTCTTTGGGGACTCTTTGATCAAGCCCTCATAGATATGTTTCATGATCCTTAGTAGACCCAAAACACATTCTGATGATTTAAAGGCACTACACACATATGAAGGATTAAAACTGGTACATGATAACTTATTAGCCACAGGTGTAATAATAAAAGTAATGATTTACCTTACAACACTCAATTCACTCACACAATTTTCCCAGTAAAAGAGCAAGCACCATATGTAGGTGGGGCACATGGTGCAAGATTTACAGGCTATAACTAATGCTTTTTATTCAAAGAGCACCATTCATCCAAAATTGTTATACCTTGCTAAATTGCTTAAAAAAGACTCATTCTCCTATGAACTACTGTGTGTGTATCATTTCCAGTTTCTCGAAGCTTCTGTGTTGTGTGTTGCAGCATATCTGCATTGCTGCCTAGTCTTCGCTCCTTTCTCATTTCTAAAATCAAACGTATCATTTTCAAAGCTGATCTAACATACGTGAATCGTTTACTAGTTGGAAAAAGTGTGGATTTTCCATCCTCTCTTCCCGCTTGGATGTGAGACTGGAGAGTCAGTTTCTTGTTTTTCAGTGGCTTTTTACCTAAATTGCCACTGCCCAGGTGGCGACACTATGGCCAAATGGAGTCTGCTTTCTACTTTCATTGTGTTCATTTGCTTTCCCCTGATGGGAATCCCTGTGTGGTATTCTGCAGGATTAGCAGATACATAGCAGGCTCTTCCTGTTTTTGAGTAATCTACAGTGATGATCAAGGCTCCAGTATGTCCTTCCTTTGGTCTTTGGGGACCATTTATTCAAGCCCTCATAGATAAGCTTCAGGCTCCTCATGTAGACCCGAAACTCAATCTTGTTATGTTCAAAGAGGGTATAGATATCGTAAACTGAAGCTCTCAGGTACCAACGCTGTTTACATATCTAACAGATTTCTCCCTCTTAGCGAAAAACCTACAACAAACTATGGTAGCTCCATAGTCTGTGCACCCTGGTGTCACTAGCTTCACATATCAGTTAGTTGTATTCTAGCACCCAGATCAGGCAACATAAAGTCTAATCTGAAGTTGTTAGCTAAAAGTAAGCCTAAATGATAAAATTACTATTCACATTGGCAGTAACAACGCCCGTGTACGCCAGTCAGTGGTTATTGAGATTAATGTGGAGTCTCTCTTACGATGCAAAAATCATCTCGTACAATTATCTCTGGTCCCCTGCTCAACGTGACTAGTGATCTCATGTTTAGTTGCCTGTGATCTTTACAAAACAGTTTGTGGAGTTGGTGTCCAGATAATAATGTGGGTTTCATAGACAATTGGTTGACCTTCTGGGGGAAAACTTGGTCTGATAGCAGAGACAGCATAGACTTTGGATAGTCAAGGTTTTTGGGTGATAAAGTCTATCATATTTCTGGATAAGAAAGAGGTACCTTCCAGAGTTGAGTCAAGGAGGTGGAGTTGCAGTCACCCACTCAAAAACTCATAGAGATGGTGTCTGTCCCGTGACCATTTCATTTATTTAATTTCTTAAACAGGAGACTAGTTGTCATTTTGGCCAGTTGTCAAACCTATTTCTAGGACTGCCTTCATTCACCTATGCAACATAGCAAAGGTCAGACACTTCCTATCTCTGAAAGATGCGGAAAAACGTACCCATGCATTTGTTACTTCCCGGCTTGACTACTGAAATTCTTTACTGTCTGGTTCCACCAAAAAGTCTCTAAGGACTCTCCAGCTGATCCAGAATGGAGCTGCACATTTATTATTAGCCTCTCTAGACTGGTTTGCTGTTAAATCTTGAATAAAATTTTAAATCATGCTCCTCACCTATAAAGCATTCAACGATCAGGCGCCATCCTACCTTAGGGATCTCTTAGTCCCATATCACATATATACCCATATATATACTGTATATGCTGATCAACAAATTCTACGAATTTTGTACATAGTGTTGTGTATTTTTATTTTTTTTATAGTTTTTTTTTTCTTTAGCTTTTCTTTTCTTTTTCTTTACTTTGTACGCTGCAGTAACAAGCAAATTTCCCCATTGTGGGATCAATAAAGTCATATCTTATCCTATCTCTTATCTTATCTTATCACCTATCGAGAGGATTACGTTCCTAATATGCATGTGTTGGAGGGTCTGATGCTGTCCTGGTTCACCTGGAAGCTGTGATGGATCCTGCACCTCATCCTCCACTTACACCCAAAATCATTACATTTCTGTTTTTCTGTTTGTAATGTCCAATTTTCCCTGTATTGTTTTCACCTGCACACATCATCTACTGCAGCCTGTCCGTCCTGGAAGAGGGATCCCTCCTCTGCTACTCTTCCTGAATGTTCTTCCATTTTTTTTCCCCATTAAAGTTTTTTTAGGGAGTTTTACCTCGTACGATGTGAGGGTCTAAGGACAGGGGATGTTGTGTTGCTTTTGTACAAACTGTAAAGCCCATTGGGGCAAATCTGTGATTTGTGATTCTGGGCTATACAAATAAATTGAATTGAATTGAATAGTTGTAGGGGCGACACGGTGGTGCGGTGGGTAGCACTGTTGCCTCACAGCAAGAAGGTCGCAGGTTCAAGACCGCCTTGGGCCTGGGTCTGGGGCCTTTCTGTGTGGAGTTTGCATGTTCTCCCCGTGTCTGCGTGGGTTTTCACCGGGTACTCCGGTTTCCTCCCACAATACAAAAAACATGCTCAGGTTAATTGGTAAACTCTAAATTGCCCATAGGTGTGAGTGTGAGAGTGAATGGTGTGTGAATGGTGTGTGTGCCCCACGATTGGCTGGCGACCATCTGGGGTGTATCCCTGCCTCTCGCCTTAACGCGCTGGGATAGGCTCCAGCAGACCCCTGCGACCCCGAAAGGGAATAAGCGGGATAGACAATGGATGGATGGATGGATGAATAGTTGTACAATTATTAAGCAGCAAAATTGGAGAGTGAAATGTGGAGTTTTCAATATTAGATTTCGGTCATCCAAAGGTGTATTAATCAACAAAAAGAAAGCAAATATAATCCGATATCATACTGAAACCTGCCTGCATCATGAGAGATATGTTAGCCTGAATGAACTCCTCTCAGCCATATTAATACTCCTATTCCTCGTAAAACTGGCCAAGGTGGTTAAATTGCAGCCATTTTCAACTCCAGTTTATTAATCAGCCCTGAGTTGAGGTGTAACTACACATCCTTTGAAAGCCTTGTTCTTAGTTTTTCCTCACCCTACTTGGGAATCACTACAACCAGTCATATGTCACAGCGTACCATCCTCCAGGCCCATATTCTGAATTTTTATCAAAAAATTCAGAAAGTACCTTTTTATATCAACATTAATGAAGGCTCTACCTAATGCCAGAGCTGCTTATTACTCCTCACTACTAAAAACAAAGAACAACCCAAAGCTGCCTTTCAACCATGAGCTTCACTGACTAAATGTAACTACTCTATTGATCCACATGTTCCTACAACCCTCAGTAGTAACGACTACATGGGTTTCTTTAATGACAAAAGTCTGACAGCGACAGAATTTATCACTTTGTTCCATCAACTGGCACTCATCTGCCCCCCTGTCTTCTGAACCGTATTCCATCAGGATTGCTTAGAGAAATATTCCCTTTGATTAGTATTTCCTTGCTGGAAATGCTCAATATGTCCTTATTATCTGGTTATGTACCACACTTCTTTAAAGTATCTGTAATTAAACCTTCCCTTCCTCTCTACGATTCTGGAAAAAGCGGTTGCTAAAGAGCTGTCTCACTTTTTACACAACAATAATTTATGAGGATTTACAGTCTGCATTTAGAATGCATAACAGCACAGACAGCATTAGTAAAGGTTTCAAATGGCATTCTCAATGCATTTGATAAAGGATTTATTTACTTCCTTGTTTTGTTAGACCTTAGTGCTGCATTTAACATCATCAACCATCAGGTCTTATTACAGAGACTAGTCCGGTACTAGCATCGGCGAGTTTCTCTCGCTGTCCATGGTTCGGAGGAGAGGGAGTCGTGACAAAAACAAGAAGGGAGAAAACTGTGCTCTCAGTCCTCCTTCGTAGGCGGGCTTTGCCTGCATCCGCAGGGAAACCCACTTGTTTCAGGTGGTGACCTTTGAAGAAGGTGGGGACGTCTTGTCGGGCGAGAGTTTCTCCTTCAGGCCTGGAAATGCGCACAGTGTCTTCTTGACTGGAAAAGCGGTGATGTGCCTCCTATCTCCCGTGAGGTGCGGGATGGAAAAAGCTGAGATTTCTGGTGACTCTGTCTTTTATCCTTATTTGTTATCACTTATGACAACGCTATGGCCAAAAGAGTCTGTTTTCTGGGGGCCCCCTGATGGGAACCCCTGTGTGGAATCCTTCTTGATTAGCAACTAAATGACAGTGTCTCTGTTTTGGGTAAGCTACTCAAAAGAATACCTTAAAGCTCCAGGCTCCAGGGTGCCTGTCCTTCCTGTCATAAAGGAACTTTTATTGTCTTTGGGAACCATTTGTTTAAGCTTTCATTGATAAGCTTGAACTTAGTTCTTTGATATGATTGCTCCGGCAGAAAATATTATTCCTTCTATACATACAAAAGTTAAACATTGATTTCAACAAGGTTCTGTGCTTGGACTAATACGTTATGTTCCACTACCTATGGGCAAAGGGATGCAGGCTAGGTTGTTTCTAATTGATTAATTATGGTACAGTAGTGTGTGTCGTGTTCCAAAACATCTGGGTCGTTTAATTTCAATTTTATTAAAGAGTGACTGATGGTTGTCTTACAAATCTGGAGGATGTATGTTCCATGTTGAACAAAGGTGTTATAGAGACCTTTTTCTGTGTCCCAAAAATAAATTGGAGGAGACAGCCTAAACCTGCAGGAGCAAATGGAAAGGAGTAAGTAGCCTGAGAACATTGATTTGTTTTTATTTGGTTCTCAATGCCTAGGCATTTATGCTTTTCTAAAGCAAACTGTTCCCCCTCCACTATTTACTTTGCATTATCTATAGGATAGATGTCACAATACAGACACATAGCATATCCACTTGTGCTGGAGTGGACACTACATTGGCTTCTCAGAGGCTGGGATTCTAAAGTCCTCCAAGTTGCATATCATTGTGTCCTTAGGCAAGATACTTAACTCCAATTTTCGTCCGATGGCTTTTGCCGTCAGTGTGTGAATGAGACATTTCCTGATGTGCGGGCAGATGGACTGCCTGTTTGGTTCACCTGCTGAGAGGTGGACCGCCATGCTAACGTGAGCATATGCTGTGTTGTTTTATGTACCACCGTCAATAAACAGCCTTGTTTTGATAAAACTGAGTTCCGCTGCCTCCTGTCTCCACTTCTTCTGGTTGCCCTGATCCTTTTTTGTTGGGACGCCACTCTGGTTGCTCACAGGAGGTTTTTGTCTGTCAGGTGTTTCTAAGAGCAGTAAAGTAGTGGGAGAATCTTGTGCACTCCCTTTTTTCCTTCCTTGTTCCACAAGGGTGTGTGATGGCAGGTGTACTCAACACCATCATCCTTCCATCGATAAACACAGCTAATGTCATGCAGCAAGGATATGCATCTGCGCATGCAAAGCTGAAATAATAGTGAGCATCCACTTCTAAGAGTTATCCTTGAAAAAACAGGAGTGTGTGTGGTCTCAGTATGTACAGAGGATTGTCATCAATTCAAGCCATCATGTCTGGAGGGAGCTTTCATTCAAGCACCCCCTTACTGTCTCCTATTTTAGCGTTTCCTTCTCTAATTTCCCAGTCATCAGTTATTTGGCTCAGCTAGCCTAGATTGCTCAGCTAATTAGCTACGATGGCTTCTCTCGTTCCCTCTCCTTCTGCTTTTTCCTGCTCAGGGTTTTTGAATGTTTAGTTATCCCCCTGCCTCCGTTAGTGTATTAAGTATACATGTATTAAGTGTAATGTTGTGCTAGACTTGGAGGTGAGGCTTTGTGAGGTAGAAGCTCAGCTCAGTATGATAGATAGCCAGTCTTGTGCTAGCATAGGTAGATGGTCCCGAGTCTCCTAGAACCACCCCAGTGTAACTTGTAGCTCTGCGGCAGTAACCACCGTGGACCGAGTTATTAGCCCAGGTCGAGCTAATGGTCTCTAAGGACTCCCCAGCTGATCCAGAATGCAGCTACACACATCTCTGCACTGGCTTCCTGTGAAATCACAAATAAATTTTAAAATCCTCCTCCTCACATCCTTCCTTAAGAATCTCATAGTTCCATATCACCCATTGAGAAGATTACGTATAAGATCTCTCTCTATCAAGGCATCTTTCAGATCCAGATACTTTTCTCCATCTCCTGGGATAAAGAATGTCATGTGAGAGTTGTCGCTCAAGGCTGAGAGAGGTTTGATTCTGGTTCTGATCTATACCTGTATTCCTCTATGGATAATTGCGTCATAGGAGTGGAAACATATCCACCTCTAACACTCAAGTGATTTCTGATGTAAAGAACCATTTTCCTTAGCTTAAAATATGTCGGAGCTCTGGGCACTTCCTTCTCTTCACAGGGTTACTAACGACTGACTTGCTCCCACAACGTTTTGTAAGTTGTTTTTTTAGAGGTAAAGACCTGTTTACTAGGTGGGCGTCTCCTCGTTCTATGAGATAAGACCACTTGATTCCCCTCTTCAAATAGTTTCTCTACCACTTTCTCTTTTTTAAGATGAGGTTTAGCCACTGTGAAACTGGTCCTAATGAGAGGAGCTACAAAATGAGAATATACTCCAGATACAGCTTTGCACGCGCAGATGCATATCCTACACAGTTGCTCCAAAAAATCCCGGTAGAGACTTCACTGCTTGGCCTTTATAATAGCTGATGAAGCAGTGAAAATCTTTGCTATGACATAGCATCCTTCATCCCAGAATGGTTCTGAAGTGAAGTCAACTGCCCTAACAGTTGAGACATCATCTCTTGATGATTTTCACTGTAGGATGGGTAAAAGTAAAGGGATATTAAAATGGAATGTTATGCTGAAAAACAGCCAGAAAAACAGCACGACTGGGTGACTGTTCAAAGGGAAAATAGACATTGTTAACTGTCCTTGGGTACCAACGTTGTTCACATATCAAACAGATGTCTCCCACTCAACAAAATACCCACTGAAAAACAAGCTCTCGTATTGGCAGCTCCGTAGTTCGATACATGAAGCTAGTGACACAAGGGTGCACAGTTAGCTAGCTCCCAGGGGCAAGAGTAGGCGACAATGAATCAAATCTGAAGCCGTTGTCTAGATATGATAGAATCAATATTGACATCTGCAGTAAGGACGCCTGTGTATGTCAGTCAGAGGTTACTAAGATTAATGTGGACTTAGTATGTTTCTATGCAAAAACCATGTCGGACACTAATTTTCTTTGGTGGCCTGCCGAACTTGACTTGCGATCTTATGTTTAGTCGCATGAGGTCTTTCCATTGCTGGTTGCCAAGTTAGTGCCCAGGAAATGTGGGTACCATAGACAAGTGGTTGATTTCTGGGGAAAACTTGGTCTGATAGCAAGAAACGGAATACATCCATAAACGCACTTTTGATGGAGCCTCTCTCTTATCCAGGAACATGGCAGATTTTAATCACCCGAAAACCTTTACTATACAAAGATGAGTCCAGGAGGCAGAGTCACAGTCCTACGCTCTTCTCTGCATCTCCCTTAGAACAGTCACCCAACAAAACTACATAGATGTCTGTCCTGTAGTGACAGGTTATCCAGTAATCAATATGTTAAGTGAAACTGATCATAGTCTAACACTGAAACTATGGCAATGCCACGTATACCTTTAGGCTATTTGTGTAACTGATCACAGGTAAACACTGAAACTATGGTAACGTCATGTCACCTGAGCATGTTTGCAATATGAAAAGGCCCCGCCTGGGTATGGGCAGGGAGCATGGAAAGGCCTCACCTGCATAGGGGCAGTTGTTTGTTTTAAAAAACATAGAATGTCACGTTCAATGGGTAAAACACATTATGTAATGTATAATGGTGGAAAACAATGGAAAATATACCAAATGTAGGGAGGGACCTAGGGAGGAGCAACATCAGGCTCAGAATTGTATAAAAGTTGGAAACTTTCAGTCAGATTTCAGACTTAGCCTGGGCTACTTTTCATGTATGGTGAATTGTAACTCTGCAATAAACCATAATTGGACTGTGAACCAGCTGATCCTGTCTCATCTTTGATTCTTCGTGATTTCTCATCTTCAACTTATTGATAGGTATAGACTTATTACAAAGTATATTTTATTGGTGAATACATATCAAGATCAAGCCACAACAATTGGCGAACCCCAGTCAAGAGGAAGTGACTAGGCCGGACTGGCTGGTTGGAGGCCAGGAACCCCAAGGGCCCACATATCCACCAAGGACAGGTGAGATACCAATTTATTTTAATTTCCAAATTTATGGGGATCCAGCCTCCACTAGGCACCAGTGGTTGGATGGAATTGGTAAAAGTATCCTAAAACAACCTAGTACTAAAAAAAAAACAGATTTGTTTATATGAGCAGTAACAGCTGGTGATTAGGTCCAACCTTAAATGTTTCTTTAAAGGCATGATGAATGTGGGATGGATAAGATTAAAAAATGCATATTTAATCTGTTGATTTGTTTCTTACTATGTCACTTACGGGTCTTGGAGCAGGTGTTGATAATGTATGGGAAAGTTGAACAGGGAAGGTCTAATCAGACAGCCAGCATTAGCTGGAATGAGAGTTACACAGGAAGGGAATAGAAGGAAGTCAAAGAGGTTTTTGACAAAAAGAATAAGTAGAATGTATAGAGACTTTTTAATCGTATATTGGTATGTATTTGTTGATGTAATTAAAACTAAGAGATAAAGTCAGTATAAGGTAAAAATACCGCCTGAGGAGACCTCAACCACCGTGCCTTTTTGTGGGGTGGTCCTAGGCAGGGAAAGAATACTGTAGGAAGCAGTACAATAAGGTTAAAAGCTAAAGATTTAAAGAAAATTGGTTTATGAGTTTTGTGTTATGTATGTTATCATTAATGTGCAAACAATAGGCATAAAAAGAAAAAGCCTATATAAAACTACACACTTCCCGTGGCAATTGTGAGAGTTGCATCCGGACTCTCCTGTGGCTTTTTAAAACATTTTGATGCCAGGGATGTGATCCTGGGGTCCTTCTAGTCATTGCTGCCAAGTTTGGTATGTGTCGGACATTTAGATCCAAAGTTATTAAGGAAAGACCTACAGCCAATCAGCTCTCAGTCTGTCGTTGCAGAAGCCAGGGCCATTGTTAGGGCAACCTACACACCTGCTCCAGCTCTTTGATGTAGATGAGCTATCAAAGATCCAACTGACAAATTCTTCACTCAAACTATGGGGAGAAACGGCTGTTTAATGCTCTGGGAGGTCTAAAGTAGACCCCAAACAACTGCTCATAACTCAAAACTGTAACTCATAATCACAAAGTGAGCATGAGCATATTGTCTGAGAGGTGAGGTTCTCCTGGTCGTGTTGATATATCTTTTATTTCCATAGCTTGAAAAATGTGGGCACAGGAGCAGGTTTCAGGTAGGTAGAAATTCAATGTTTTACAAAAATGCTGGATGAATCAGTGAAATTTATAATGGAAGAGATAGGAAGAGTAGGAGCGTGAAGCAACTCTCAGCTTTTTTTACTCACATTGGAACGATAAGTAGGGTCGTGCCGACGTTTTGATGTAAAAATGATTAGCGTGTGGTGAAAAGTCTGGCCGTAGCCGCAAGTTAGAAATTTTTTTTTCCAAAAGGAATTTTTTTTGCTTTCACACTCTACCGATGACATAACAACTCTGGACTCCCCATCCGGAAAGCATTGCGCCAAAATCTCGCACAAAAATATAAGTAATGAATAGTAACGGATATTGCCACCTAAAGACATACCACACGATTCCCAATTGAGCCGGTTGATTTGATATACTGTAACTATTGTGGGGGTTTGTCTTTTCCCCTAGGAGAAGAAGCGAGCCAAACTTTTGATGGAAGAATAAAGACAGACAGACAGACAGACAGACAGACAGACAGACAGACAGATAGATAGATAGATAGATAAAGCGTATTTAAATATTATTATAAAATGTGCATAAATTAACTAGGAGCACTGATAGCTCATGAGTCTAGAATAGAAAAAAAAATCTGGTTTGCCTCTGCCTAAGTTATTGTAAGTCCAAAGTCAAAAATCTATGCAACAGAGGATAGCAGAGAAATATTGAAATTAAGTTGGAATAGACTCCAATGTGCAGTTAAAACTAAACCTATAGCTGAGTCATTGACAATAATAGCACATACACACACTCACAACCACACATGGGCAGTAAAAGACACTAATGTATACTGATACATACATTGTGATACGATGAGAGGCTAATTGTAAGCAGGGCAGCTCAAAGTAATGCAAGGACCCACTTTTTCAAAAGAATTTAACATTTTACTGTACTTGGAAGAGTTAAAAAAAATAAGAGTTGGGGTTCAAAAGATCAAATAATAGTCTAACTAAACTAACTAAAGGGTATTTTTCTTAAACAAGTCTCTTCAACAGAAAACCTTCACATCCCAGTGTCATTGGCATTAGTAAAGAAAATCACTCACAAGTATTCCCATGTATTGTCTTCTGGTAAGTATTTCTCCAGGTAACTGTCCTCCAGGTAAATAAGAGTTTGCCCATCTTTGAAGAGAGTGCAACCATGAGCTCCCGAATCTCCACACTTTACCCACAGGCAATCATCAGCAGCTATTAGCCACACCTGTGTTGATGCTTGTGGAGAGGCGTGGAGTTCCCAACTAAACCACCAGATGGTGCCGGACCAATAACAAATTTGGAAAACAGTCTCAAGTCTTCACTTAGAAACACCACTATTTGTGGGAATATTGATATTCCTTTATTGAACAATAAAGGGGAGAGTACCAATAAGCAATAAGACTTTATAACTCACTGTAGTCACTTTTCCTCCACTCGTCACTTTTCTCTACACACACACCCTGCACCTTAAGTATGCATTGGCTATATATGTGTACATGTGTGTATGTGCGTGGATATGTATGTGCGTATATATATGCAAATATGTGTGTATGTGTATGTGGGTATGTACGTGCATGTATGTATGTATGTATGTATACTAATACATATCACCATGACATTGACCCTTTTCCAACAATAACTGTATTTTCTTGTCTAAGTGTAAGTGTATGCTTTGCTTACGCATACTTTTTTCTTGCTATTTATTAGTATTTTTTCTTCATTCTTATGTCCCTAAAAAATACTTTTTCTTTACTCTGTACGCTGCAGTAACAAGCAAATTTCTCCGTTGTGGGATCAATAAAGTCATATCTTATCTTATCTTATCAACTACAGGTCACAGACAAACAACAGTAAAAAGGGGGGGGGTATGCAAATATGTGTGTGTGTGTGTGCGTTTGTGTGTGTGCTACGCCAAGACAACACAAGATTCTATAAAATCGGCTACACCAGAATGTGGAACAACGTCCACTAGCAGTTAGGCTGGGACAGTACACTCCCGGATACTTGTGTGTGTGAAAAAGATGGAGACTTATCCACAACACGTGATCCAAAAACAAAGAAAGCATGAGAAATGTGGATTTGGAGCTTGTTTAATCTGGGTCGGTGATCCAGGTTTGGTGAAACGGAGCTGCAACATTCTTTGCTACAGTCCAGGGCTAGCATCAAGCTAGGTTCCTCTCGCTATCCGTTGCTCAGAGGGGAGAGGAAAAACAACTTGATTCGGGCTGGTGACCATCGAACGAGGAGTTGGGGGAGAAGAAATGTCTTGGCTGGCGAGGATTTCTTCAGGCCTTTTGGAAATGCGGAAGGTTTCTTCTTGTCGTCCCGCTTGGATGCAGGACTGTGAAGCAGTGATTTGCCTCCTATCTCCCACTGACTGCAGGATGGAAAGAGCAGACTATCTCGTTGCTCTACAGCAAGACTGGAAAGGCAAGGTTTCTGGTGAACTCTGTGTCTTTTATCCTTAGCTGTTATCGCCTAAGGCAAGACTTTGGCCAAAAGGAGTCTTTCTGGGGGCCCCCTGATCAAGGCTCCACTGTGTCTGTCCTTCCTGTTGTAAAGGAACTTTTATTGTCTTTGGAGACCGTTTGTTCAAGACCTCACAGATAAGTTTCAGGCTCATGTAGACACAAAAACTCAAGTCTGATGATTATGAGGCACAACACCAATTCTCCTAATTGAAAGAAAGGGGCTAGCATCAACACCTTTCCAAATGTTATACATTTTGTTAAACCTCCATCAACTTTCAAATTGTTTAAAATTAGATTAGCTGTCTTAAGGAAGGTGAAAATTGCTTTCAATCCAGTTATGTGACTTAGCATGGAGACTTAAAATCACGTCTTGTTACGAAATGAAGTTTGCTTATAATTAACTTTATTTACACAATTTCACAATTCTATTTAAGTACTGAAAATTATCTTTGATGTTCTCAACTGGTATATGAAGTCTCATGCAATTTCTCTCACACAGTATTCTCTTGTTCTGTTTGTACCATGTGGACTTCCATAGTCAGGAAGTGGAAGGTAAACAAGCAAAGTGCAGGTACAGGATATTTGCCGCTGTTTATTTCTTTTTACCCAGTATGTCTTGTGAGCTTAATTTGTCTTCTTGGGCGGTGATTTGCTAATGGTAATAAAATTTGTTGATTGTTAGCCCCTTAGGTCTTATTAAGTGGTGCCATAATTATAATAATTATGTATGCCTTCTTCAAGTGTTGTGTATTTTTGTTTTATGCAGGTATTTTGCAGTTTCACACTTTTTCAACACACTTTTAGTCAAGTGATTTTTTTTAAGAGATTCAGGTTCCATTTATGCCTGAATTATGTAGGAAAGAAAGTTGTAATGTAACGTAAAGTAGCTCATCTCTATTAGGCTACACCAGTGAGAATATGTTATGACTGGGCTACATGCTATAAAACACCTTTTATGAAAAGGTTACATTACTAAGATGTTTTTCATCTGTTCTGCTATTTCAAACTCACAATTCCCCCTCTTTACCTCCAAAGCAGCAGTGGGAATCCATGCTCTACTACTAGTTTATTATATTTTGTGTTAAAGATCGAGCATGTTGTGTTCATTCTTTGAAAATTATTTGAAAGATGTAATGATTATTTTCTGATGACTAAACATTTTATAAACTGAATTGTAATTCCTCATATCACATTTTATAATTTTTATTGTTCTCATGTTAATTCTGTAGTTTTATTTTTAAACATTGTGAACCTCGTAATATGGTAATTTTTTTTTTGTTACTGCAGATTTTTTAAAGTAAAACCTCTTCCACTGCTGATGGAAAACATCAGTTACATCCTGTTAGCAATAAAAAAATAATAATAATAAATTATTATTTTTTTTAATTAACGTAATGAGTGTTAAAGGAATCCACATCTGGTTCAATGCTGCGGCACAACGGTTGAAGTGGACGTGTGAGATTTACCGAGTGTTGAAGTGAGATTTCATAACACAGAAAACTCAAACCAGCTTTGGTCGAGCAGGATGAGCAAATATCACCAAAAACCAGGACACGAACAGCAGCTGCTGCTTTTCATGAACCAACTTTGAGCTAAATATTCACCTCAAGTTCAGTTAATACGTTTGGAAAATGGAAAAATTCTTCTTTACTGTCAAATCAAACAAGTGCTGATCTGGAAATATGAGCTTGATTATCTTGTTCGAACAACTAGTGCAGGAGCCAATAGGAAGTATGTATACCTATAGAAAAGTGGAAGCTTAAGTAGATTTGTCGTTTTTGGCCAAATGAGGGTGTGATGGATTGTTGCATAATTTTAATAGACCAATTTTACATTAGGGGAAACATGGACATACAGAGATTAGGAGAGACAAGAAAATACAGTTATACAGTTGGAAAAGGGTCAATGTCATGGTGATATGTGTTAGTATGCATTTATTCTGATATTGACCATTATACATGTCACTATATGAACTAAGCATGAACATATGTACTAGGTGATGTAGACTTTACGTGGAAATGAAAAGGATTTCCAGATGTGGTAAGGAATTGTGTTACATGGTGATTTGTTATTCCTATCAGGCAGATAGACAGAAGGAGGGAAACCCAGAGAGTAACTATGTTAGAGAACACAGTCTTTGTATAGGTATTTGATAAGATCCAGATGTGGACATCTATATGAGTGTTATAAAGAAGTTACGAGAATTTTGCATCGATGGTGAACCCATCGCTCTAGGACAAAGAAACTTCAACATACAACTCTGTCGTGTTGCACATCAACTTCATTAAAAGAAACTATCATTTTACATGCATTAAAGACACATTTTTCATCATGTTTCCATAAAACTACAAAAAAATAAAGACAATGCATGCTCTCCCAATCACTGTGTTTTACAAGTTGGGTTTAATCTTACCAGTATATTCATTCATAATTTTTTTTTCTTTGATTAACTTTTTTCTCTCACTTAAAATGTGTAAATAATAGTTTTCAATGACAAGAGTGATTATTATAATGAGGTTTAGTTTTAGTTGAGGTTTTATGTGGTTTTGTTCTCTTGCCCTTTAATCACTCTAATCAAGTATGAGTCAACAGTTAAATGGTCGATCATCTGATTAGTATTAATCATGTGATGTGCTGTGTTGTTAAAAACATCAAAGCCACCATTTTTAGGAAGAGAATCCATTTAGTTATGAGGAGGAATTTTCATCTTACTTGATTTAACCCTTTATAAGCAGAAGAAAACATAACTTTCATTTCCTGTAACACTTTTAAAACTACAGTGCTTAACTTTTGTCACCATCACTAGAATGATTTAAATTTCCAAGATTTTTTTCTCATGAGGCTTAATCATCTTAAAACACATTCACAACCATTCTTTTCTCCTTTAAGCATTAGTTAAATCTGTGTTTTATAGTAGTAGTAGATTCTGTTTGATGGATGAATCACACTTTGCCTGTCAAGGCTGTTGCGCAGTGTTAAAACATAAGCAGGTTTCAACATGTGTATTACTATAATTACTCTCACTGCCAGTAGGGGGAGACAGTGTTACGCACTATAGCTTTAAGGTTTGATAAGGTCATGCAAAACATATATCACACATGCACTTCTTTTAGAAAATAGTGTCAATAAACAGACATAAAGTTAAAAGATTATGGAAAATGTTGACTGTGTCTCTGATTCTTCAGTCAACCCAGTTTCTGTTATTTGAGCTGCCTCTTCGGATTTCTGTGACCAGGTTGTGGAGTTTCTCTGACAGCGCTACCTGGCGGAAAGAGAGGGGGAAGATGAGGATGGAGGGTCACATCCTGCATCTGGTGCATTTGTGCTTTCAGGACAGAAGCGTGTTCAGATTGTGACTCACTGTGTAATAATCTGGCTCCTGCAGCCGCTTGTGTCGAGGATGCAGAGTCTGCAAGGAAACCTGCACCTTTGCTCGACTTTCTTCAGCAGTGCACAGGGGCTGAGTTACCTATAAATATAAAATAATAACTATAAATATAAAAAAACAGAGGCTGAGTTACCTATTAATATAAAATAATAACCTCTGTTTTTTATATTTATAGTTGAGTTACCTATAAATCTAAAATAACTATAAATAAAAAAACAGAGACTGAGTTACCAGCTAATATAAACTATAATAATAAAATATCAAATAACCTTATATAAAATAAACAGCTGGGATTATAAAACAGCAGCTTGTTTACGTGCAGGTGATGCTCTGCCCCCTCACCTGTCCTTTGGTAAACACTTCCTGCCGCAGACAGCTGACCTGAGCTGGAGTCAATAACAGCGGCATGTTGTCGCAACCCAGGGGAAAACACTTCAGGGGGAGTCCTGGTTCCGGGGGAGACTCCACTGCCAGACTCAGCAGGTCCAGGAAAGGATGACCTGAATAGAACAGAACAGCAGGATGGACTGAAAAAAAGGAAAAAAAAACTCCACTGATTTTACTGCTTACATTGATTGTCAAACTATGTTGGGACATTTTACACTTTCAGGCTGATTTCTGTATCATCACAATTGATGCATCAGTCAAAGCTGAACTTTGTCAGACTCCTTCATCGTTTGTTTGTTTGTCTGGTCTAAATCAGTGGGTGGACCTGTTCCTCTTGGTTTAGCTTTTTTTCTACACATACAAGAAAAATCAAACCAAGAAAAGCTAAGTGAAACGATCTAGTGGGGAAAAAAGGTGTAACCTAACAGTCAAAAAACAAAAAAAGAGAGATTAAAGAGTAGAAACAGATGATGAGGATCATTCTTACCCTCAGAGTCTATCAGCCTATACACTGATTTTCTCCCAGGGACGGTGCTTTTGTCTGGATCTTCACTGATCTTCATCCTGGGCCTCCCTCTTACCTCTACCAGCTCTCTCACACACACACACACACACACACACACACACACACACACACACACACACACACACACACACACACACACACACACACACACACACACACACACATACACCCACAAACACCCTTCAAATGTTAACATAACAGATCAATTGATATTCATAATTATATTAAGTTTCTGTTCCATGTTTGTCTTGTTATCATTTAGGAGACACACCTTATCTTTCTCAAGCTGCAGAAAGTTGTTAAACTATCAATGATTTTGGTTCGTAAATCTATTCATATATACTGTTAGTGACATCACAGCTGCGGTATACTGAAAGAACATCCTAGAAAAGGGCAAAAGAGAGATATATGATGTGTATGATTTCCTGCAAACTCGCAGAGACTCAGGAATTTAGAGTGTGCCCTTCATCTATGAACTACACATTATTTACTCTTCAGAGTAAACTTAAAAAAAAAAGTTAAGAAGACAGCAAGGAACTATCATATAATTCACTTCTTATATGATAAGGATCACACAGAACTGTAGAATTTATCTACATTGAATTTTACTATGAATGGAGAAAAAACGTGTTTCCACATCTACTTATGTATGTAAAACAGACAGTGTTATTATGCAGACTTTTTTCTCTAGACAGGCAGTGTAACATCTCTCAAAACCCACCTCAACTGCTAATTTATTCCTCGAGTTAACACAGGCAACTGTGGCCAACACCAAAACATCAAACTTTGTAGGAAAAGTTCACAATTGCTGCATTGTTTCTCCTGTCAGCGTTCAAAGACCCTCAGGTAATCCCATGTGGGGGTATATACTATATATATATATATATATATATATATATATATATATATATATATATATATATATATATATATATATATATATATATATATGTAGTATATATATATATATATATATGTAGTATATATATATATATATATATATATATGTAGTATATATATATATATATATATATGTAGTATATACACCCACACCACTTCGCCTAATATACTTTATCCGTGATGAAACCCTGAACACATTTAACATTTAAATTACCTTATACACACAACCTAGTGAGGGTTGTTTTGTGCAAGTGACCAAATGTGTTCCAACACCAACCACATCTATCTCATTCTCCTGAAACAAAAATGCAGACCATCAGGGGAGAAGGTAAAAGCCAACGTGAAAAATCATCATCATCGTCATCAGTGTCTTTACCTTTTTGTTGAGCTCTGCCATGCTTTGCTCTGAGATGTTATTGGTCCCGACGATGATCAGAGAGTCGAAGGTGGAGATGGAGAAACTGCAGAGACAGAATCATCAGGAGAAGTTAGACATGTCCTTCACACGTGAAAGTTTTAAAGTTCACTCACTGATCGCTGCAGAGTCTAAAAATGCGGCGAACTTCCACCGACTGCCGGCACAGGTCGCCGCTGTCCAGCCGGACTCCGAGCGGTCTGTAGCCCAGCTCACACAGCGCCAACGCCACAGCACAGAAGCTTAACACACCACTGCTGAAACCACAGAAACCAAATAACATGACCAAAATGGCCTTGACAAAATATTGCCTGAACATATGAATTAACTGCTCTCTTTAAGACTTCCTAAGCCCTTTTTAATACATCATCAAATGCAATATAATTTTCAATAGTAAAGTATGAAAAAAAAACAATAATTATTTTTTAAGCAAACAATGCAGTCACTCTTCATTTTTCCTTTGAAAAAGATAGTAACAAAAAACTAACCTACACAACTAAAGCTTTCCAGCACTCACCGGCCACTTTATTAGGTACACCTGTCCAACTGCTCGTTAACACTTAATTTTTAATCAGCCAATCACATGGCGGCAACTCAACAAATTCTACGAATTTGTACATAGTGTTGTGTATTTTAATTTTTTATAGTTTTTATCTTCTTTAGCTTTTATTTTATTTTCTTTTCTTTATTCTGTACGCTGTAGTAACAGACAAATTTCCCCGTTGTGGGATCAATAAAGTCTTATCTTATCTCATCTAACTCAGTGCATTTAGGCATATAGACATGGTGAAGACAATCTCCTGCAGTTCAAACCGAGCATCAGTATGGGGAAGAAAGGTGATTTGAGTGACTTTGAACATGGCATGGTTGTTGGTGCCAGAAGTCTGAGTATTTCAGAAACTGCTGATCTACTTGGATTTTCTCTAGGGTTTACAGAGAATGGTCCGAATAAGAAAAAATATCCAGTGAGCGGCAGTTCTTTGGGCAGAAATGCCTTGTTGATGCCAGAGGTCAGAGAAGAATGGCCAGACTGGTTTGAGCTGATAGAAAGGCAACAGTGACTCAAATAACCACCCGTTACAACCAAGGTAGGCAGAAGAGCATCTCTGAACGCACAGTATGTTGAACTTTGAGGCAGATGGGCTACAGCAGCAGAAGACCACGCCAGGTGCCACTCCTTTCAGCTAAGAACAGGAAACTGAGGCTACAATTTGCACAAGCTCATCGAAATTGGACAATAGAAGATTGGAAAAACGTTGCCTGGTCTGATGAGTCTCAATTTCTGCTGCGACATTCGGATTGTCAGATTTTGGCGTCAACAACATGAAAGCATGGATCCATCCTGCCTTGTATCAATGGTTCAGGCTGGTCGTGGTGGTGTAATGGTCTGGGGAATATTTAATTTATTTCTCTTACTCTTTGGGCCCCTTGGTACCAATTGAGCATCGTTGCAGTGCCACAGCCTACCTGAGTATTGTTGCTGACCATGTCCATCCCTTTATGACCACAATGTACCCAACTTCTGATGGCTACTTTCAGCAGGATAATGCGCCATGTCATAAAGCTGGAATCGTCTCAGACTGGTTTCTTGAACATGACGATGAGTTCACTGTACTCAAATGGCCTCCACAGTCACCAGATCTCAATCCAATAGAGCATTATGGGATGTGGTGGAACGGGAGATTCGTATCATGGATGTGCAGCCAACAAATCTGCGCCAACTGTGTGATGCCATCATGTCAATATGGACCAAACTCTGTGAGGAATGCTTCCAGCACCTTGTTGAATCTATGCCACAAAGAATTGAGGCAGTTATAAAGGCAAAAGGGGGACCAACCCGTTACTAGCATGGTGTATCTAATAAAGTGGCCAGTGAGTGTATCTGTTTCAATATTCAGTGAATTCAGTCAACACTAATAATCCCTGCTAGGTAAATTACTCATTGCAGCGAAAAATTTACTTCAGTTACTCAAGATGTGTTTCCAGGTTTAAAAACAGGAAGAAAACAGAAACGCAGAGAAGCAGAACTTGAACTGATCATTAAAACTGATGCGGACGTATCAACAAGCCCAATCTCAAATGATCAAGAATCACATGATCCTTGAAATAAACAAACAGTTGCTGGTATTTACCAGCTGACACTGTAGCTGTCAATCACAGGCAGGAAGTTTTGAGGGTAGGCGATGGCATAGGACAGAAACGCTGCCAACTCGCCCTCGTTGATCCTTCCTGGCTCAGCTCCAAGAAGCTCACAGACCCGACTCAGCCAGGCCTTCGATAACATAATGAAGTCGACAGGGTCGTGGTCCCCATTAACTGCAGCTAGGGTCTGATAAAAAAACACACATCACATTATTCATTGGACCAATATGTTAACTGCTGCTCCTCATCGTACACAAGGCTGTGCATCATGACGTGGGAAAAGTAACAAAGGAATCCAAGATTTATGAAACAGGCAATGCAACAGGAAATGCTTTGATGATGATTAGGGCAATAACAGATACTCACCTGTGGCCACACCTCCTCCAGGGAGGTAAAGGAAGTGACATATGAGTGCGCCATGGTGCCAGCGACAGGAATCCCAAACAGGAAACCAGCCAGAACATTACTGGTGAGATCGAACCCTGAAACACAGTTTTCAGAATCAGAGCAGCATTTAGTATCGAAACATGTGTGACCATAGAGTTTACCTCCAATGTGTGTGTAATGGGAGGCCGTGAGGCCGCCATCAGGACCCTGGGCCCGACGCAGGCCCATTTCCAGCAGCTTCCTTCTGGGTCCACACGCCAGGCGGAAACGAGCCGCATTGCTGCAAACCAGGCTGCAAACAGACAGGAAACAGCGTTAACATCAGATTACAGCAACAGAACAAGAACATTTCTCCCTTTATTTATTCATTTGTACACAGAGGAGGATTAAATTTAATAATTTGAACATCTTATATTGCAGAAAGTGAGATTCTAATATTTTTTGATTATAAGATGGGCACAAAACAAGAGCTACAGCGAAAAAGAGGAAATGTAAAATTATGCAGAGAAAAATAAATGATTAGTGACATCATATCTTCACATAAAGCAGAAGTCTAAAATATGCAACCTTTAAAAGAAAATCTTTTATATAATTTATTCAGCACTACTAATGTACAGAAATTATGATTAAAAGTACAGATTTGTGTGAAAATAAACACATGTTGAAAAACTACATGAAGTTGTGTATTGTGTATGAAATTATAGATGCATATTAATATATCTTTTAAATATATAAATATGCCAGACACCAAATGACACTGAGTTAAATAATTTCATTCTGTTTTTTCATTCAGTTTTTCCACCTTTAATGTGACCTATAACTTGTTTAACACTATTAAAAAACAAAGGTAAATCCTTCAGGGAAGTGAAGTAAAAATAAACAACTGAGATAATGAGGTTTCACATTTTAAAATTTCAAACCTAGTTCATAGTTCATTTTTTTCAATATGTTGCTCTAAGTTATTATTTCTCAAAATTATTTTCACAGCTTACAGAGAACCAGAGACAGCAATTATTTTATTACTCTTAACATTGCAACTAATAGGCAGATTCATCTTTGTATCCAATTTGTAATCCTTATCCTACCAGGGATTAGTGTTGAGGTGACAGCCCTTCTAAATTCTATAATTTCCTAACACTTTGTTTCCATACATTCAGTCCACACTCTGCAGCTGCAATTTTCACCCTACAAAATATTGTCAAATAATGAGGAAAAACCTGCTGCCTAAAAGGTCTTTATTCTAAAACTCTACACTGGCCAACAGCAACACTGGTTGTGTATTACATATGACAACAATCTGTTGTCTTGTTCTTGAGTCTGAGCTATGGAGTAGGTTGGATGTTCAGGATAATAACCAGTTTATCTATTAAAATATTATTTTCTTTGGAAAAAACATGCTATAAAAATCTATATAATAAATGGTAGGAGAATGGAACTTTGGTGGTGAGTAGAGCATTCATTTCTAGATTAGCAACAAAATATTTAATTGCTTTTGCTGCATTAAAAAACAAAAGGAAAAACAGCTGTCAGTGTGTTCATGCACCTGCTGTCTCTACAGCCACAGGTCATTTTCCTTAGTGAACACATACATACAGATGCTAATGAGGTTCCGTCAGGGACGTTATCACACATATAAGATTCAGTCACAATTAATGTTGGGAAGATGAGAAAGACAAAATTTTAATTACAGTTTTAAATAGGTTCATTTGTACCTTTAATTTTTACAAAAATAACAAATTTGTGCAATTTTGACACAAAATGTTAAATGGTGTATAAGATGAAACAATTTTAAATGTTTAATCCACCAAGAATATTAAAGTAGTTCATAGCATGAGTTTATAATTTGTCTTACTTTTGATGGTCAAAAAGAAGACAAATGAGATTTAAATTATCAGGTACCAAGTTTTTAGGGTTACACCACATGGATATTGTGGCATTGTCCCATAAAACACATTCACATGCTATGGTAAAAAATCTCACACACTTAACAGTGAAATGCTTTCACAAACACAACTGAAATGGTTTCATACACACCAATAAAATGTTATGTTTTCACAAAAATGAAACACTCTCATAAACACACATTTTTTTGTCTGTCAACGGTACTCAAATGAAAAAATTTACTGACACATGGAAGACATGTTGAATACAGTGATATTACCTGATTAGAAGATGATTAAATATTGTTTGATGACTGGTTTTGCTTCAATTTTTTTTTTATTATTTTGTTTTGATAATTAAAAGCTTTGTGGTAAAACATAAAGAGCAATGTACTTCAGCAAATGAAAACAACAACATTTACCAACTTCAATGTCAATGTCTCAAAGAAGTTGAACTCTATTTTTTGTCGCGCCCCTCCAATGGAAGAAGAAAACATCTTGCGCCCCCCCCACAACTATAAATAGTATCATTTGTCTTTATTTATCAGATTGTTGTAAGTACATCTCTGCATAACACTGTATCCTTATTAACGTATAAGATAATAAAAAAGAAAGAAATATGGACCAACTTACAACAAAGAATAGCTTTATTAAAAGTAACAAAAGATTTAAAGTGCATCTGAAATTCAAAAATAAAATAAAATTCTTAATTAAACTATAAAAATTAGACTGATCATGTCAAACCATATGATACTGAAAAAAAACTACATAAAATCGGCTTATCAGCATGATTGCGGTGTAATCTTTAATTTATTTGTCTTCATGCTGTTCGCTGCCAACATTTTAGACACAGTAACACACCGCTCTTTCACAGTGAACCAAGCGCTACATACGCTTCGTCATATTTCTCGTCTTAGCTTTGGGAGACTTTCTTTGTCTCTTTATCTCCTTCTCTCTCCGCCTGTCTTCTCATCCCTGCTAAATATTTTTCATGGCGTCACTTGAGGGTCTGCTACTCTTTGTGTCTAAACTTCTTACTCTACACCTACACTCTTTGCCAATGAGCGCTCGCCTAATGTAGTGGAGGTGCAATTGCACTTTATTCTAGGACGTTAAAAAAATAAAAATAAAAAAGCATGTTCTTCGAGGTCAAACGCGCCCCCCTTGATGGAGCCTCACGCCCCCAAGGGGGAACCACTGACTTAAATGCACCTTGAAATTGTAATATTGATGTAAATGGTCACTCAAGCTTTATAGTGCAGACAGATTGAGTGCGGTAAGTAGAACAGCTTTGGAGCTTGCATGTCGTACCAGGACTTCTCCAGTCCCCTTAACAGAAGTTGCTGCATGACGAAAAGACATTTTGCAGCAGCCAAAACGATTAGAAAGTTGTCTAATTCAGAGACCAAGGCAGTGTCTAGGCAAATAGAGCGTGTAGAATATAGCAACATCATCATACTCTGATATGGGCCACTGATGAATCATGGTTAGCAAGATGAGGAAAAAATACAGTTTTAAAAGCATTCATCGGGTATTTCAAAATGTACATGTCATTTTAAAGTGAATTTATATGTTTTTTTTTCCTTTTACAAAAATAATGATTTTGTGAGATTTTTTTGCCCAAATGTCAAATAGTGTAACGTAAAAAGAATGATAAATTTTAAATATTTAATCCACCTCGAATATAAAACTAGTTGATGGCATGTGTATTTTTTTTTTTTTTTTAACTTTTTAAGAAAGTTAAAGTATCTGGTACCAGGTTTTAATGGTTACACCACATGACAGGCATTTTTCTATTTACTATAATTACTGTCAGCTTTCCTCATGATGTTTTACCAGAAAACAGTGCCTTCACATCAACCAATCTATACTGTCATCCACTGTGGTCTATGTTAGGGAGATAATATATCATCGTCACAGTATGATGATGTTGATATATTCTACACTCCTTATTTACCTGGACACTGCCTTGGTTCCTGATTAAAAGCACAGATAAACCAAACGTCAAGACAATATCCAATAACAAGACTACTTCACTGCAGACTGCTGCAGCCGCCAGATAGATTTGTACAGTTGGAAGTCGATCTCCAATCTGTCGGCACCTGAGACAACATGTGACTGTTGCCCACTTGTTGTATTAGAAAATGTTCTAATTGTTTCTGCCAATGCAAAAATGTCATTTAGTTATGCAGCAGTCTGTGAAGGTGACTGGAGAAATCCTGGGACAGCAAGTGTGCTCTAAAGCCATGAATTTATTATAGACCTGGATACAGCACATGGATGTATTGTAGACCTGGATGTATTGCACATGGATGTCCTATAGACCTGGATACAGCCCATGGAGGTATTATAGACCTGGATACAGGACATGGACATGTTATAGACCTGGATACAGCACATGGATGTTTTATAGACCTACATAGGGCACATGAATGGTGTCATATCAGACCTGGATCCTATGTGACACAAAAATATTAAAAAAAGTAAAATAGAAGCCTGTAAAACTGTTGACACCGCTATAACAAAAAACATTTTTAAAAACTTTGTAACAGTCAGAATACTAGTATTTTGTCTTTTTATTTATTTTTGTATAGGTCTAACATGTTAGTCTATGTCCCAGCATGACATCACAGCTGTGTGATGCAATGTGGTCGTGCTGGGTCTCGGGAGCGAGGACTTTTTTTTTTTCATTTTTCTTCTCCAAATGATTTTACGTTTTTATGTGTTTGTTTTTTGTTATTTGCACATTGTCATCACCCTGGGGCCTGATGGAAGGCCTCAGAGCATCATGGGGGAGTGACTCTACTGTACAGTGTCTCGAGGCATAATGTATAATGCAGAAGTAAAACTGGAAGTCCTGGAACTTTTTAGTGTATCCCCAGCAGCCATTTTTCATTCCAGTATCCATTTCTTAACAATAAATAAAAATTCTTAATAATAAATCCATGTCTAAAGATGTTCCACGTCCTATTTTGAGCCACCCTGCTTTTACAACAATTGTACTAAAATCTCAGTAGTGTTTATGAGAGCATTTTAGTTTTGAGAGATTTTCACCATACTATGTGATTGTGTTTTGTTTTATATGTGTATGTGAATTATTTATGTGCCTGATGGTCTCTCAAAGATGCGCGCTCGCACGCACACACACACAAACACACACGCACGCGCACACACACACACACACACACACACACACAGCTCATTAGCTCATAAATATAACAGGCAATAATACAAGAATCAGATCTGGTCAAATACAGTAAAAACTATCAAATATCACTACTTTTCTTCAAAAATAAATGCTGACATTACAGAATGGAAATATGTAAAAAAAAAAAAAAAAAAGAAATAATTCAATTAAAATGATTTTGTTGGTTCTTAACACCATCAAAGATCCATCCTCCTACTATTTATTATATGGAAAATAATTCATTTTTTGTGTTTTTTCCAGAAAATAATTCAAATAAATAAACTTTCATTTAAATGGTTAAAATTGTGAAAATGATAAAAATATTTGTTTTTTTGGAGCAGGCAAGAAGTTGTTTAAGAAAATATTTATGTATGGTCAGTTTGTGCATGAACATTGTTGCAACAAAGGTCGCAAAACATGGAAAAAAAAGTCTTTCTTCTTTATTTTTCTCCTTTAAAGGTTTCAGTTCTTATATGAGTTGCCTTGTACAAGTCACATTAAAGGTGGGAAAATTATTTATCTTGGTGTCATTATTTGTACATCACAAAAACCTGACATTATAACAGGGGTGTGTTGACCTTGTATATCCACTGTGTGTGTGTGTGTGTGTGTGTGTGTGTTACCTGGCGTAATTAACCAGACACAGTAAACTAGTTTCGAGCAGTTGAACTACAACCAGTGGACCTGTCACCTCGATCAGAGGAACCTGCAGATGCAGACATGCAGCACTTAGTAACAGCCTTTAACCCCTGCACACACTGACCACTGTGACCTTTGACCCTCAGTTTTAACCCCTCGTGGCCCCACTCACCCTGGCGAACACCACCGTTCCCTCTGGGACAGAGCGCAGTGTGACGTTGGAGCAGTCCAGGCTCCGCAGGAACTGGAAGAAGGCTGAGTCAGTGGCAGGAGGCAACACAGAGCGAAGAAACGCCACATCTGGAAGGAACAGAGAGGCCTTCATCTCCGACTCATCACACACACAGTCACACACATACAGGCAGAAAAACTAAATCTAATATTATTTTTGTGCAGTTAATCTAATATGGAATATCTTAAATTTGTGAATAAACAAGTTACTAAACTCTGATTCTATATACTTTACTGCACTATTTACTATGATTACATTAACTCATAATGCCTAGTAAGTTGTCATTAACATGTCACTTTTCAATAACCTGTTAGTAATGTGTCAGTAACATGTCAGTAACTTTTCATCAACTTATCAGTAATTTGTAATGTGTTAGTAACTTTTCAATAACCTATTAGTAACCTGATAGTAATTTGTTAGTACTTTTCAGTATTTTTTCCGTAACATGTTAGTAACTTGTCAGTAACTTTTCAGTAACTTGTCTCTCTCTTTGCTCTCGGCTCGTTACAGACTCTTCTATGCTAAAGTTCAACGCTAAACGTCAAAGTTCACGCAGATCGCCCACCACGGTGCACGTGTCCTTACCCCCAACCATTCAGATTCTACTATGCGTAAAACCGGAGGTTTTTACCGATATGATGAAAAACAACACAAGCATTCAGAGCCTGGTTTCTGGTCATATACAGACGCGAGCTCAACTCGAACCTTCGTCTGTGAAGCGAAAGCCGCGCAGAAAAAGCAAACAGTCGCGCAGCCCCGCGAACAACGAGAAGCCCCCGCCGAACGGGTTTTCTCTGAAGAACAGCTCGAACACCGCGGGCTCCTGGTGCCGCCTGGACCGCCAGTACGCGTAGGCCATGGTGAACTGATACAGGTCCGTCAGCAGCGGCGGGACGCGGTCCCGGAGCGAGCGCTCCAACATCCCAGAGGTCTCCGTGGACTGTGCTGCCATGTTATTCAAACTGTGGCTCCAGCTTGTCTGCAGCTGCTGGGATCTCTGGGACTTGCAGTTCTCTGAGGTACAGACTGGAGCAAAATTCACAGTAGAACAGTTAATAATCATTAAGAACTGCCCCAGACATATTTGACGTGTATAAAATACTCTACTTATGTTAATAATGCGGATGATGTTATTTCCACAAGTAACTGAAGCTATATTTTCATTTCTTAAAAAAACATCACCTGCTGTTTCTTCATTAAAGTCCAGAAAATAAATGTTTCCTACCTTCTTGTAAAGTCTCTGTTTGTTAGCTGCAGGCTTCACGTTTTAACTGACATTTCAGTAAATTGAATATTGGAATAGGATTGGCTTCCAAAGTATTTGCTCACAAAACATGCTCGTAGGCCCCGCCCCTTTAATGGGATTATCAGAATTTAGAGAAAACTTTCCACTTCCAGCAGATGAAGGTAAAAACAACCTGCACAGAAAAGCCCAAACATTCAACTGACGGAACAAGAAGGAAACGAGTGTTGAGACACTTTAAAATAAACAAATAGGACCCTGAATTAACAGTAAAACCTGACTTTTTGTGCTTTCCTCCTGCTCAGAAGATGGAAAAAGCTTCACAGAAGCTTTAAGTGTACTTGATAAAGTCAACCTTTAAGTAACAGGAAGACGTAACAGGATCCGTATGATTAGTTACTGAACTGACATCATAGACTATTATCAGATCTTCAGAGCAAAACTTTATTCAAGACATATTAGTATTTACATTCCTATACACAACACAGTGAATGTCATAAATTCCTATTTCTTGTAATGATGTTTTGCTTAAATTCCATTGAATGTTTCACGATGCCATACTGCATGTTTCCTGTTTTATATGAAGTTGTGAAGTCACTAACAAGACACATTTGTGGTTTTAGGAACCAAAAATCATCTCAATATAGTTTCACGTCTCCTATCTCCAGCTATACGATCAGGTTGTTTTGTGTCTGGCTCATTAATGTTGATGACGCTCTCCTCTGATTGGCTGATTTGAATGGCTGTGAATGGACAGTCACTGTATTGTTGTGACATGACAACTTCACAGAAGTCCTGACAGCTGATTTTAAGGCTCTGCTTTCATTACATATTGTGTGTGTCCCTCTGGATGGAGTTTCGAAACATGAGGCGGTTTTTGTAGAACAGCTAGAAACCTTCTTTAATCAAGCAGAAAATAACATCTACTTTTCTTCAAATTAGTGAATGGAACCACCCTAACTTTCTTATAGAGAACATGATTCTGTATTAAATATATTATGTTCTTTAGATGTACAATCATCTTTACACCATTTATTGCTGCTGCATTGATTATATGACATATTTAATGTTTTAAAATTTCATCTTTAAACAATCGCAAACTATGCCATTGAATGTCAGTGATTAACAACCTCACATCTTACATCTAATGTGTTCAAAATGTTAAAGACATATCCATTCTATCTAATTTCTGCAGATTTGTTTATAATCTTTGTTGTTTTCCTGCAACATACTGAATAATTTCATCTCTTCAGGACCTTTAATATGATTTAAAGCATGTCGGGATTCAAAAGAGGAAAAAACAGCAATTTGCATAAAATGTTAAATATGAAAGATCTACTTCATATGTCATAGCTCAAGGACACAGAAGCCTTAATCGGCCACAATTCTGCTGTGACCACAAGTGACAGTCATATTTTCTGCTGTTTCACATGATGTAAGTTGGATGCTGAAGGTCCATCTCTGCCCTGTGTGAAATGTTCTCAGTGTAATTTAGGGTCTATGATCCTGCTGTGGGAAACTTCCTGCGAGCTCATTGGTCAGCGTGTGCTGCTTCCCTCGCCACAAGAAGTGTGTCGGCTGTCCTGATTGTCCCAGCTCTGGAGCATAAACAAAGAACGGGCTGAGCTCGATGGCCAGAGCTGAGCGCACTAGGCCGACGCCACCCGTCTGCTCCGAGCAGGGATGATACAAGCGCCCGCTTTCAGGATGCATATAAAGTGCCTCTGGGCGGAACGAGACGCTTAGTTTCTCAGCGCCGCCACAGTAGGACAACAGCTCCTGGTCCTTCTGCAGCAGGTGGGTGAAAACCACGGGTCGGTCATCACAGCGCAGGAAGTTTCTCTCCCTGCCACACAGAGACAGGAAAGGAAAGTCGTCTTGGTAACGGCCACTAAGGTTGAAACGCACACGACTGAAGAAGAAAACCAGGAAGTGTTTGTCTAAGAATAAAGAAACACATAAAGAAGATTTTAAAGCATCAGCCGTTGTCATCCTGAAAGATTATTATGACATTATTTATCTTGCTTTCATATCTGATACTGTCAAAATGAATATTAATAGATAGGTTATTAACATATGAAAACAAACAACATTTACAATGGAGATGTTGCAGAACACCACTCAACCAAGGATGCAACTTTTCTCTGACCCACGCTCCTTGGACCAATGGATTGGATTGTTCATAACTCAAGAAGAAATATCATGAAACAAAAACTGATAATCATTGTTCAGAACTCAAGGAGAAATGCCATGAAAAGATTAAGTTGCTATTCTGTTGTAAACTAGAGGTGGTGAGTTTATGTAACGAGGGACCACCCTAAGGAAATAAAAGAGAAGGTACGGCAGGGTGTGCTTCAGAGCAGGTTGGAGATTGTAACTGAGCACATCTCTGTCCATTCTCCTCATGACTAAAAAAAAAAAAAACAATACTATTCTCTTCTCCTCTTTGTGTGTGTTTTAATGTTCTAGGTTGTCTGAACCTGACAATTAGTTCAATTAACAAATTAGTCAAATGTGAAAGTAATTACATCTATTTTCTTAGTTTTTTAGAGGCAAATATTAATGGTTAGTGGTTTATTTAGTCAATTCTGACACTAGATTTAAAATATTTTGCTCTAAATGACTCAAAACATTTGTCAACAGCTCATTGATAAAGAAAATAATTGCAATTTACTGAAGTTTTAATGTTTAAAAGTTTTATCAGATATGAAAAATAGAAAAAAAAACTAAAGATTTGTTGCTCACAATAAACACTAATTTGTTTAGGTTTCTTGTATTTACTGACCTTTGTATGAAGCTGATTAATAATTCAATAACAACTGCTAATTAATTTTTGTCTTTGTTGAGATGTGATAATTTGTACAAATGTGATTATAGTCCTTCAGAAAACTACAATGATCACAATCTTGGGACCTTTAATATTAAAAATGCAAATTTACTCCTACATACAAATACACAAACGGCCTTTTGACTTTTATAGATGTATGTATGACATGTTATGAATTAAATCTGAATGTGTTGACTTATTTTTACCTTTGAAGCAAGTGACAAAGTTCTTCACTTTAGTGTCATCCAGGAACAACTGGAAACAAAATGCACAGGTGTTTATAAGGGTCCAACTTTTCATGTATAAAGTCTTTTATACTGTAAAACTACACTTGATGAATCTCTGCACCTAAACTGCAAACATACAACTTCAATTCACTTGATTAACGTCAGTCCTCACTTGTCCTTGGTGGTCGATGTAGTAGAAATACTCCCGGATGCGGGGCTCCGGGCTCTGTCCCTGGACGTACGCGGCGGCGGCGGCTCCGCTGTGTGCCGAGAGGCGGCGTGGAGCGACCAGACTCCTGCAGAACAGAGCCGCGGTCCGGAGGAGCGACATGAGGAGAATATTCCTGCTACTGCTGAGATATGGACCAGGTAAACAAACGCTGTTATTACACACGTGTCAAAGTCAGGTCCTGGAGGGCCGGTGTGGCTGCAGGTTTTTGTTCCAACCGAGCAGTAACACACCTGATTCTACTAATAGAGAAGGGTTCTAGTGCTTAATTAGTAGAATCAGGTGTTTTACTGCCTGGTTGGAACAAAAACCTGCACCGACTCGGCCCTCCTTTGACACCCCTGGGTAAATAATCCAAAAGTCACCGTCACGCCGGTTTGTTTGTTGTTTGTTGTCCGCCCTAACCCGGAAGTGGGAGATAAAACTGTAACCCGGAAGTGTTTGACCGAGTTTTTTTTGATGATGTTTTTTAGTCATGAATGTGGATAAATTTACAAACTACAATGTAAAATTTACAAAATGTATGAATATTGAAAACAAAAGTAACTGTTATAAAATGAATATGCATTAGTATAATAGTCTCATCCTGAATTGAATAAGTGTAACTTCATGTGGCCTTCACATTATGTCAAGAACAGTGTTGAGCGCTTCACAGAATGGGTTTCTATGGCAGAGCAGCTGAATCCAAGTCATACATAACTACAAGTGTGATGATTTGATTTTATTCTTTTCTATCTATCTATCTATCTATCTATCTATATATCTATCTCAAAGTTACAACACAAAGACACAAAGTTACAGTGTTATCCTCAGATATGCTGCATTAAAAAAATATATATATATCCTGTTCTGTTTTTTTCTCTTAGATTCTACTTCCTTGTACCTCCTCAAACCCTGAAGAAGGTCCTGGCTCGTATCTGTTCTTTTCACCTTCGACTTTGGGCAGATGGGTTAGCAGGGGTAGGCAACCCCTGGTCCTACAGAGCCGCAGTCGTTTTTGTTCCAACCATGCAGCCACCCACCTGATTTTACTAATCAACCATTGGAGCTCTTGCTGAGGACCTTCATTAGTAGAATCAGGTGTGTTACTGCTCAGTTGGAACAAAAACCTGCACCTACTGCATCTCTCTAGGAGCAGAGTTGCCTACCCCTGGGTTAGGGTTAGGTTAACATGGGGTTTACTAAACCATGATAAGGTTATAATAAAACAAGCAATAATAATCCACAATAAGAAAACAATAGGATAAACTAAGGTTAAGTTCAGATAAGGTTGGATTAAACTAAGGTTAGTTTAAAGGATGAGTTTTTCTTTCAATTGGCCCCTAATTCTACATCACAGCATTATGTTCTACTCACCCAAGGTGTTATTTTCACATTTGGAGATCTGACGAAGATTTTGGGTCTGAAGGTATCATGAAACGGCTTCCTATGGGCAAAGTGATGCAGACCAAAACATACATTGTTTCTAAATTATTGATTATGGTACAGTAGCACTGATAACTTGTAGGTGTGTTCAGTTTTTAGGTTTTAAATTTTAAATATTTAATGCACATAGAACTTGAAACTAGTTGATAGCATGTGTTTTATTTATTTAAAAAAACATTTTTAAGAGAAAAAAAACATCTGGTACCAAGTTTTTAAGGTTACACCACATGTCCTTTTTGACATTGTTTCCTAAATTTAAGCAACCAGAGAATGTTTTCCTTCTATTTCTATCTTTATAGTGCAGCTGCTGTAAATCTGTTCTATGGTTAAAACTCTAGTATTGAAACTAATAACCAGAGACATTCACCATCACAAACAAGTGCATTTTTTATAAACTGGGTCAATCTGTAACCTGAATCATGGATTTAATGTGGCTGATGTTGTAATGTCAGCAGGCGGCCACAAGGTATCAGTGTTGATTCAGGAGAAGCATCAATGAAGTAATAGCACAAAGTCTGAATCACTTTATTATTATTTATTATTAATAATCATTTACCATTCCTGTATTTTCCCAACTTATAATTTATAAATTTTTCCCTTGAGGGATAATGAAAGTCTGAAATATACTGAACTTAACAATTAATTCTCATTTCAATAAATGTTTGGTGCAAACAAAGTGTCAAATATACACAGATACAGATATTCAGCAGATACTCAGTAGATATTCAGCAGAAAGAAGCAGAATGAAACAAAGATTCAGTAAAAGCAACTCAACTTTATTGTTCTTAGACCCTTAGATCATACAAGAAAAATCTTTATAAAAATTGAAAAGTGCATGCAATAGATAACACGCAAAGTATATCAGTGGGTCATAAGTGTTACAGATGGGAGAAAGAAGGAGAAGCTCAGAGTATCTCATGAGGAAGGAAGATGGTTTCACAGGAGGGAAACCTCTTAGTTAAATACTCTGCCTCCCATTTGAATTTTATTTTTAAGTTTACAGAAACTCTGGGAACCACCTTTTGAGAGGGCAGTGTTCTCAATGGGTGATAGAAAACTATGAGGTTGTTGGAGGACCGGTTGCTGCCCTGGTTCACCTGGAAGCTGTGATGGATCCTGTCTTCTCATCCTCCACATACACCTCAATACAATATATATATAGGTATTCTATGTCATAGATTTTTCCTGTTTTAATGTGTTGTTTAATGAGGTTTCTTCAGTTTTTTCTCCATTACATTTTTTTAGGGAATTTTTCCTTGCACAATGTGAGGGTTTAAGGACATGGGGTGTTATGTTGCTTTTGTATACACTGTAAAGTCCAATCTGTGATTTGTGATTTTGGGTTATACAAATAAAATTTACTTGAATTTTGAAATTTGACTTCATCGAAGGCGTGTGCAGAGAGGCTAATACAGGTGAGATATGATCCCTTCTTCTAGGGCCTGTTAACATATGGAAAGTTGCATTCTGGATCAGCTGGAGAGTCCTCAGAGACTTTTTGGTGCAGCCGGACAATAAAGAATTGCAGTTGTTGAGCCTAGAAGTAACAAATGCATGCACAAGTTTTTTCTGCATCTTTAAGAGAGAAGCAGAACTCCATGTTAAACTTTTGTATAGATAGAACAAACATTGTTAACATGAACAAAAATTGGAAACAATGCGACAGACTTGAACCAGTTTAATGCAGTCCCTTTCATACCGAAAAGATGCTCTAATCTCTGTAGTAGGATCTGATGGTGTAAAATGCAGCACTAAGGTCTAACAGACACAAAAATGGAAACAAATTCTTTATCTGGTGCATTGAGAATGTCATTTGAAACCTTCACCAGTGCTGTCTTTGTGTTGTGATGCATTCTAAATCCTGACTGAGAATCCTCATATAAACCATTGTTGTGTGGAAAGTCACACAACTGTTTGGTGACTGCTTTTTCCGGGCTCGTAGGTCTATACTTGGTTAAAATGCCTGAGTTAAGTGCAGATTGAATGACTGTGGCAGATAATGAAGCAAGGACCTGCTAATCAAAGCATTCAGCAGATATTTTGCAGATATTATGCTGAGTTATTTCAGTCCAGTGACTTAATCACTGATGTACAGTTGACAGCTGTGAATAATGTGATAACAAACAGGCTCAGTCTATAGGATAATGGTGTCATCTTTTTCTTATTTTGTTGTTGCTTCATCCTTCTCTGTCTCCTTTCACAGACTGATTCAGTTTGCATCAAGCTCTGCAATTACTCCAGCCCAGGTGCTCCAGGGACTGAGAGGCTTATTCCTCAAAAGCATGCATCCCCCACCTTACACACACACACACACACACACACACACACACACACACACACACACACACACACACACACATACCCTCCAACCTCCCCCATCCTGCTCCATCAGAGAGAAACATTACATTACATTACAACAACTACCTCATAATGCACATAACTGGGACAATCAGTACTGTCTTGTTTTGTTTTGTCTTGTTGAATTTGTCCTTCCACTCCATACTACTTATGTCTTGTCTTGGGGTACTCATGTCTTGTCCTGTCATACATGTTTGATTGTTTCTAGTTTTAGTTTAGCACTTTACCGTTGTTGTTGAACCGTAGTTTAGGATTGTCTCGTCTTGCGCACCTGCACTTTGATGTTGTTGTACATGTAAACGCATAGGATAGTGAGAAACGCAATTTCGATTCCTTTGTATGTCAAGTACATGTGAAGAAGTTGACAATAAAATTGACTTTGACTTTGACTTTTGACTTTGAAAAACTGACGCAATCATCAGCCTGATCCCCTCCAGGTCTGGCCCCCACCTCCATCCACAACCAAAGGGTGAAACAGGTCAGCTACTTCAAAAACTTGGGACTCACTTTAGACAATATATTCATTTTTGATACACATCACCGGCATCCACAACAAAGGTCTCAACAAAGGCTTTATATCATTAGGAACCTCTGTGCCCTCTCTGTTGACACTCACCTTTTGTCCCTAGTGTATTCTGACATGATCCATTCTATTCTACTGTAATGTTAACCCTGCTTCTGCAGCATGCTCTCCACCAGCAACACAAACAAACTCACAAAAATCACACAAACACCCCATACACAACCTAACTGATCTCAACCTCAAAACTGTCACATGCATTGCACATTTAATTACCAGAGATCACACTCACCCCCTCCACCCACACTTCACACTGCTTCCATCCGGCCGTATGTACAAGACACTCAGATGGTGACGGGCACACTTCAGCAAAAGCTTTGTCCTGTTTGCCATCCCTGCACTAAACAAGGTCCCATGGTAACCCTGGACCCCCGTGGAACCCCCCTGGAAAAGAATATTATAGCGTCAGATTATCTTTACTGATGTCATTGTGCTGTTAATATCTTTGACAATGTATGATGAGGATGGAAACAAATTTCCACTTGGGGACAATAAGGGCTATCTATTTTATTCTATTCTATTCTATTTTCAGAATTTCTTTTACCTTTTCTGTCCTGAGCCTCTATTGCATATTGTTAGCATATGCCAACATGACTTTATCTTCATCTAAAAAGCTGTGATATAAAAGAAACAATCTGTTTTTACTGTTAGGTGTTTAAAGAGGGCTTTTATTTTAGAGGACATACAAGGTCTCACTGCTCATGTGACCTCGTCATTAACAATGTCACATGAGCAGTCCATTTTGCTCATGTGACGTGAGAATCATTGTCTCACAACAAACTGTCCTTTATTCTGAATTTTAGAAACAATTTTAAGAAATAAAAACATTTAAAATGTTTCTACTATGTCTAAGCAATATTTCATGCAATAGAGGGTTATTCGAATTTTTTTTTAGATCCTTTGTTGTTTCATGTCTGCAATTTGTGGTCTGAGCCGATTTCATTATTTGACAGAAGATGACACCAGACATAAAGGAAACTGCCTCATTCAAACAAACACCTGATGAGACAAAACAATGGAAACAGTAGACAGTAGATGGAGACAGTGATTTGCTGTATGCTCACACATCACAAACATGATAAGAGGTTTCCACATATTCAAGGAATTTCTGCTGCTGCAATTGTAAAGATCAGATCAGGAAAATCTAAACCTGATCCTGCTGGTCATTGAAATGGCAGCGAGTGACATTTCCAGTTTCAGCGGTATCTGTCAGGTGAAGTGATTTACAGTGTCAGTTTTCCTGCTGATGTCAACAGGAATATATCCCGTCCCATCAATGGTTCTTCATAACAATCACAGAAAAGGGACCAGGACTCTAACCGTCCGAAGAGCATTACAGGGAAAAATGACAATGATATGAATATACCAGACCCATTACAGGACTAGGTGACTGATTTTACTAAACACTGCAGCATTGAAAATTGATTCATCTCAATTAATAAACCATTAAGGTTGTTTTTGGCTCTGAGAAAAATTTAGGCCACAAAAAATTTGAAATAATAAAGATGCAGAAATGGTATAAATAATTAAATTGTGGGCTCCATCTTGTGAACAAACTGATGCGGACATTAAATGTTTCTTAATGTAATGCAGATTGAAAGACGTAGCACAAAGTGCTATAAAAGGTAAAAGTACCAGAGTAATGCCAACCACAATACACCAAACACCACTGTAATATAATTTTTGTGACCGTGATGCACTGTTATCGACCTGAATACAGCACATGGATGTATTATAGACCTGGATACAGCACATGGATGTATTATAGACCTGGATACAGCACATGGATGTATTATAGACCTGAATACAGCACATGGATGTATTATAGACCTGTAGCTCCACCTCTCAGTAGCACGCCCATTTTTCCCAGTGACCACTCGTGCTGCACCAAAAAATCTCATGTGACAAAAATAATTATTCCCATAGACCGTGATCGTAAAATAGAAGCCTGTTTGTATTTATTTATCTATAAGTCTAACTTGTTAGTCTATGTCCCAGCATGACATCACAGCTGTGTGATGCAATGTGGTCGTGCTGGGTCTCGGGAGCGAGGACTTTTTTTTCCATTTTTTTTCTCCAAATGTTTTTACATTTTTATGTGTTTGTTTTTTGTTATTTGCACATTGTCATCACTCTGGGGCCTGATGGAAAGCCTCAGAGCATCATGGAGGACGGACTCTACTGTATAATGCATAATGCAGTAAAGCTGGAAGTCCTGTAACTTTTTAGTGTATCTGCAGCAGCCATTTTTCAGTCCAGTATCCATTTCCTATAATAATTCCATGTCTAATGACATTTCACTTCCTTTTTTGAGCCACCCTGCTTATACAAAAGTTATACTGAAATCTCAGTAGTGTTTATGGGAGCATTTTAGTTTTGAGAGATTTTCACCATACTATGTGATTGTGTTTTGTTTTATATGTGTATGTGAATTATTTATGTCCCTGATGCTCTCTCATAGATGCGCGCTCGCATGCACACACACACACACGCACATGAACACACACACACACACACACACACACACGCACACACACACACACACACTGCTCATTAGCTCATAATTATAACAGCCAATGATACAAGAATTTTGTGAATCAGCATATGATGAGTTAGTCGTCAAATCTGGTCAAATACAGTAAAAAGTATCAAATATCACTACTCAAAATTAAATGCTAACATTACAGAATGAAATTATGGAAGAATAATTCAATCAAACTAATTTTGTTTGCTAATCTTTGACATATCCAAGGCTTTAATCACCACCAATGGTCCATCCTCCTACCATTTATTATATGGAATACAATTCAGTAGTATATCAGTTGTATATCTGTGTATGATTTTATATTAGTTTGTGCGAACAACGGGCAGCTACCGCCGAACGGGTTTTTTTTGAAAAACAGCCCGAACATCGCAGGTCCTGGTGCCGTCTGGACCGCCAGTACGCGTAGGCCATGGTGAACTGATACAGGTCCGTCAGCAGTGGCGGGACGCGGTCCTGGAGAGAGCGCTCCAACATCCCACAGGTCTCCATGGTCTGTGCTGCCATGTTATTCAAACTGTGGCTCCAGCTTGTCTGCAGCTGCTGGGATCTCTGGGACTTGCAGTTCTCTGAGGTACAGACTGGAGCAAAATTCACAGTAGAACAGTTAATAATCATTAAGAACTGCCCCAGACATATTCGACGTGTATAAAATACTCTACTTATGTTAATAATGCGGATGATGTTATTTCCACAAGTAACTGAAGCTATATTTTCATTTCTTAAAAAGACTCACATTTCAGTAAATTTATTTTATTGCTCGTAGGCCCCGCCCCTTTAAAAGGATTATCAGAATTTAGAGAAAACTTTCCACTTCCAGCAGATGAAGGTAAAAACAACCTGCACAGAAAAGCCCAAACATTCAACTGACGGAACAAGTAGGAAACTAGTGTTTGTGAACTATTTGAGACACTTAAAATTCCATTGAATGTTTCACGATGCCATACTGCATGTTTCCTGTTTTATATGAAGTTGTGAAGTCACATATTATGTTCTTTAGATGAACAACCATCTTTATGCCATTTATTGCTGCTGCAATGATTATCTGTGACATATTTACTTGTATTAAAATTTCATCTTTAAATGTTAAAATCTCAAACTATGCCATTGAATGTCAGTGATTAACAACCTCACATCATATATCTAATGTGTTTAAAATGTTAGACATATTCCTTTTTTCGGGGCGACACGGTGGAGCAGTGGGTAGCACTGTTGCCTCACAGCAAGAAGGTCGCAGGTTCAAGACCGCCTTGGGGCCTGGGTCTGGGACCTTTCTGTGTGGAGTTTGCATGTTCTCCCCGTGTCTGCGTGGGTTTTCACCGGGTACTCCGGCTTCCTCCCACAATACAAAACATGCTCAGGTTAATTGGCAAATCTAAAATTGCCCATAGGTGTGAGTGTGTGTGTGAATGGTGTGTGTGCCCCACGATTGGCTGGCGACCATCTGGGGTGTATCCCTGCCTCTCGCCATAAATGCGCTGGGATAGGCTCCAGCAGACCCCTGCGACCCTGAAAAGGAATAAGCGGGATAGAAAATGGATGGATGGATGGATATTCCTTTTTTCTTATTTGTGCAGATTTGTTTATAATCTTTGTTGTTTTCCTGCGACATACTGAATAATTTAATCTCTTCAGGACCTTTAATATGATTTAAAAGCATGTCGGGAATCCAAAGAGAAAAAACAGAATGGCCAGCAATCTGCATCAAATATTAAATATGAAAGATCTACTTCACATGTCATAGCTCAAGGACACAGAAGCTTCCATTGGCCACAATTCTGCTGTGGCCACGAGTGACAGTCATATTTTCTGCTGTTTCACATGATGAAAGTTGGATGCTTAAGGTCCATCGCTGCCCTGTCTGGAAGGTTCTCAGCGTAATTTACGGTCTATGATGCTGCTGTGGGGAAACCTGCAAGGTCATTGGTCAGAGCGCGCTGCTTCCTTCGCCACAAGAAGCTGTCAGGCTGTCCTGTTTGGCCTAGCTAACAGTGAATGACATTATTTATCAGTTTTAAACAATATATTTTTGTCTTTGTTGAGATGTGATAATTTGTAGAAATGTGATAATAATGCTTCAGAAAACTAAAATGATCACAATCTTGGGATGTCTGTGTAGATTCTCACTCATTCAGGTCATTGTAGTGTCAAAGGAGTTACTTGTGAGCAACTGGACTTCTTCTTGTAGCTTGAAGACATTTCACCTCCCATCCAGAAGGCTTCTTTAGTTCTGGCCTGATGCTGGAAATTCCCCTCTCAAACCACCTGTTTGTCTAAGATGTGTATGTCCGTGTCTTTAAAGGAGTGTCCCTTTTCCTTCAGATGCAACCTGATTTAACTTTCTGTGCACAATGGAACCCATTATGTTTGCTGTAAAAGTAGCAATAGACATCATCCTTAACACACCATCACCCCGGTCAACCTGATGGTAGCAGCATCATGGTCTGGAGCTGCTTTTCTTCAGCAGGGGCAGGGAAAATTGTTAAAATTGAGTAAAGATGATGTAGCCAAATACAGGGCCACTTTAAAAGAAAATCTGTTGCAGTCTGCAAAACACCTGAGACTGGGATGGAGGTTGATCTTTTAACAAGACAATGAGCCTAAACATAAAGCAAAATCTATAATGGAATGGTTCAAAATGAAATTATCCAGGAGTTAGAAAGACAAGTCAAGGTCCACACCTGAATCCAATTGAGAATTTGTGGAAAGATTTTTCCCTCTATCTAACCTTATTAAGCTTGAGTGGTTTTGCAAAAAAAAAAAAAAAGGGCAAAAACTTGAATTTCTAGATGTGCAAAACTGATAGAGACATATCTAAAAACACTTGCAGCTGTAATTGCAGAAAAAGATTAATAATATTGCCCCCCACTTTTTCAGTTTTTTATTTCTAAAAAAGTTTAAAATATTGTATAATTTCCATTCTACTTCACAATTGTCTCCCACTTTGTGCTGATTCTTCATAAAATATCCAACTTCATAATTTTACGTTTGAAGCCCGAAATGTGGCAAAAGTTCAAAAAGTTAGTTTGGGTTCTCTATTCATTGATTGATTTGATATCATTAATTATTGCATACAACCCAAAAACACCTCAAAAATAGGTGTCTGTGAACACAGTCTATAAAGTTTATAACTGTATGACTTAGAGATTGTATATATTATATCAATCAATCAATCCATCATTATTTATATAGCAACTTTCAAACAAAAACTAACAGATAGATGAATTACAGTAACCCCCACCCCGTTACATATAGACACACACAAACACACACACACATCACAAGATTGCTTAAAACAGGCCAGGCACTGAGGATCTAGATGAGAAGTCCCCCAAGAGGAAACACTGGATCTGAAAAAGGATTGGATTTAAAGAAATAATAAAAACTAAAATCAAAAAGATTAAAAAACACTTAATATGATTAAAAAATAAATACTAAAATATTGAAAGGACAGACAGGATGAAAACTAAAATACATTTTAAAAAAATCTTCATAAATCAATTTCTCCTATGTTTTTCCCCGTTAAAGGTTTTTCTTAGGGAGTTTTACCTTGTACAATGTGAGGGTCTAAGGACAGGGGATGTTGTGTAGCTTTTGTATAAACTCTAAAGCCCGTTGGGGCAAATCTGTGATTCTGGGCTATACAAATAAATTGAATTGAAATTGAATTGAATCAATTGTAAGCTTGACCAATGTAAGGTTAAGCCAGCATGATACTGACCCTCGTTGGAGAAGCAGCCTGAGGACAAGTGTAACACACAACCAACCAGGTAAGCAGGCAATGTCACTGTATAGGAAACTCAGCCAGATTCTCTTCAATTTATTGTAGTTAAGAGAAAATATAAACACTGATGCTGGTTTGTGCAGCCAAAAACTGAGCAGTCCGTGTGACTTTTTCTAAAACAATGGTGAAGTGAGTAAAAGCGATCCTCAAGTTTGTGATGAATATCCTTCTCCACCCTGACAGCAAAGTAGTGATTTCCACAGAGAGGCTAATGCAAATTCCATTGGTTACATCACAACAGAGTTGAGTCTCATCAAAAATAAAATATGCTCCCATCCTCTAGTCCACATCTACAATCAAGTGGCTGAGCTCTACAGTAACTGGAGATTATAAATGGTCTTTCTGGGAAGACCAGAGAGCATGGCATTACAAAAATTCAGGTGACAAGAGATAGATGCATGCATCAGCACCTTTGTGTTGGCTTGAGAAAGAAAGGGGCAGACTTTGGCTGTATTCTTAAGATGGTAGATCTGTCTTACACCCTTGATATGTTAAAAAAAAAAAAAAAGAAATCAGCTCAGAGTCAAAAATAACCCCCCATACTCTTGACACATTTTCAAGGTTTAAGACCTGGTAAAAGTTTAAAAACCTCTGTTTTGTCCTGGTTGAGCTGTAAGAAATTCACTGCCATTCATAACTTGATGTCTTAAATGGAAACATGTGAAGATTAAAAATTATTGGACCTAAAATTGAACCTACCTACCACACCTAATTTAATCAATTATCAAATAACAGAAGTTTCAAATTTTCTCCATCATATTTATATCAGTGTTTATTCTGCCAAGTGAACTTCAGTTATATTGAAAATCACTACAAAGGTCAATACTGGAGGGATTCCTGAAATCATGCCTCTTTGTTTCGGATACATTGGGAAATGGGGCAATTAAAATTAATTGAAATTATTTTTTTCTCTAACTTTGATTTGAAATGCATTGTATGTACTAGTAACACCTAAGGTAATGTCACACTTAGTTCCCATAACAATTCAATTAATCAATCATTGATTATTGAGAATATCAGTCTCAAATCCATCATGGAAAAATAAAAAAAAATAAGTTTACTACACCATTTTTCATGTACAGTAGACATCTACAACATTTACCTTGTTAAAACAAAAAACAGAATAAACAAATCCACTGAGGTAGTGTAGGAAAACAGAAAAACTATCCAACAGAATATTTAACTTTACTGATAGTGACAATAAATGCCAATCAGTTAATTAGCAAGACAAATACAAATTTACTGGGCATTCTTATAGTGAAAAGACACTGAGATGTTGCTCACTCTAAAATATACATTTTCACTTCTTCCAAAAAGGGGCTTAATCTGAAAAGAAATGCTTTTCAAAGTAGTGAATTTTAGTCAAAAGACTGCTGAAACACATAGCAGCGTAATATTTGGATGTAAAGAAGCTAGAGTAGCTAATAGCTAGAAGATAGAGGGTTAGCGGTTAAAACACACAATGCGTGGAACCACGCAATATTTCCCTTTGGTGCTATATTAACTGATGTGTCCATCCTCATTGAAAGCATCATGTGGCGATTGTCTTTCCTTCTGCAGCATACATTTAGGATTCAACTCTATTTCTTGCATGAGTACATTGTTTCAGTTTTAGCTTGATAGTTTGCATTGTTAATGGATTGTTTCCTTCATCGTGTGATATATGGAAAAACTAATCACTCAAATACTGCAACTCTTGTGGTTCTTCACATGTATTAGCTGTTTAGTTTGTGCATGAACAACTACAACTTAATCTTCAGCAATGTTTCACAAATACAAGGCTGCTTGATTGTGTGGATTCATATGCTTATAGGAGGATGAAGTCTAAAAAGTCTCCGTCCTGTTTTACAATTATACAGATTCTTATGTTAGGATTATTCTGATTATTCTTTGCTTTAAAGTCTGGCACCTGACTGAATCTGCTCCTACTGCACATGTCCTCATGTGGTTGTGCAGATTATTTCTATATCGGAACACTCTCCCCATATATTTGACAATTATATAGCTTCTCATGTGTGTGGATTCTCATATGCACTTTTACATTTCCAAGATGAGAGAATCTTTTCCCACAGGTGTGACAAAGATATGGTTTCTCACCTGTGTGGACTCTCATATGCTGTTTTAATATGCCCAGTTGAGAGAATCTTTTCTCACAGGTTTTACATGGGTACGGCTTTTCTCCTGTGTTGACTCTCATGTGCTTTTTTAAATGGCCCAGTTGAAAGAATCTTTTTTCACAGGCGTTATATGAATACGGCTTCTCACCTGTGTGGACTCGTATATGTTTTTTTAGTATGTCCAGCCTGAAGAATCTTTTCTCACAGGTGTTACATGGGTATGGCTTCTCATTTGTGTGGATTATCTGGTGCCTATTCAATAGGAAACTATTCTTTAAAACCTTTCCACAAGTGTTGCACTTCAGATCCCTCAGTGGCTGCACTAGAGCATGTTCTGTGAATGAGAAAACACAGGGCAGGACTCCGGAACCACAGCAGATTTAAAAGTACAGTAGTGGTACAACAGTATCACAGATAGAAGAAGAAAAAGAAGCTCAGAGCATCTCATGAGGACCAGACTAACCTATCGCAGCATAACTATGACTATGCCAGCCAGGGCCGGCCCTAACTATATGCTTCATCGAACAGGAACGTTTTTAACCTATTCTTAAATATAGGAAGGGTGTCTGCCCCCCGGCCTGAGACTGGAAGACGGTTCCACAGGAGAGGAGCCTGGAAGTTGAAGGCTCTGTCCCCGTTTTGATTTTAGAAATTCTGGGAACCTCCAAAAGCCTGCATATTGGGAGCGTAATTTTCTTGATGTGATGGGACTAAGAGATCCCTAAGGTAGGATGGCACCTGATCGTTGAGTGCTTTATAGGTGAGGAGCAGGATTTTGAATTCTATACGAGATTTTACAGGAAGCCAGTGTAGAGCGGCTAATACAGGTGAGATATGCTCCCTTCTTCTAGTGCCAGTTAATAAACGAGCAGCTGCATTCTGGATCAGCTGGAGAGTCCTTAGAGACTTTTTGGTGCAACCCGACAGTAAGAGAGGAAGTGTCTGACCTTTGTTGTGTTGCGTAGGTGAATGAAGGCAGTCCTAGAAATATGTTAAATGTGGGCAGAGAATGACAAGTCTTGGTCGAAGATGACTCCCAGGTTTTTCACCGTGGAGCTAGAAGCCAGGGAGATGTCATCCAGGATACCTATATCACTGGATATTGAGTTCCTCAGAATTTCGGACCTGAGTACAATAATTTCTGTTTTGTCTGAATTCAGAAGAAGGAAATTGCAGGTCATCCAGGATTTTATATCCTTAAGACAGGCTTGAAGTTTAGCTAGCTGATTGGTTTAATTTGGCTTAATTGATAGATAGAGTTGTGTATCGTCAGCATAACAGTGGAAATTAATAGAGTGTTTTCTAATGATTTTACCCAATGGGAGCATATAGATAGTGAAAAGTATTGGTCCAAGCACAGAACCTTGTGGAACCCCATGATTAAATTTGGTATGGATAGAAGAAACATTAGGGGCGACACGGTGGAGCAGTGGGTAGCACTGTTGCCTCACAGCAAGAAGGTCGCAGGTTCAAGACCGCCTTGGGGCCTGGGTCTGGGACCTTTCTGTGTGGAGTTTGCATGTTCTCCCCGTGTCTGCGTGGGTTTTCACCGGGTACTCCGGCTTCCTCCCACAATACAAAACATGCTCAGGTTAATTGGCAAATCTAAATTGCCCATAGGTGTGAGTGTGTGTGTGAATGGTGTGTGAATGGTGTGTGTGCCCCACGATTGGCTGGCGACCATCTGGGGTGTATCCCCCTGCCTCTCGCCATAAAATGCGCTGGGATAGGCTCCAGCAGACCCCTGCGACCCCGAAAGGGAATAAGCGGGATAGAAATGGATGGAAGAAACATTATTGATATGAACAAATTGGGAACGATCTCAAAGATAGGACTTAAACCAGTTTAGTGCAGTCCCTTTTAGACCAATAAGATGCTCTAGTCTCTGTAACAAGATTTGATGTCAAATCAACATAAAGGTTTCAGTCTCCTGCTTCATTACTAGCTGGTCTCCTTCCAGACTGGTGCAGAGTTCCTCCTTGTTTTGGTCCAGACTAATGCAGAGTTCCACCTATTCTTCGTTAATCTGTGGAGGTTCTGGGTCTTCATGGTCTAGACTATAGTTTCTGCCCTCATTACAAAGAATCTCCTCCTTCTTACAGACATGTTGCTGTGGGAGATCTGGAAGGACAGAAGAGGCTAGGATAAAGAAAAATGTGAAACCACTTTCTGCTTATTAAAGGGCAACTAAAACCCCAGTTCTAAGACAAGTACATCTACTGCATGATTTTTGAATGACAACAATTTAAGGCTGAGTTTAAATACATTTTTTGGCTCATCAATACAAAAATTACTACCTAGCTATAAGAAATATAAAATAGATCATTTTAGATACATTATTATTTAGTTGAATATTTATTCAGAACATTTAAAAAAAACAATGAACCACACTGTTGTACTTTAAATTATATTTCCCAAAATAAAATATTCGAACTTGCTTTATGACCTACACTGCAATTAAGTGTGTGGTACAGTAGCTGGTTACACCTCTACTGTAACCAGCTGTAACCAGATACTCAAACAAACACAAATAAAACTGAGGTTGTAATTGTAATATACAACTGTACTTTTTTCTCTTATCTTACATAATCTTTCTCACCAACAATGTCTTCTTCACATAACAGCTGCTGGTGCATTATTTGTTCATTGCCTGAATTTAGGAGTGTTTGAACTGTAAAGATTCTCCTGAGGCCACCATCAGTTATGTTAAGGAAAAGAATATTATGTCATATGAATGAATTATATAAGTCAAACATGTGTTTCATCCATTCATTTCTCAGAGCTTCCATAAACATGAAAGCTTTAGTCAGAACACTATAGAGACAATAAACCAGGGGTGTCAAACTTAGGTCCTGGAGGGCTGGTGTGAGTGCAGGCTTTTGTTCCAACCAGGAAGTAACACACCTGATTCTACTAATGAAGGTCCTTAGTAAGGCCTCTAGTGGTTGGTGGGTGGTTGATCAGGTGTGTAACTGCTTGGTTGGAACAAAAGCCTGCATCCACACCAGCCCTCCAGGACTGGAGTTTGACACCCCTGGTGTAAACAGTAATACCATCAATATTTTAGAGCAGGGGTGGGCAATTCCGGTCAGCAGTCAGTGTCTTCCTCTGGGTTTGACAGCTCCTCATCATCATCATCATCATTATCAGCAGCAGCTCCCTCATAACTACTACATTGAACATCCATCCATCCATCCATCCATTGTCTTCCGCTTATCCGGGGCCGGGTCGCGGGGGCAGCAGTCTAAGCAGGGACTCCCAGACTTCCCTCACCCCGGACACGTCCTCCAGCTCCTCCGGTGGGACCCCAAGGCGTTCCCAGGCCAGCCGAGAGACATAGTCCCTCCAGCGTGTCCTGGGTCTTCCCCGGGGCCTCCTCCCGGTGGGACATGCCCAGAACACCTCCCTAGGGAGGCGTCCAGGAGGCATCCTGAGCAGATGCCCGAGCCACCTCAGCTGGTTCCTCTCAATGTGTAGGAGCAGCGGCTCTACTCCGAGCTCCTCCCGTGTGACCGAGCTCCTCACCCTATCCCTAAGGGTGCGCCCGGCCACTCTGCGGAGGAAGCCCATTTCAGCCACTTGTATACGCGATCTTGTCCTTTCGGTCATTACCCAAAGCTCATGACCATAGGTGAGGGTAGGAACGTAGATTGACCGGTAAATCGAGAGCTTCGCCTTCCGGCTCAGCTCCTTCTTCACCACAACGGACCGATACAGCGACCGCATCACTGCAGACGCTGCACCGATCCGCCTGTCAATCTCACGCTCCATCCTTCCCTCACTCGTGAACAAGACCCCGAGATACTTGAACTCCTCCACTTGGGGCAGAGACTCACCACCCACCCGGAGAGAGCAAACCACCTTTTTCCGGTCGAGAACCATGGCCTCGGATTTGGAGGAGCTGATTCTCATCCCAGCCGCTTCACACTCGGCTGCAAACCGCCCCAGTGCCTGCTGCAGGTCCTGGCTCGAAGAAGCCATCAGGACAACATCATCTGCAAACAGCAGAGATGAAATCCTGTGGTTCCCAAACCAGGCCCCCTCCGGCCCCTGGCTGCGCCTAGAAATTCTGTCCATAAATATAATGAACAGAACCGGTGACAAAGGGCAGCCCTGGCGGAGTCCAACATGCACTGGAAACAGGTCTGACTTACTGCCGGCAATGCGAACACAGCTCCTGCTCCGGTCATACAGGGACCGGACAGCCCTTAGCAAAGAGCCCCGGACCCCATACTCCCAGAGCACCCCCCAAAGGACACCACGAGGTACACGGTCGAATGCCACAAAACACATGTGGACTGGTTGGGCATACTCCCATGAGCCCTCGAGGACCCGATGGAGAGTATAGAGCTGGTCCAGTGTTCCACGACCGGGACGAAAACCACACTGCTCCTCCTGAATCCGAGGTTCGACTATCGGTCGGATTCTCCTCTCCAGCACCCTGGAATAGACCTTACCGGGAAGGCTGAGGAGTGTGATTCCCCTGTGATTGGAACACACCCTCCGGTCCCCCTTCTTATACAGAGGGACCACCACCCCGGTCTGCCACTCCACAGGTACTGTCCCCGACCGCCACGCGATGTTGCAGAGACGTGTCAGCCAAGACAGTCCCACAACATCCAGAGACTTGAGGTACTCAGGACGGATCTCATCCACCCCCGGAGCCTTGCCACCGAGGAGCTTGCCAACCACCTCAGTGACTTCAGCCAGGGTGATGGACGAGTCCGCCCCTGGGTCCCCAGTCTCTGCTTCCTCCTCGGAGGACGTGACAGTGGGATTGAGGAGATCCTCAAAGTACTCCTTCCACCGCCCGACAACATCCCCAGTCGAGGTCAGCAGCTCTCCACCCGCACTGTAAACAGTGTTGGTGAAGCACTGCTTTCCCCTCCTGAGGCGCCGGACGGTTTGCCAGAATCTCCTTGAGGCCGTCCGATAGTCCTCCTCCATGGCCTCCCCGAACTCCTCCCAAACCCGAGTTTTTGCCTCTGCGACCGCCCGAGCCGCGGCACGCTTGGCCCGCCGGTACTCATCAGCTGCCTCAGGAGTCCCACGAGCCAACAAGGCTCGATAGGACTCCTTCTTCAGCTTGACGGCATCCCTTACTTCCGGTGTCCACCACCGGGTTCGGGGATTGCCGCCGCGACAAGCACCACGGACCTTACGACCACAGCTACGAGCAGCCGCATCAACAATAGAGGTGGAGAACATGGCCCACTCGGAGTCCATGTCTCCAACCTCCCCCGGGATCAGGGAGAAACTCTCCCGGAGGTGGGAGTTGAAGACCCCCCTGACAGAGGGCTCCGCCAGACGTTCCCAGCAGACCCTCACAATACGCTTGGGCCTGCCAGGTCCGTCCGGCTTCCTCCTCCGCCAGCGGATCCAACTCACCACCAGGTGGTGATCAGTTGACAGCTCAGCCCCTCTCTTCACCCGAGTGTCCAAGACACGCGGTCGGAGGTCAGATGACACGATGACAAAGTCGATCATCGACCTCCGGCCTAGAGTGTCCTGGTGCCATGTGCACCGATGGACACCCTTGTGCTCGAACATGGTGTTCGTTATGGACAAGCTGTGACTAGCACAGAAGTCCAATAACAAAACACCGCTCGGGTTCAGATCGGGGAGGCCGTTCCTCCCAATCACGCCCCTCCAAGTGTCACTGTCGTTACCCACATGGGCGTTGAAATCCCCCAGGAGAACAACGGAGTCCCCGGATGGCGCACTATCTAGTACCCCTCCTAGGGACTCCAAGAAGGCCGGGTACTCTGCACTGCTGTTTGGCCCGTAGGCCGACACAACAGTGAGAGACCTGTCCCCGACCCGAAGGCGCAGGGACGCGACCCCCTCGTTCACCGGAGTGAACCCCAACACGCAGCGGCTGAGCTGTGGGGCAATGAGCAAGCCCACACCAGCTCGCCGCCGCTCCCCGCGGGCAACGCCAGAGAAATAGAGAGTCCAACCCCTCTCAAGAAGATGGGTTCCAGAGCCCAAGCTGTGCGTGGAGGTGAGGCCGACTATATCTAGCCGGTAACGCTCCACCTCCCGCACAAGCTCAGGCTCCTTCCCCCCCAGCGAGGTGACATTCCATGTCCCCAGAGCTAGTCTCCATGCCCGGAGATCCGGTCGCCGAGGTCCCCGCCTTCGACTGCCACCCGAATCTCTCCGCACCCGCCCCCCATGGCTCCTCCCGCAGGTGGTGGGTCCACGGGAGGACGGCCCCACGTCGTTTCTTCGGGCTGGGCCCGACCGGGCCCCGTGGGAAAAGGCCCGGCCACCAGGCGCTCGCTGCCGAGCACCCACCCCAGGCCTAGCTCCAGGGTGGGGCCCCGGTAACGCCAGTCCGGGCGACGTAACTGGCCTTGTTCTCGTCTTCTTCATCATGTGGGGCTTCTGAACCGCTCTTAGTCAGACCCGTCTCCCAGGACCTGTTTGCCATGGGTGACCCTACCAGGGGCATAGAGCCCCCGACAACATAGCTCCCAGGATCATTCGGGTGCTCAAACCCCTCCACCACGTTAAGGTGGCGGTTCGGGGAGGGGACATTGAACATAATATAAAATAATAGTACAAATAATCTTTATTAGAGGTTCCATATTCTGTAAAAAATGACTAAGTAATGACCAAGGTGGAGCAATGTATGGATCAACATGTTGAAGGTATATCTACCCCAAAAGAACAGATTTTACATGGTGGCAAAATACTTTCCCAGATAAAAAATAATAAAAATATGTTCCACATACAGTTTCTAGATCTTTCATAGGTAAATGTTTATGTTTAATGACACCTACACACTGTTCATGTGCTTGTTAGTTTCTTCCTCATCAATGTCATGTATGTTCTCCATACTTATGGAATGTTGCTGTACACAGAAGTACAATGATGACACGGAATTAATGTTTCCAAAGAAATAGAAGCTAAAAACAATGCTGTCTTCATTATGATTATAGATACAGAATGAAGGCAGAAATATGAATAAAACACAACTGAAAACGTCATTTAATAAACTGAAAACATTTCCTTAAAACGTTATAAAATATATTGTATAATTGTTGTCAGAAGGTGCTGACCTGATGAAAAGCTTTAATGAACAGACAGAACAACGTTATTCTGGTGGCGCACTGACTACTCGCAGCAGAATGACGAGAAACATCAGCAGCAGCAAAGAGACTTCCGGTCTCTGCTCAGCGTCCTGCTGCCGCCTGCTGGACATGTGGGGTATTGCAGCACAATGACAACGACACACAGACCAGCACTTACTCTTTTCCTGTTGAACAAAACAAGCCAAACATTTTTGATTCACCTGTACCTGACAATCTAGACTCACGAACGTTGTACTTTTCCTATTATTATTGTGAATTTTTTTTTTTAAATAAATAACATTTAGTAGCATTTTGTGTCTTATCCTGTTTTCGCCATGGCTTGATTGAGCATGCGAAATGTGGAATGTGCAACATGAGGAGTGTGACCATGTCTACCGTGAGTTATTTTGCTACAATCGCTGCTTTGTTTGTGCTGTCATGAAGATGTTTTTATGTAAACAACACTTTGAATTTTGAAAATATGTTTCATGATGTGACAACTCTGTGGTAAAGGTTTAGAAAAAAAACATTGTTCAGGTTAAAATGATTAGTTGTTTACTTGGTTACAATAATAAAGATAGTGTTAAGGTTAATCCCAATTTACAATTTGAAAAAAGAAACGATTTTGTCTCTGTTTGATTATTTGTTTTTCTACTGTTTTTTAAGTTAAGTTGTGGTTCAGGGGTCACCAACCCTGGTTCTGGAGGGCTACCTTTGGTGCAGGTTTTTGTTTCAACCAGGCAGTAACACACCTGTTTCTACTAATAAAGGTGATCAGCACGGGCTCTAGTGATTAATTAGTAGAATCAGGTGTGTTCCTGCCTGGTTGGAATAAAAACCTGCACCCACAGTAGCCCTCCAAGACCAGGGTTGGTGACCCCTGTTGTGGTTTATATCCACGGCTATATTATAAGAACTAAGAGCAATATAATACGTCCACGTTTTATATCTATTGTTGTTTTATATCTGTTCCCGCCTCCATTGGTAACTGAAATAGATGCATGCAGCGTCATCACGTCATTAGTATGACAGTGTGTCGTTCTGGTTCGCGGCTTTTTGTGTTGTCTGCAAAATTACAACTTTAATACAGTACAACATTAAGTGCTAAAACAGAGGCAGCTAAATGATAAAAAAGTGTTTTACCATGACAAGATTGTTGAAAAAAGCACACAATGATAAAACAAGTAAGTTATGGCAAGATACAATACTTTGCTAGCAAACTACCTTTATGTTTGGCCTCTCAACTGTCACGCATTGAGTGAGAAAATCACACACACTTAATGATTCCCATGCAGAGAAACAACCAACCCACAAATACCAGCTGTTGAAATGTTTATGGGATGTTTTTACAAGACATAGTGGGGAAAAATTGAAACCAGAAAAACAAGGGATTTGTGAGTAACTACTGCATTGTCGTCATTGTTGCCCTGGTAACAGAGACTCGGTGGCGCCAAAGCAGTGAGTGACTTGATAATTCATAATTTTCCTCATTGTCATCCATCAATCGTGTGGCATATAACATAACATAAAATATATACATGTCATGATGTGACATCAAATGGTCAACTGTGTTTCACTCTCAGCAGCAGGATACAGCATCGGGCTGAGTTAGTCCAGGTAGGATTCATCATTGACTGGATATTATTAGAATTAATGAAGAGTACATTGTGACCTGATGAAATTTCCCAGAGATAAATGTTAAAGCAAGATGATAAAGAAGATTTGATTTGTTCTGAGATTGTTTAAATCTCATTTAGTGTGAGAAGCAGAGCTAGCTGCCTGTAGTAAGGAGAAGATTTCTGCTGTCAGTAGGGACAGGTGAGCTGTTGGAACAGTGTGTGAACAAACAAGATTTAATTCCAAATTAGTGCTTATAATGGAATGTATGTTTCTGCTCTGTTTTTTTCTATAAATCAGCAGCTTTCTGTTCCTGTTCTCTTGTCTCATTTATCCTTCATATCTACTGTTTGTCAGCTCCCTCCCTCCCCAGTCTGCTGACCTGTTTGCTCTATATAAAGCCTCCAGCTGCAGAGATGCTTGTCTGCACCATGAAGAAATTTCCTCCCCTGTTGCTGCTGTTCTCAGCAGTGCTGCTTTGCAGCACTGCTCCAACCTTGGAGCCCACCATGGAAACAACTGTAGAACCAACTGTGGAACCAACTGTGGAAGTGGAGCCAACTCTGGCACCGGTAAAATGCAGCGATGAGAGTGGTGCTGCAGCTGCACGTCTGGCAATCCATCGTATCAACGAATATCACGATCATGGCTACAAGTTTCAACTGGAAACAACCGATGACATAAAAATGGTGCAGGTATGGGAACAATTGCACACATCTGCTCAACTGTATGTTTGTTGAAATACATACAAATAGATATAAAAACCTACATACATAATATAAAAATGGACCCTGGAATGGGGGAGATAGCGGTGAACAGACAAAAAAAACAGTTTTCAATAACTGAAATAAAAATTAAAAACTCAACTTTAGAAAGAAGCAATAACTAAGTTGAAGCAGGATTTTATGTTCACAGAAACCAACTAAAACAAATAAAATTATGGAGAAAATATTTTTAGTTTTGATCTAGCTTTGGAAAGTTGTTAGCCTGTTCTCCCTGAAGACATTTTTAAAATGGTTTAATGATGTTTTGTTGAGTTTTTATTACACTACTATACTTTTTTCTGACCTCTTTGTATCTCTCATTCATTAAAAACAAAATTAACTTTAAAAAGAACAACACAAATTAATTTAAACTGGTATGTTACCCTACAAATTATTAAAACTAAACTAAAATCACTAAACAAAAGAATTCAATTAATAAAAAATCCAAAACTATTAGAACTATGTCACAGATAGATATTATGGTTAGAATAGTCTCTAGAAATCATGACGTCACTGCAATCAGTTTACCCGCTCATTAATGAGCCCAAAATATATTCACATTCGTAGCCAGATTCGTATGTTTCCTTCCTAAAGTCTATGAATTAATTCTCTTTACAATGTATGAAGAATAAATACTGAGCAGAGGTGGATAGAGACTTTGATCCTTTACTTTACGTCTATTTAAAGTCTTAAGACTTAAGACTTAAAAATGTTACTTAGGTAAACATTTACATAGTAAAGGAACAGAAGTATTATCAGCAATGTATCAAACATAAAGTACTCATTATACAGACTGTTGTTATTATTATAGTATAATATATTACTTGTTTGGAATCACTAAATAAATATGATAACAATTTAATGTTATAGTTTATCAAATATGTTTTTATATGTTTTATTAATTGTAATAATGGTACACATATAACTTTATTAATTTAGAGTAGTAATATATATTCTTATCAAGATATTTTATGTCAGGTAGTTGCAATGAAGTAAAAGTACAGCATTTCCCTCTGAAATGTAGTAAAATGAAATATTAAGTAGCATCATATGGAAATACTCAAATAAAGTACCAATACCTCAAAATTGTACAGTAGTTGAATAAATGTACCTGGATATTCCCACCACTGACAGAGAGTATGGACAAAGTAACAAAGTAAAAGTAGTTTTTTTTCATGAATTGACTGAACTATATACGAAACTACTATAATGAACAACATTGAGATAGCTGGAGTTTGTCTGAGACAAAATATTTACTTTACATTAACAACTATTTTCTTTCAGTCAAGTGACTTTATCCAAAGAGTTTTAGAGGTTTCTAATGGTTATTTGTTTTTTCCTATTTGACTTTTTCTTCTTCATTTCTGTATTTTTATTTATTGCAACTGTCCATTTTCATCTGTTTGTCCCCCTTGTGTTTTTCTGACATGATCACCTAAACACTTTGTGCACTCTCATGTTGAAATTTTACACCTGGATCATTATCATTATGGAATTGTGTTATAATCTATTTTAGCACCAATAAACTTCAATCTGATCAACAACTGAAAACACACAAGGCCCTTAAGAGTTTGAATAATCTTATACTATTAACTTTTTCACTAATAACACTGATATATAATGACGAAATTATTTGACTAATCGTGAACAAGATGTGGGAGGAGGGAGTATTTTAAAGACATATTTCAATCAGCCAAAAGATATGCATCTTTAATGTTTCACTGGCTGATCTACTGATGTATATATGCTAAACTCTGACAGAAATACATGTGTGATGAGCTAATATCAGTACTGGACATACAGATGTTATAGGTATCACTATTTTTTTTCTACTAGGATTAAGAAATGAATGATGTTCAGAAATATATATAGGAGTGTGTGAAACTACTAGGAGCGTCAAGGAAAATAATCCCACACTTGTAGCCATAATGTGAGCGTAATTGATTAAGTTCCAATGTGATGAACATGATGAAATTATTCTGGCAGAGTAATTTTAAATATTTCACATGATCAGGTTTGCAGTATAAACAAGGATGCAAGTAACTCCTATTCTGGCAGCCAATTAACCAATTGATTATTGAAATGATTAATTAATTAGATGTTTGGCTTATAAAATGCTGTAAAATATTGTTCAGTGTTTTCCAAAACTGAAGGTTCAACCTTTTTTGACCAACATTCCACTACCCAAAGGTCATCAATTTACTATTATAGAAGACTATAGAAAACAGAGTCAGATTTGAGAAGCTGGAACCAGAGAATTTGGACTTCTAGATTTTCTTCCTAAAATGACTCAAATATAATAACAAAAATGTTGGTGATCAGTCTAATCAAATATTTATTGCAGCTCTATTTATGAGAATTCTTTTGTTCTTTCCAAAAACAAGATAAATTTAATTATTTTATCAAATTGAAGTAGACAAAGTAGTGTAACATAAACATCAAGATAGTAGTTCAACAATCAACAAATTGCTGAAGTTATAAAATGGCTTAGGATGGTAGTGTTGGGACAATAAAACACAAAACAACAAACAAATCACTATACCATTTACGGTCTCTGTTTCCAGGTTGAAGGTGGCTGTGACATCGAGCTGCAGTTGGGACTTTTAGAGACAAAGTGTCACGTTGTCAACCCCACACACTTTGAGGACTGTGAGCTCCGTGAAAGATTTGGAAGGGTAAATACTCATCATTAAGTTGTTTGATCCAGTGCCACTTGTTCAACCCTTACAGTGTATGATGCCTACACAGTATAACAGCATCACATTATCACAGTGAAAATAAATCAAGGCCGATCAGGATCATGCATAAAGTAATATTGTTATTATTATGAAGATGTAAAGTGTTTACAGTAAAAACTATGTCTGCTGTTTTTTCTTCTAGGATGTGATGGCCAACTGCACTGTCATGATAAGTGTGAGATATGATGAAGCCCAAGTAATGAAATATGATTGTCTCACAAAACAAGGTGAACTTCTTCAACCTTATTAACAGATACACATGTTAGATATTTAATTCATGATTTATTCAACATCTTGTTTTAGTCCTTGGACACAAAAAAAGTAAAGTAAAAAAAAAAATAGTTTCATTCAATAAATAACTACACATATATATATACACACACACAGATTGAAGCTAGATTGGTGGAAATTCAATGTCTCCTTCATTGTTGGACAAATGTAAGCCCTACATTTAGCCATGACTGAAGTATACTTGGCATTTTATGTGACTAAAGTGTAAGTAAATAAATGATGATTAATGGTTATGAGTTGAGAGAAACAATGCAATAATTGTATCCACATACCATGGGACACTCATTTATACTGTACCAATAACTCCGTATGTTTTTGTGTAGTGAAAACTGATGTGGAGATGAACATGATCTGCCCAGAGTGTAATAAAATGATCCCACTCAACAGCCCTGAAGGAATCAAGTCTGTTGAAGAAGCTTTAAAAAAAGTCAATGACAACACGACTGTCGACCAATACTTTGTCCTGTTGGAAATAGGACGAGTACAATCTGGGGTAAGGACAAATACACATTTGCTGTGTGAATGGTTGTTTCTAGAATTGTGAATCATATGGTGTAGTATTCCTACATGAAGTTGTTCAACCTGATCTTCCGTTTCTCCTTCTCTCTCAGTACATGATGATGGCAGGCATGATGTACTATGCTGAGATTGTTCTTGTGGAGACAAACTGTCCGTTGGCGTCCGTGATCGTTCCTGGCGCCTGCAGTCCTCTCTGTCCAGACAGAGCTGTAAGTTCAACTCATACAGAAGCTTTTGAAACAGCAAAATGGTGATGAAGAATTTGATGTGTGAGCTTTGGTTAATTTGACAGGCAAGCATCTTCACCCCCCCAAAAAATAATTAATTAAAATGCCTAAGAGATACATGTGTTTTTATTTCTCTATGTTCTTTTCTTTTGTCAACAAATTATATAAGCGGCCTAAAACCAACTGTGTTAATGTAAAACATACATCGCTCAAACAAGAGAAAATTGTGATTTTTTTTCTTACTATTTATTAGCATTTTCACTCCATTCTGTCGATAATGCATACTGTGTATGCGGATTAACAAATTCTGCGAATTTGTACATTGTGTTGTGTGTTTTTTATTTTTTTATAGTTTTAGTTCTTTTTTTTTTTTTTTTATCTTCTTCAACTTTATCTTACTTTTTCTTTATCTGTAACGCTGCAGTAACACACAAATTTCCCTGTTGTGGGATCAATAAAGTTTATCTATTCTATCTATTCTATTCTATTTTCTATTTGTAATGATTGGCATTTAGTTGTCTAGTGAGAAGGTCAGTGTAGTATGTGGGAAGTTAACAGTTAACCAGATGTGCAAAAATAGCTTTATACTCTAAGAATATAGAATAGATTTTTTTAATTTACAGTGGTACCAAAGTAATTAGAGGTACAGTATATATATACAAAAGAAAAATGCAGTATGCATTTATATGCTTTTATTGGAGCTCTATGACTCAGAGGAAAAAGATATCACACATACTACTTCTTAGTAGGATTACAACATGGTTAGTCTGGGTTTTCTCATAAAATTAGTTGACAGTAAAACAAATAGAATATCACCACGGTAACCAAAGAGCAGCAGATTTTTCTGCTGATTTCATTTGTGGTGTTAAAACCTCAAATATCACATAAATCTAACATACAGAAGTTTACATACAGCTTCTTTCTTAATCTTGTGCCTTAACCCAATTCTGCAATTTTGGTCGTTGCATTCAAGACTGAAAAAAATCACTGCTTCAGAACCTGAAAAGTTAGTTTTCAGTGAAACTAAAAAATAGCTTTTTCTTGTGAGGAAATATGACCCTTGCAATGGTTTGCTGAGGAAACCAAATGTGCGTTTCTGAGAAAAAATAGAGAGTAGCACAAGAAACAACAACTTCTACAGTACAGTCCAAGAGTTCGGTGATACACTGAAATGGGGAGGTGTGTCCAAACTTTGCTAATCTTGTGGAAGAGATGCAAAAGCTGGATACACTTGAACACCACCGAATAATTAATAATTAAATGTAAAAAAGCTGAACGATTACAGACACACCCTGACCTTGAATAACTGAATTTTGTGCAATTGCAATTTGATTAAGAGGACCGAACACCTCCTAAACACCTCTGATGATCTATACTCTACAAAAGAAGCCCCACAGGGTACCAGCAATTAGCCCACAAACAGAGACTCCTCTTTGTGGCGTCCCCAGTGGTCATCCTGCTTATGTTCACATCACATCTTTCCTGCATGTTCCCTGTATAGTTACTAGGTCTTGAGGTGGAAAATTGCAAGAGCAGATTTCTCATAAAATCAATTCTGGCTTGCGCCTACACATGACCCCTTCCACGAAAAATGACTCGAACATTCCTGGAAAAGGCTGCATGTGTAAATGAGGCTTTACATTCCATGGTCACATGAGAACGGAACTATCTTCATTGGCTGATGAAGACCATGATATGCAGTTGAAATCTCTGAGAAAGCTATTAGGTGGATTCTGAGTTATGATCTGTTTTTATTAATGCTAGTATTGACCATTGGTTTCGTACTTGCTAAAACTGTCTCTTTCCCTCCTCTCTGAAGCATCATGCTTTCTGCCGATCAGCTCATTCTGATGACAACAGCATTGTTTCTGTGGATTGTGAAATATATCCCCCCAAGGTGAGTCCAGATTCTAAACTTGTACATCTATCTACTTTGTTTCTTGGTTTTCTTTGCACCTCCTATTATAATTTTACCAGCAAAAATGCACTTTACTTGACTCTGTTCAACAGAACACAACTGAGCTTGGTCCAACGGAGCGGGAGCCCGTTTGTGCACCCACACATCCTGCAGGTCCTCCATTCTTTGGCCCCCCTGGTGGTGGGGGTGGTGGATCCTTTGGTCCCCCTGACGGAGGAGCCTCTCCCTTTGGTGGTGGGGCCTCCCCCTTTGCTCCAGGTGGTGGTGGCGCCTCTCCCTTTGCACCAGGAGGTGGAGCCTCTCCCTACGGTGGTGGAGCAGCGTCTCCTGACACCACAGCAGCCCCTTCCAATGCTGATGGTTCAGCACCTCCTCCCTTTCCTGGCGGTGGAGGTTCTCCCTTTGCTCCAGGTGGTGGCGGTGGGGGCGGAGCTTCTCCTTTTGCACCGGGAGGTGGTGGAGCCTCTCCGTTTGCACCAGGTGGTGGAGCGTCCCCCTTTGGCGGTGGAGCCTCTCCCTTTGCGCCGGGTGGTGGAGCCCCTCCTTTTGGTGCTGGATCCTCCCCTTTTGCTCCAGGAGGTCCGTTCAGCCCCTTCGCACCAGGGGGTGCATCTGCTCCCTTTGGCGGCGGTGCAGCCGCACCCCCCGGTGGCTATGGAGGTGCTCCTGCTGGTGGAGGTGCTCCCGCTGGTGGCTATGGTGGTGCTCCTGCTGGCGGCTATGGACCCCCGCCTGGTTTTGGCCCCCCCTATTTCACCCCTCCTGTCCAACATAGCAACGATTGCAATTTCCCAGAGACTTTTGACCCATGTCTTCACCCTATTTGCCCCTGGCCTGAACAGAGTTAAGATAAACACATAAAACACCATTTTAAGGGAATCAAGAGAGTTTGTTACTGATCAGACAACGTTCTCTAATGTATGTAGTTTTAAAAAGCTATAAAAACTTGCAAAATATTTCATACCATGTGTAAAAGAAAATGCCAGTGTGTTTATCTGTGATGTAAACTGCTTCCATTAAGATAAGTCTTAAGTCTTTCTCATTTCTGCCATGGGACTAATTATGTCATATCAGTTGATGAAGCTATGATACGAGTTATTAAAATGAATATTTAAATTGCCTTAAACTTTAAATTATATTTCCATATACACAACTTATGAATTGACATGATAAATAATGTGTGTTCAATTCATAAAGACGTGAGTGGTTTGTGCCTGACAAACTGATCAGTCAAGTTACAATAATTCTGTCCATGTCTATTCTGCTAATATTTGCTAACATACTGCCGCTCATTATTTAAACTTAACAATTGTTTGTGTACCAAGTCTTTGCTGTGTATTAATTCATCTATCCAAAGCTGATTATTTCACTGTGCATTTATGGCATTAAAGCCTAAAAGAGTTTGAGCTCACGGTTTCATTTCTCTCTCTCTCTTTCTCTCTCTCTCTCTCTCTGACAAGAGATCTGCTGTAGATAAAGAGACAAGCCTTGATATCTAGCAGGTTATAGCAGTTTATTACAGACAACACATTAAACATAACACTGAAATACAACAGAAAAATATGAACATATCAGGATGACAAACCTAATATACTATATTAGCAAAAAACAAATTGTAATTCGAACAAGTTCATACATATATATACACTCCATGATCAACTTCCTTTAAAATCACATTAAAAGACAAAAGACAGCAGGTCAATAACAGTTTGTTTTATTCGTTCATTCTGTTCGCTGGTTAATCACAGTTGCTGCTGCTCAACCAGAGAAATAAGCAGAAGCTACTGACGGCTTCGTCCTCTGAGGAAACTCTGAGAAGATTAAAAAGAAAAAAGGGACGCAATGAGCCTGGTGTATGAGAAATCTATAGGCCTGACAGGGTCTGTACACATCAATCAAAAATATACCCGATTCTAATATGATTGTTATGTTTTCATAACACTTCTTTCTTTTTCTCCCCCATTCTAGTGAGAGAACAGGGTCTGTATTAGATAATACAGTTACTCATTATGGTACAATAAACACATTCATGGTTTACTTTCTATAATGTAAATTAAATCTTGTAGAAGCCACTATCTCCTCTCTCGCAACAATTAAAATGTGACAACATGTTTCAACAGTCAGGATTTTCTTGAGGACCTTGAAAATGCTTTAATGTTTCTTTTAAAAAGCTATACAAACCCCATCCAACTAATATTCAAGAAAAATATCTAACTCAGCTGTTTGTCTGTTCATATTGATTGTTAAGATCACTGATCCGAGGCAAGACTTTGAAAAGGTAAAGGAGAACCAGTTTATTAAATACCTTTTAAGTATTTAAATATTGAGTTTTTCCACTTACATTTTAGCCTGTGTTCACTCCTCGCACTAAACTTTGCAGTATTTACACAGAAACACATGACACATTCTCTTTGTTTTCACATTTATGCCGAGTGCTTTATGTAGTTGTACCTTTGTGAAGCAGATTAGACGACAGGCCATAGATTGGGATGCTGTCATCTCTCCTCTCAAAGTATTTTGGATCCAGAACTGGAGAATCTCCACTGAAACAAGAGAAAAACAGGGGGATGATTTGTCACCATGAAGCGTGAACATATGAAGCGTCTTTCTCCGAGTTTAACAGTTCTGTAATAAAACAATATAGCAAAGGGAAACTGAGAACATACGGAACAAAATGTAATATTGGATGCTACAGTAAGTATGAATATAGTTGTAGTATAGTAGACTTACTTGTGTCTGCTGACTGTCTGATCTGTTCTCTGATCAGCAGGAGAAACATCCATTGCAGATATAGGAGACACAGCAGGTTTCTGAGGATAAAACTGTGCCTGGAAAAATACAGAGGTCTTTATCCAGTGTCACCTAGAATAGATTGTATGTCATTGGAGAGATTTGATACCCCCAAATACCAGAATATCCTTAAAGAAAAGTGCCATCTGATTAGATGTTAGCTGCAGTTTTTAGTATTTAGGGCCACTTTTTAAGCAAGAAATACATTTTTTTAATCTATTCTAGAAAAAGGTTTTTTTTTTTTTTTTTTTTTTTTTTTTTTTTAAGAGCGGCCCCAATACTGCTATTGGTAGAGCAAAATTTCTACCAATAGTGGTAAAACTGGTGGGGAATGACCTAGGAATCCAGGTGATAAAGGATGATGGGACACTTACCCTCTGACCCCTCAACCTACTCAACACATCAAGAAAGTGATGTTTGATCTTGGATTTGTAACATGAAGTCGCAGGAGCTGAACTTCCATCACAAAACAGATATGCAAAGAAGAAACTCAGGGTGCTGTTCATAAATATTTCCGCCATTAAAAAATCTGTTAAGTTGCCTAAAGTTGTATGAGATGCTGCTGGAAAGTAAGGAGCAGGGTCTTATTTTAGGGTAAATAAATGATGTGGTATTGAATCACAGCATAACGCTGTATACTCCAACATACGCGATCCAGCATTTAGGCTGTAATGGAGGCATTAACACTACTGGTGTCAGCACAAATATACATGTGAAATCTTTCTCTTTAGTGAGACACACGGTTCTAACATTGCATATACAAATTTAACCTATCAAAGTAATAGACCACTGTTTTCTACATTTGAGTTGAAGATAATTACATTGGTATAGTTTGGCTCAGTGAAGGTGCATTTCTGTCTTACCCTCAGTCCTGCTGCTGTAGACACAATTGAAGGATTGTCCAAACATTCAGAAGATTTTCTGGACAGCTGCCTTTCATTTAGCTGCTTGTTGAGCCAATTTATAACTATGATAAAAGGAAAATATAACAGCAGATGAGGAAACTGTCAAATACAGACAATATGCTTTATTTATATCAAGAAACCACTGACACATTCCTAAATAAACATTAAATCCAAGCCTGAAGATTGGACATATATGCACCAGATGCTTCTGGACAGATTTAATTACAGCTATTTTAGTAATTGAGAACTGTTAATGGTATAATTTGTGAAGTATCTGGAATAACAGGACCAAGTTATATAGTAAGTAAATATATACAATTTGTGGCGGCAAAAGATCCATTCACCGGTGGTATTGGTGATAAACTGGATTAAAAAAAAAACAACATTTAAAAACCGGTCTTACGAGAGTTCTCTCTGTAGAGGATAACGTTGATGAGGTGTTTACTTGGAAACTGAAAAGCATTAATGCTGGGAAATGAACTGTGATTCATCCTGAGACACTGGTGTGTAATCATACATAGGGAACAATGTGTGTTTGTGTATGTGTTGAAGTGAATTATAGGGCGTCACTAAATAGGTTTACATGCACAGTTAGGTCAGGCTCTACTAGGCCAACTGTCCCAGTGTCCAAGTCATTTGGTGATATGGTCAGACCACAACAAAAGTCAAAGACCTGTAAGTCAGCAAGTTTGAAAGCTGGAGGTGGCATTTGATAGAATAATGGCATTATTTTGTGATAAGTGTTTTACAACTACTATTTGATAAATTCAGCAAATGTTATTGTGCAAAAACAGATATGAACAGATATGTGCAGTAGGTACTAAATATGAATATAACACGTTGGGAGATTGTTAATTTACCGTTTTCATTGGTTTTTAACACCTCTTTGCTTTCATTCAGCTTTTGTAACGTTGTCTCCAACTGCTCCTTTATTTTTGAAATCTGTAACATATATAGATCAACCATTTCATATGCGAGTATCTGAGGTGGCATCTTTTAGTGGACGACATCAAGTACAAATATGCAAAGAGAACAATAAATTACATTTTCCAACCATGACATTTGTAGAACACCAATACATGTACTTATTATAAACTTTTGGTATCACGTTGCTATATATTTTACTAATAACCACTAGACTGTATCTTGCTATAACCATTAGTTGAAGCCTTACAAGCATTATCCAACTGGGCAGGAACTTTTGGAGTCTTATATGTGGATTGATTGAAGAAAGACAGTAATGGATGGTGTTTTATAGTCCAGACGCAGAAAAGAAAAATGTTTTCATGATTTGAAATCGTACCTGCTCATTCTTGGTGATAAGCTGCTGTTGTTCTCTTTGCAGATCTTTTTCAACACTCTGAAGTTTCTCTGATGTTTGCTGAAGCAGCTTCTCCTGCGACACAGTCACAGTGTTTTTGACTTTTATTTTTCCCACGAGGCCTCGGACTTCGCCCTGCAGCTTCTTAATGATTCCATTTGCCTGGATTAAGACAAATAAGAGGAAGTAAGAATCTCATTTATATTAAAAAAAAAAAAAAAAAAAAAAACTAAAAGTGATTTTCAACCACATAAGAAAAAATATCTAAAAATATATATTTTTAGCACAAATTGTTGAGCAATATTAACCCATTTTTACATAGAAAAACATCAGTGTTGGTCTCCGTTTCTTAAGAGTAACAACATTATAAGTCCTTATCAAATTAATAAACATAATATATGTGACCTGATGCTTTTATGTCAGTTCTTCCATGGATTCAGTTTTGAAGTCTGAACAAACCTTTATCAGCTCCTCAGACAGTGATTTCACTGTTGCTTCAAGTTTTTTAACCTGAAGTTGTTTACTTTCAGCATTTTCTTCCACGGATTCCTAGAAATCAAAGAAAAACAAACACAGGTTATTCATGTCACAGAATCAGACAGATCAGACAATATTTGATATTCTAATAAAATAAGTGGACAACCCAATCAAAAATTAGAGATACAATAAAGGTTTTTAAATATGTTTAATTTCAGGAGCTGATTATTTGCTTGATATCACTTTCCTTTTTTGATTATATATAATTTGTTTACACCTAAAATGTCTAAATTAAGAAGCTATTACAATAAGAACAAAATATGTATTGTAGTTAATACTGAGATAATAGATGGATACATTAGCTGTTTTGAGTTTATCTTGTAAACTCTGACATGGCAAGTGCCACTTGCTGCAGTTTTCAGGTCTGTGGCATCGCTGTCTGGATCGGAGAGAGTTTCAGTTAAATCTACGACAGGAACTGACTGGTAATTGCTCTCCTCAAGCCCGGAGAGTCCACTGGTTGCCAGATTCTCCTTTATTAGAAGCGTGTCGCAGCTGGAATGTGATGCAGGAACTGAAGCGTGAAGCTACAGCAGATCAGTTAGTGAGCAGACATTTTTGCTTTATCTCTGCTCAAACTGATTATCAAGCAGGACATGATTTACTTAGTTGAGCGTTGTGTATTAAAGGTTTGCAGCAGGTGAAATAAACTGGATCTTATTCCACCTGTTTGTATTAACCAATATTTCATTCTCCTGTTTCGGTCCTATTCTGAGACAGAACTTTTATTTTAAGAAGTGGTGAAAAGTAACAATCAATTTTCTATATTTCAGTGGTTGCTATTCTCACTGACTGCTTAAAAAAAAAAGTTAGACATTGAGTAAAAGATATGAATACATGAATATATTAATAGAGTAATATTTTTGTTGCTGGTATGAATACATATTAAACTTACATAGTAATATGCAGTACTATTACTATTCATCTACACAAAATATCTCAAATTGTCTCCACATTGATAAATAATAATGACTTTTACTTGCAAATAATTTCTTGATGACCATATTTCTACTTTTACTTCAGTAAGGTATCCAAGTGATTCATCCACTTCTGATTTTAGGCAATATATTCTTTTAAATAAAATGTTTCAATCTGACTGTATGGGGGTAAATTGTATTAATGTTGTGAGAGAAATGATGAAGCAGCCTCTGAACTGGGAGAACAGGTAGAGGTGGGAGAACAGATAGAGGTGATACTGTGTGCACTGTAAGACCAGGACATGCCAAGCTGAAGCCGACGCTGCGTGACGTTCAGGTGTCTGCCTCTCACCTTCTGCTGCTGAGTTGCCTCCAGCACCTCCTTGGTGCGGCTCATCAGCTGATCCTTGTCTTTGACCTCCTGCTCCAGAACAGCGGTTCTCATCTGCAGCTGGCTCAGCAGACGCTGCTTCTCATGCAGCTCAGTGTCCAGGCTGCCGTTTTCTCTCCTCAGAGACAGGAGCTGCTGCTTAGCCTGCTGAGACTCCTTCAGACATCACAGCACATAGTGAAAGCACATCAGCTTTTCATACTCAGTCAAGACAAAAGTTTTTCCACTTGAATTTGACAATGCGCAGCTCCTGAAATTATATTTTTTATTTCAACCAATGGACCAATCTATTCTAGACTCTAGCGCTTTCTACGAGTGCTGCACCAAATGATTATTTAAATGTATTAATATATTAATTATTGAAATTGTATTAATAATTAATCATCATTTGTTTCATAAAAAGAATACAAAATTAAATTAATTTTTATTATTCAATAGGACTAAAGGAACCAGAAGAACCCAAGAATTTCGACATTCTCTTTTAAAAAATGACTTGAATCCATTTATCAATTATCAAAATAGTTGGCAAACATTTCATTAATCAACTAATCGTTGCAGCTCTACTCTCAACTATTGTTTAGTCAGGTATCAGAGAGCAGCCCTGATATACAAGAGCATCTAGTGTTCCTGCTGGAGAAATGGAATGATTAATGATGAGATCATGTATTAACCTCGGCTCCTTTTATTTAAAAGGTGCCTAAGACTTGTTTGAACTTCCCCGACGTGTCAGGATTTTAAAAGTCTGTGCAACTTGGGCTCAGTCATTTCTCACACTGGTTCTATCTCTTACCTCCTCTGCCCCCACAAGTTTGATCTTCAGGTCTCTGATGGTGGACTCATTCCTGTATTTCCTCTCGGTCAGCTCCCTGCAGGAAGCCTCCAGCTCTGTCAGTCTGCTCTGAAGCTGCTGGCTGCTCCTCTGGTGAGAACTTTCCAGATCCTGGCGGAGCTGCTCAGTCTGCTGCTGCAGTTGGTTCTGTACCTGAAACACACATGTGCAAACAAACATCACCAATTACTGAAGCATCGCCACTGTGCATTGTTATCTACTGCTTCACCAGTAGATAACTGCACACTTTCTGCAGAGCTTCAGATGTCTGATGTAGAGAAACATCATTTTCCATCCTGACCGTATAGTTTAGAACACCATGTGCCTTAATAACAACAGTACTAGCCTCCTACCTCAACAGCCTTCTCTCTCACAGACTGTAGCTCCTGAGAGTGGCGGCTGGACAGCGAACTGCTCTGACTCGTCCACTCTGAACGCAGCTTGTCCAACTCTTTAGTCTTTTCAGATAGAGTCTGTAAAGAAACACACACGCAAATGTGAACATACTGTTTCTGATGATAGCTGTTACTTCATTTTACATTAAACTGTATTAATCATTAAGTTAGGCCTGCAAAAAATACTAGACTAATCAATTACCTCCTTAGTTTATCTCAAAAAGTTAGAATATGAAAAAGTTATTTTTTTTGGTCAATTATTCAGAAAGCAACAATCATTACAATAAAAAAGGCTTAAAATATTTTACTTATTGTGTAATGATTTAATCAAATCAATCAATCAATCAATCACTACAATATATGAGTTTTGATATCAGATTTGATTAGATTCTAAACAAAACTCGCCTGCTGAGTGTAAGTCAACTGCCTGGAGAGATCATCTTCAGTCTTCTTCAGCTTCATCTCCAGAGCCTGTTTCTCTGCCTAAAACATGAAATCAATTGTCCTGACTAGAAAACAACTATAGTCATACAGGTGATGTTAGGACCATCATGCAGGGTAAGCTGATAAAGATAGAAATGGTTTGTATTTCCTTTGCTTTTTCTCTCCTGATCTATCAGCTGTTTGTTCAATATGATGATTAATAATGCCAACGATCAAACCTTCAGAGCAGAAAGACAAACTGCCAGATAGTCTCGAACATGTTTGTCAGAGCCTTGAAGGAGCCGCAGAGACAAGTGGTTCAGGTGTTTGAATGCGTTTGTCTCTACAACACTGAAGTTGGCAGGACCTTCGAGAGTCGGAGACTGACAGGACAGATGCAACAGAAACCTGCAGAAACACACCAGTCACTGCATTAGAACGACACACTTCAGAATATAATGAGAATTAGACTCAGCTTATCATCCATTTTTGGGCTCCGATACAATTTGATAATGTTCACAAATGTTTAATCTCAAATATTAAACATTCTGCCTTGTTGAATGCTTCTCTGCCAATAAACAACTGTGTAAAATCTGAAATGATTAATAGATTAGTTGTTGACTTCATGAAATGGTGTAAAATGTTGATGTTTCTCAATGACAAAAAATAAACCTTTTCTTTATTATTATTATCATTATTAATATTATTACTTAATTCATCATTTGGTTTTTATATTTGTGCTTTATGTTTAAGCTGTTGTGTTGAAGAAAGTCAGTTCTCACCAAATCCAGACATGTGATTGGAACAAAATCACCTGTTAATCACTGATGTTCTTCAGTCTCTGATTATTTAGAATGTGGGCTTTGTGAGCAGATAACTTTCACATTATGTAGTCTGACCCTTTAGTAGCTGGACAGTCAGAAGGATCCAAACATGAGGATTTAACAGTGTGGAACTGATTTCATGGACATTTATGAATGAGAAAATGATTTCACGGAGCAGAGACTTGTGACTTCTATGAGCTGCTGATAACAGAACACAACAGGAAAAGGGTAACAGTCTGGCTGCTAATTTTATTGAAAATCAAGTTAACCATGCACTGGTTCCTGGCACAGGAACACTTTTTTCCTTTTTTTTTTTTTTTTTTTAAATTTAGTATCACTGTTCTCTGGATGTAAATATTTAAATGAACTTTTTTCATTTTCTGAAATTTGAGGGAATAGATTTTTGATCGTCGCAAGGGATACATACTTTTCTGGTGTCTGTATTTTCAGTTTTGGGCTCAAATATTTATAAACTACATTATGCACATATTTACTAATTTTTTTTATTTTTATTTTTTTTTTTTATTTCCTCTTCTGTCTTACCCTTCATTTTATCATTCATTGCAGAATGTGAACCTCATATAATATAGATTAATTGCACAGGTTGAAATATTTCAAACTATTTCTTGTAATTTTGAGTATTATGGTTTATAGATAATAAAAACCTAAAACTTTTCATGATATTCTAATTATTTCAGTTGAACCTTAGGACTTATTTTACTGGAAATATTTTTGCAAAAACATCCAATAGTGAGATAATTTGACATTAATGACAATGTTTTTCAGGTAAGATGCTACTGCTGTAATAACAACTGGTGGAACAATGTGAAAGTCTGAAATAAAGCTGAGGTGAACCCAGCTAACAGTACAATGTCCTGTACCTCGGATTTTCCGATTCCTGCTCAGAGCAGCAGAGATTCAGCAGGTCAATGAACTTCTGGGGAAATGATGTAAAGTCTATGAGCAGCCCCTGCTGGACTTTCAGACTGCAGCAACAGGACAAAAGGAAGAAAATTTCAGTGATAAACAAACACGATCACACTGAGCTCTGTACTTTATACAACACTCACCTCTGGAAATCGTCTTCTGATATAGACAGATTGAAGAGAAAATATGGATCTTTATCATCTGTTAATCTTACTAGAAGGTCCTAAAAAAAGACCAAAAACAACAGGTTAGTCAATAGAAGAGCATAGATTTTACCCGTCAAATTTAAAGCTCTGCCGAGGAGCCAGACGGTAAGAACGTGTTGACGCCTCTAAAACTACAGAAAACACTAAACTCACCCTTTTGTGAACTGGACTCGTTGTCAGCTGAAGTTCGATGGTCACACGAATGTTTGCTTTTCTGTTAAATGAACCAGTGAAACTGATCAATAATATCTGCTTCAAACAATGTAAATGATATAATATAATAAGTCATTTCAAAACTTAATTATAACAGATCTGAAACTTACAAAAAATACAATTACAGACGTCTCTACTGACCAATTGGTGGGTCAGAGGCTTTTATTCTGTATCTGAGATTTTGGTAGGATTTCAGAGGTACATCTTTTGTAAATCAAATTTACCAAAACTTAGAGCAAAAATTTAACAATTAAATCTCAACATGTGAGACTCTCTGGATAAATCTAATTGTCTAGATGTAGATAGTTTTCCCAAATGTTCTACAAATAGGTGAGCAAGAGCCTCTGAAATCTGCAATAAATGCTACACTTGCAAATGTGTTCTTTTCTTGCAAATTAATGTGAATAAATAGGGGGTTCAAAGAGATACTGCAGGTAAGATGTGATTTTTAATAAAGCAAACTACTTTTTCCCCCCATAAAAGTTGCCTGATTGAAGATGGTGATCATCATAACAAACAAAACACATTTTAATTAAAAAAGCAAGTGGTTTATTATAGAAACAGGCCAGAAAATGGTAATTTATCGATTTTATTGACTGAATTGAATAGGATTGAAGTGTGGAAACATACTAAAAATAATCAGAAAATATTAAACCAATATGAAGTCATTCCCTCAGGTTTCGGGTATCTGAACAGGCTGATTGCATTTTTTTTTAATATATCAGTGAAGATTAACACAGAATTTGATTAAAAGTACAAATATCTGACCAGGGGTGACTTTGGTTTCCTACTCCTAAGTATCTGATATTCACAGTACTTAAGTATCAAAAGTAATTTTCTGATTCAATGTATTGACAGTAAGTAAAAGTAAATGTTGCTGAAAAAAATGTATCGGTTCTTTGCAGTGTGCAGGCCATTTTCCAACAAATATACATTTTATTTTGTAGTAAATGATAAAAACATAGATTTAAAAGGAGAAATGTTGAAACTCAAGTACAGATAGAGTACTTCATTACAGTAGTATTTTTTTTTTCTTTTTAAATGAATATATTTCCACTGCTAAATGAATGATACACGCCCATTAACGAATGAACAACCAAACAACAATAACATACAGGAAACTACTCGTGTTTTAAACACTTCATTAACATTTGTCTTGTGTGTTGATTACATAAGTAGATCTCAGGTGTGTCAGTCAGCGGCTCACCTGTCTTCACTGTCTCTGCACGTGACGTTAACCGCCAACACTTTAGAGAAAAGTTCCTCCATTTTGTTATTCTTCCGCAAAACAACGAAGTTTTTCCTCTGAGACTGTTTGCTATTTTCCCCGCAGTTACTGTTTGGATTTGGCGCTTTTCACCCGCCAACTGCGTCACCTGGAAACAAACAGCGATGACCTTCCTCTTCTTCTTCCTCGTTTTCTTCTTCCCGCCACAGCGCCGCGTGTGGCCTGGAACAGAAACTGCAGCCGCATTTAATCTGATGAAGATTCTAATAACACAGAGACATAAACACGTAGTAATAAAGAAATAGTACATTATCAATGAATGCATACACGTAGAGATACAGAAATAATTATATAAATAACATTAGAAAAAACATTATAGATAATAGATAAAAACATACATAAACACAGATATACATAAATAAATACATGGAGATATCTATCTATCTATCTATCTATCTATCTATCTATCTATCTATCTATCTATCTATCTATCTATCTATCTATCTATCTATCTATCTATCTATCTATCTATCTATCTATCTATCTATCTATCTATCTATCTACACTCACCGGCCACTTTAATAGGTACACCTGTCCAACTGCTCGTTAACACTTAATTTGTAATCAGCCAATCATATGGCGGCAACTCAGTGCATTTAGGCATGTAGACATGGTCAAGACAATCTCCTGCAGTTCAAACCGAGCATCAGTATGGGGAAGAAAGGTGATTTGAGTGCCTTTGAACGTGGCATGGTTGTTGGTGCCAGAAGGGCTGGTCTGAGTATTTCAGAAACTGCTGATCTACTGGAATTTTCACGCACAACCATCTCTAGGGTTTACAGAGAATGGTCCGAAAAAGAAAAAATATCCAGTAACGGCAGTTCTGTGGACTGGTTCGAGCTGAAAGAAAGGCAACAGTGACTCATATAAGATAAGATAGGATAAGATAAGATAAGATAAGATAAGATAAAACTTTATTGATCGCACAACGGGGAAATTTGTCTGTTACTGCAGCGTTACAGATAAAGAGAAGAAAATAAAGCTGAAGAAGATAAAAAACTTTAAAAAAATAAATAAAAATTAAAAAACACACAACACAATGTACAATGAATTTGTTGATCCGCATACACAGTATGCATTATGGACATAGAATGGAGAAAAAATGCTAATAAACAGTGAGAAAAGAGTATGCATAAGCAAAGCATATATACATACATACATGCACGTACATACCTACATACATACACATACACACATATTTGCATATATATATATATGGACATACATATCCACGCACATACCCACATGTACACATACATAGCCAATGCACACTTAAGGTGCAGGGTGTGTGTGAAGAGAAAAAGTGACCAGTGAAAAAGTAACTACAGTGAGGTTTATGTTTATGTTATGTTATAAAGTCTTATTGCTGTCGGGATGAATGATCTGCGAAAGCGCTCCTTCTTGGAGCGAGGGTGTTTGCTGAAGGAGCTGCTCAGCGCACCCACCACCCCATGCAGAGGGTGATGGGGGTTGTCCATGATGGATGTCAGCTTTGACTCCAGAGGACATCCCAGTACAGAGCTAGACTTCCGAACCAGTTTGTCAATTTTCCTTCTGTCCCCGTCTGAGCATCCGCCCCCCCCAGCAGACTACTGCGTAGAACAGGGCAGATGCTACGACAGAGTCGTAGAAGGTCTTTAACAGGGTCCTGCACACACCAAAGGACCTTAGTCTCCTCAGCAGGTGAAGTCGACTCTGGCCCTTCTTGTACAGGACATTAATGTTAGTGGTCCAGTCCAGTTTGTTGTTCAGGTGAACACCCAGGTATTTGTAAGAGACCACTGTCTCAATGTCTTTCTCTGGATGCTCACCAGTGTGGTGGGGGGGGACTTCCTCCTGAAGTCCACAACCATCTCCTTTGTCTTGCTGGCGTTGATTTGGAGAGCGTTGATCTCACACCAGCTGACAAAGTCATTGATGACCCCCCTGTACTCCTGGTCGTTCCCATCTGATACACACCCGATGATGGCCGTATCATCTGAGAACTTCTGTAGGTGGCAGTTGTCCGAGTTGTAGGTGAAGTCTGAGGTGTACAGACTAAACAGAAAAGGTGAGAGCACTGTACCCTGTGGCGCCCCCGTGCTGCAGACTACCACCTCAGACACACAGTCATGAAGCCTGACATACTGTGGTCTGTTGGTGAGGTAGTCGATGGTCCAGGCCGTCAGCTGCTCATCCACTCCGGCTCCCTCCAGCTTCCCTTTCAGCAGTGCAGGCTGGATGGTGTTAAAAGCACTGGAGAAGTCAAAAAACATGATCCTCACCGTGCTCGCCGCTTGTTCCAGGTGGGAGAGAGATCGGTGCAGCAGATAGATGACAGCGTCATCCACACTGATGCTGGGCCGGTAGGCGAACTGCAGAGGGTCCAGTGCTGAGCTCACCAGTGGGCGAAGGTGGTGCAGGATGAGCCTCTCCAAGGCCTTCATCAGGTGAGAAGTCAGGGCTACAGGTCTGTAGTGGTTGGGCTCCCTGGGCCGTGCGATCTTTGGCACTGGAACCACGCAGGAAGTCTTCCACAGTTCAGGGACCCTCTCCAGGTTCAGACTCAGGTTAAAGATGTGCAGGACCACCTGACAAAGCTGGTCTGCACAGTCCCTGAGCAATCTGGAGCTGATTCCGTCTGGACCCGCTGCCTTCCTGACCTTTGTCTTCTTTAGCTGACTTCTCACCTGATCAGCTGTGAGGCAGATCTGTGGCTGGTCCGGGGTGGGGGGAAGGGCTGGCTTTGTTCTTGGTAGGTGTATTGGGGTGAGGGGAGGGGCTGGCTTTGATAACCACCCGTTACAACTTTTGATAACCACCTGTTACAACCAAGGTAGGCAGAAGGTATGCAGAAGAGCATCTCTGAATGCACAGTACATCGAACTTTGAGGCAGATGGGCTACAGCAGCAGAAGACCATGCCGGGTGCCACTCCTTTCAGCTAAGAACAGGAAACTGAGGCTACAATTTGCACAAGCTCATCAAAATCATGCTGTGACATTCGGATGGTCAGAATTTGGCGTCAACAACATGAAAGCATGGATCCATCCTGCCTTGTATCAAAGGTTCAGGCTGGTGGTGGTGGTGTAATGGTGTGGGGAAAATTTTCTTGGCACTCTTTGGGCCCCTTGGTACCAATTGAGCATCGTTGCAATGCCACAGCCTACCTGAGTATTGTTGCTGACCATGTCCATCCCTTTATGACCACAATGTACCCAACTTCTGATGGCTACTTTCAGCAGGATAATGCGCCATGTCATAAAGCTGGAATCGTCTCAGACTGGTTTCTTGAACATGACAATGAGTTCACTGTACTCAAATGGCCTCCACAGTCACCTGACCTCAATCCAATAGAGCATCTTTGGGATGTGTTGGAACGGGAGATTCGCATCATGGATGTGCACCCGACAAATCTGCGCCAACTGTGTGATGCCATCATGTCAATATGGACCAAACTCTCTGAGGAATGCTTCCAGCACCTTGTTGAATCTATGCCACGAAGAATTGAGGCAGTTATATATATATATATATATATATATATATGCAACTAATAAATAAATCCATATATACATAGATTAATACATGTAGAAATAAGGAAGGTAGAAATACATGAATAAATGAACACATCTTAATATATAAATACATAAATGAGTACATATCTGTACAAGTGTGTATGCATTTCAAGATTTAAGGTAGTTAATACTCCTTTATGTAGTTTATATAAAGAAAACATAAGTCTTAGTGACTTAATCACTAGCTTGTGAGTGAGTCAAATGACTGACACCTGCTCAGTGACCTTTGACCTCCTCTCAGCAGAATGTGAGTGATTTGGGTCCGATGTTTCACATTCTGGTCTCCCTTCATTCTTGTCCCAGTTGTCGCTGTTTTACTAAACATCACATGATAGTGTCACATTGCTCCAATCCCTGACAGGTCCTCAAATGTTTTGCCAACTGAAATTACTTGTGCGTTATTGATTATAATTTTTCTGACCTTTATATAAAAAACCCATAATACATAAAACTAAGGACCAATAAAATAAAAATAAAATAAAACTACAACTTCAAAAAAAGAAAAACAACACTTAAAAAAAAAAAATTGAAATTGAAAAAAGGCTATCCAAGCTTGTATATAAGGAAATATAAATGAAATAAAGAAACACCTATTGGCTGAGTTGTGGTATAGCTTGTTTATTAATGGTATATTTTTGCATAGGGAAACATACTGATTTCCAATAATGAATCCATCAGCATTTGCTGATAGCAATGGCTAAATGTGGTTATAATGACATATTTTCAAAGATGTTTATATCCCCCACAGCAGATGAAATCAGGTCAGAGACAGCTAACCTAACCCTAACCCTGTGTCACATTCAAACAGGAACAGGATGTGTACGACTGGACTATGACATCACTTCTTGTCCCTGTCTGAACGTAGCCTCAGAGGAACAGTTCACATCATGCAAATAAAACTTGATTATTGACAGCTGAAACACATCCAGAAAAAAAAAGTACTTAATGTTCATTCAAAAGCTGCTAAAAACTACATCCAGCCCAGAGCAGGAGTCCTCTGCACTCCAAACTTTCACAACTAAATCTATTAAACTCTCATATTTGGGAAACCAAGTGATACAGAATTGCTTTAGGATTTTTTTTTCAGTTTGGCTGTAATAAGTGAAAATATAGCAATAGCACTGATGTTGCTAATGTGGAAATGTTAAGTGTTGGTTGGAGGAATGTAAGAATACTGGATGAAACCCATTTTTGGAAAATGGACAATGCACTGAGGTCTTTCAATAGAAAATAGAACCATGCTTCCATCTGGTCCGTTATCTTCAAATACTGCAGGGCCTCATCATGTAAAGTGAATCTAAACATCCTGATGTATGTTCAGTGTGAAAAGGACTGTGGTCTGGTGGACTGTAGTCATGCAATAACTTATGAAAGCTGCTCATGCCTGTGCTCTCTCTGATGTGAGGGATACATATCCGGAAGCAAGCAAAGCAGTCCTTTACTATAATATCTGAAAAATTATGAGAAATAAATCCTTAAAATATGACATAGCCTTAAAATGTTCTCTAACAAACAACTCTTTCGTCGGTTACAAAGTGTCACAGCACATATACAGAATGCAGAAGCAAAGTACCCACAGAAACAGAAAGAAATCAACATGGCGTCACTGTCACAGGAAACACTGTAGCTCTACAAAATCTCTAATCAGTAACTAAAAAAAAGTTTTGCTGTGAGTCAGCATTACAGAAAATGGGTTTTGCAGGGACATTAAAAATAACAACTTTCAATTCAAGTAAGAAACAGCAAAAAGAAACACATATTGGACTTTTTCAGGCCACAGCAGCTGTAGGGTCGAGTGTTGAATCACAATAATAGTTTATAGAAAAGAGCCCTCTATGAAAACATCCCTCAAAAACCTTCCCGGAAATGTGTTTAAATCCCAACAGTCTCTGTGCTCCTCACACAGCGTTCAGCTGAAGATCCGTCTGCAAACTCCAGCACAACCTGCCGGCACAATGAGCAGCTGTGATTCTGTATCTCATTCATGAATAGTGTTTGCATCGTCGGCACTTAGCCCATGCTATTTCTGTGGTTCTTCTCTGCTAACAGTATTAACAGCACTTGGTTTGAACCACAGAGAAAAGAAAAATCTAGAGGAATCAACATCTACCCACATCTTGTCAATAAAGCTTTTATAGAAATTCATTGTACAGCTAATTCAATCCTGTGTGAACTAATTCCTCATGAAGTAATAATAACAAATTAGATGCATTAGTGGCCCAGTGTGTGTAATGATTTGTTCCTGAAGACAGTCCATAAATCAACAGTGGTGGAAAGTAATTAAGTACATTTACTCAAATACTGTACATAAAAAGATGTAATGCACTTTGTGTAAAAGGTTCTATATAAAGTGTATTAAACAAATATGTTATACACTTTTATAGTCTTATAATATAATATGATGCCATACTTTTAATATTAATCTGCTAAAATTGGCTTCCGTTGATGAACTACATTAGTGAAACAAATAGTATAATAAATGATATTAATAACAGTCTGTATAATGACTATTTATAATTTTGATACTTTAAGTATATTTTACGGATGATACTTCTATGCATTTACTCAAGTAACATTTTGAACTCAGAACTTTTACTTGTAATAAGGGCATTTTTAGAGAACAGTATTCTTTTATTCGGGTAATGTATTCCTTTATCCACCACCGTAAATTTTTAAGTCAAACACTAAATGGTACAGAATCAACACTGAATCTTATTATGCATGTATTAATCTCTATTTCTGTGACCTTTGAGTTATTTTGTGCATGAGTCAGCTCAGATAACATCTTTCTACTGTATTGCTTCTCTTTCAGCACAATGAAAAGATAAAAACTGACAGTGCAGTTTCTTTTCATTATTCACATCTGTGACACTGTGTCACTATGGTAGCAACTGGCAAACTGTTTTGTGAAGACGTGTAACACATTGCATATAATAGCTGCTGTATTTTTTTTTACAACTCAGATTAGCCATGTAATGCAAATTCAGTCAGTCGGTGTGTGTTTCCTCTGGATTTTCTTCATGTCTGTTGGTTGTTTTATGGCTTGTCACAGCTCGTTTTTACAGGCCGGAGCTGCTGAGCACCGGCCACCAGGCTATATTCTGTCACACCACCGTGTGGAGTTTGAAAACAACTGAACACAAACTAGCCGTGAAATGACAGGCACTGCTTGTGGAAATCATTTTTGGTTTTTGTCACCTTTCATACTGTTGACCTGCTGTTTTAAAAAAAAAAATAATGGTAATTATTAACTTAATAATAATTAAGTGATAAGGAGGAGACAATGGTATTTGGACGAGTCTGAACTGTTAAACACACCACAACTAGTTCACAGTGTGTTTCTCTTTCTTTGTCTTTTCTCTTCTTCGGTCACACATGGAGGCAGAGTGTATCTCCCATTTCATTTTGGCTCTGGTGGTTTTTATTTATAATAATCAAATATTTCTGTGTAGTACATGTTGTATATGTAGATGTCAGTTTTCAATCTGTTATGTAGGGAAGCTGTTTGACTCTCTGTATTCAGATTGTTCATAATCGATGAGACAAAAATGAAGATTCTTACTTTCTAACCTGCCTCAACAGAGAACCAAACCTCCTGACAGCTCAGGATCACATGCAGAACATGAACACCGCTTCTTTTATGCTTTTAAATACTGTAGCGTCATCTCCAGGTTCAAATCATTTGTGTTTGTCTTGGCCACACATAGAGCTGGTAAATGTGAAGCAGAAAGAACAATGTGCTCAAGAATGTTAGAGACTTAACCACAGACTTCATCTCACTCAAGGAGCTTCCAGAAAACATAATATCAGCGTAATATAAGGAGGTGATTTAAATATACAGTCATCTGGGGCAAACTGGAGAGACCTAAATCAGTTTCTGTCAATGGACCCACAATGTCTCTCCTTTTTCATCCCCACAGAGCCAAAAGGCAACAATGACATAACGCACACAACTCATCAGTGAACCACAGCCAAGAGTCAACACTCAACCACAATATGTCTTCATACTTGTTTCTCCCATGGTGATTTTACTAACACCAAACTAAACAGAGACACATCCAACACATTCTCATAACTGCAGACAGGAGCCTGGTTGAAATTGACCTGTTCTATATGACACCTGGTACGATAATTTATATGTAAGTAAAAAACAAAGTCTCCAAATTTGTCAAAACTGCAGTCAAGCTCAGTGGTGAGCATCAGAAACAGTTGCAAGACTCAAGGCTGCAAACACCTACACTTGAACTGAGAAATACCTCATATTTGGATGAGAGTGTGGAGCTGGGGAGGAGCTAGCGAGGATTCACCTGTCACTCAAAGCAGCCTCCCATTAATTATGCATAAATTAAAGCCTTAATAAAATTAAACTACCAAGTACCATCATGAACTGGGAAATGTATAGAGATCAAAACAAATTTTTGTACCAGGCTGTAAACTTTTGGCATTTTATCATGTTGGTCGACAGGGATTAACTAGTTTTTGCCTCAAGTGGTCATTCTTAGACCTGCAGTTTTTCCACATTGGCTTTATTTTCAGCCTCTCGACTCATTGTTTCATTTCAGACAAAACTGAGGTGCTGTAATGTCCAGGACTTGACAGATGACCTGAGCCAGCCCAGGTCCAGACTACATTTAGTCTTTATCTTTTCAGTCCCACATCTACAAATTGATTCCCAGTATCACCACATTTTCTACTAGATATTTGGTTCAGCCCCATTTATTTCATACATTCACACATTTAGCATTTTTGGCTTGTGTATTTAACATGCAATAAAATGAACTTTGCAAACGTGAATGAATGTTAATCTCTCCACATACATAAATGTATTTTTCACATAGTGCTACAGCAAAAAAGAAATAATGATAACCAGTTTATGAGTGATTTTGGTGTGTATCTAAAATTTCACTTTATGTTCACATTCAGTCACAGATGTTTCTGTTATTAAAATCACACATTAGAGAATCATGCAGCCTCATCATCATCGTCCTCCTCTTTCACACTTAATAACCAGCTCACATACACTTTTCCCATTTCATGGGCATCTTGCTCTGTGGCTCGGCCACCAGCTGAGGAGCCAAACTAAAAAACACAAACACTGTAACAGTCTTTACATTCTGTTTTATAAACTCATGAGTCCATGTTGAACACATCTTTATACACACTGCTGTGTTTTACGCTAATCCTACAAGCAACAATATAATAACAACTCAAAAACAACTAAAACAAATCATCTAAAAGCCAAGTAGAGTAAGAATAGTGTTAAGTACATGCATCCATATAAAACTCAAATTCACCTATGGCATTTTGTAATATCTGGTCACATGATAAGCCACATGGACAAATGGACGATGTTCTATTGGCCAATCATATAGCGGCAAAGACTTTAACATGTTTCCATTAGATGGACAAGTGGCTCAGCCACGAAATCTTCAAACAGTCTCAGATTTTCTTCCTGCAAAAACAGCTTTAATGCATTTGAATTTATGTAATACTAATATGAAATAAGATGTAGATAGAGCTGCGCAGCATCTCTGAAAATGGCTTCAGTTCAAATTGTTAACATTCAGGCAGGAACCAGACTTTACTTTGTAAACCAGTTTTTTTTTTGCCATTTTTAGATTCAAGACATAGTGTTTCTCATTTACAACAACCTGCCGTGGACATTTTTGACACACATCTAGTTAGTTTTCAGCACTGTGCAGGTGATGTGTCACACAGCAACCAACGTCAATCCACCTCAGTCCAGCTCTGAACTGATGGATGCAACATATTGGGAAATATTCTGCTGCTACCAAGTTACATGACAACATCTTCACTTAACATCCACTTACTCACTTTCTCACATTTGTCATGGAGATGGTTCAGTTGTCATTATTTGATCAAATAAAGTACAGAACATCGGTCATGTGATAACAGGTGTTTTTTTCTCTATTATGACTCATCAGTTGATGATGCCTGTGATAAACACGTCTGTTCTGAGTTTATTTCCCAAAATATTGGATTTTTTCTTCAACACTGTAAAATTTTGCTGTGTCTTTACTTGAATGGATGTAGAAGTGAAGTGCTGCACCTGAGCTGATGCACTTTCACAGCTACACACTGTCACCTTTCACCTACAACTGTACCTGCTACACTGATTAATGTCAAGCAATCACACATGCAGCTTTTTTTGTATTTTTTAAGCACTACCAACTGTACCAATGAACTTTTCCATAACGTATTATTGTTCTTTAACTAAAGGCAAGGCACATAATGTGTTTTATGAAATATCGTGCAAAATAGAAGTTTAACAACAGCTATTATTGAAATTCAAAGAAAGAGACAGCTCTTCCATCCACTTGTACAGAGGGAGGAAGGGGAGGGAGAGGAAGAGCAGGATAGAGGTATCATCAGTTTGAGCCATGCATTCTTCAGGTCAGCACAGCGACCATGAGCAGCACCATGCAGTATACATCAGCTTTAAGCCAATTTAACCAAACCTTAAATCTCGCCTACCAAAACCCAGCTCATATCAGCACCTTCAGTATAAAATCTGACCCCAAACAGGCAACTTTAACCCCGAAAGCAAAGGAGAAGACATCCGTGTTCACACTGAACGCATAGACGCTTTCAGATGGTCGTCAGGAATATGCAAACGGGCCAACACGACGCAAATTCTAGATGTTAAGGTGTTCACCTCCAGCAAAATAAAAACAAAACAAAAAAAACTGAAAGTCACATGTACTCCAACACTGTCTGACACAAACATGTATAGATGAGAACAAAAAGAGGAGAAGAAATAAAGGACATGATCAGACAAAACTGGAGTCCTGAGCTGTTCCCCTCACACACACACACACACACACACACACACACACACACACACACACACGCACACACACACACACACTCACACACACACACACATACACACAGACACAAACACACTACCCCAGATATGACCTCTTATAACACTCACAACATGATCTGTTGCTAAAGCGACAAGCATCATCCGGGTTTTGCCATGACTGATGCATATCTGCTTTTTCCTGGAATGGTTTCATGATTTCCTGGAGCTAAACTAATGTATGGATCAAATATTTTCACTGACCGCAAATAAAAATATTATTTGATGTCACATTGCTCAGGTGAAGTGCGGTCGCTGCTGCATGTAAAAAGTGGACATAGGGAACGACAACTCCCCCCTGCCAATGAAGTACTTTTATCCTGACTGCACCTAAACACAGAAACACTTATCCTGTAACTGAAAACAACCCCAGGCAACAAACTTCAATAAACCACTTTATAGATGCAAAGCCTTAGAGATTAAAACATGCCACTAGTTATAAAATATTAGTCCCTATAAATCAGTTTTTGTCTCCATAGAGAAAATGTAGAAAAAATCAGAAGGCCATGTTCTGTTCTGCTACTGTTGAATTTTACATACAAATATCAATGTTGATATGTTTTATAATTTGATTCTGGTTATTCGGCTTCAGATCTTTGAGAACTACAGATACAAAGACTGAGCTGCTGAACTGACATCGCTCTGTGAACATATGGTTATGAGATGTTGCAGACAGGGATTTGTGTTTAGATTCTTTTACACTTCAGATGCTACATGTAAGATATTAAGCTGTTCAATGCCTTTAAAAATATTACTGACTGAATAAAGCTGTATTGCTTTGTCTCATTGAAGCACTTATTTTATGTCATGGTTGGACACTGAGAAGCGAGCTCACGGCCACCAAACTTTTTACTGTGAACACTTGATTTGTTGCTTGTTGCCTGTGGTAGAGCATCAAGATTTGACCTGAAACTGTCCATAGCGCTGCAGATAACCCCCCTGCCTCTCTCCACCTGCATCTGCATACACACCTGCTGCAGGTGTGAGCAGGTCTAGCTCATCCTGAATGACACGTGCAGCATCTCAGGCCGTATGACACGTGCAGCATCTCATTCACTCTTCAGCTGGACAAAAAAAATGAAATTTGTGCTCATTTCAAGTCAGTATGCGTGTGACCTGCTGTCATGACCACCAACAACTTGGAGAAAAACCCAATCAATAGGGAAATCATAGTGCAACGCTGATGTATCGCCCTCAAACCTACATACAAGTACAAACCCCGCTGCTGTGTTCTCTGAGACACAAACATCTTCATCATCTCCTTAAACAGAGCATGGATGAGCGTGGACATGCAGGAACCATATTCACACACACACACACACACACAGGCGCATGCACACACACGCAGGCACATACACACACACACACACACACACACAAACACTGTGCTACAGTCTCAGCAGACAGATCACTGCTTGCTATTATGTGGTTTCTTTCTAGTGTAAATATATGTTTACTCCATGTTTGGAGGAACAGCCAAAGGTCACATGTTTGACCATTTGGAGAAATTCTAACACGACTGAATGATCAATGTGTCACAGGGAGGAAGCAGCAGGATTTTAACTTTAAAAAAAGATGAAACCAGCAGCTCTGAGCCTGACTGAGCTGCTGTCAGACTGTAGCATCGTGTATTGTGTTGGAGGAGGCATGAATATAGCTCTTATATTCCACAGTTACTCATTGTTGTCTGATAAAAAAGCACAATCAAACAGTCTTAGAAACATGAGCCTCTGAAAGCAAATTAACGGTTTCAGGCTGATGATTGTCAATAAAAAAGACAAAGCCTCTGTCTTTTGGTGGGAAGAGAGAAAAAAAATGCGCCGCTTCATCGCTTCATTTTCTTCAGGCGTATCAATAACATATTAAAAAGTGCAAAGAAACATTACATATCAACAATAGGATCTCTCTTTCTAGTCATTCAGAAAATAAGGGAGGCTTATTTGCATATATAATAAGCAGCACCTGCAGCGGAGAGGGGCATTCTGGGTGTTGGGAGAGGGGGAGAGAGGTCTATGTCCGTCCCAGGGAGGAGGCCTCATACAGGGGTTAGTGTGGAGACTCAGGCTGACCTGATCCATCCCGGGAAACAGGCCTCATCCTGGGGACACAGTTAGGATACAAGCTTCTTAGGATCTGGAGGGTTGAGGCCTGGTCTGGTCTACAGCTCATCTGAACCAACCAGAACTGATCTGCATCATCCACTGTTTTCACTTGAAAATCACAGCTCACATGACTGAGAGCTATTTAGTGTCATATAGCATGGTTTCATTCATCCTCATTCCATCCAGGCTGCCTCTTCTGGGTTCATACACATATATAAATATATATATTTCACCATATATTTGTATATAGGTATGACCACATGTTATGCTTCTATAAAGCTGAATATATTTTTCCTCTGGCAATGTCTTGACAACATTGTTTTCTCTCCTCCAGGACAGAACTGCCATGACAGTCACTCTTCCTCCAGAGTTCACTCAGTTGCCCAGATACCAAGACTGAAACACAGAACACACAGGTAATAACATTAACACAACAATCACACACGAGTACAAGATTTTCAAATCAAAGCTGTAATGTTTAGTCTAGGAGTGGGCAACCCTGGTCCTAGGAACAAAAACCTGCACCCACTGTGACTCTCTAGGACCAGGGTAATTGAAACTTGGATTAGTTGATTAATTGATTAGTTGCCAACAATTACATCAAACGATAATTGATTCATTGTCATTTCTAAGAAGAAAATGTCCAAATTCTCTGGTCAAATATTTTCAGATTTCTTTAGTCTTCTATAATAGTAAACTGATGATCTTTCAGTCGTTGCTCTGGACTGTTTCAATAATCAATTAATTAAACAACTATTAAAATTTGTTGCAGCCCTATTTCAAATCATATGGTTCACTTGAACCTTGCATATGAACACACATGTAAATTTGGCTAATAAAAAACGCTTGTAAAAACAATTTGTTTTGTAAATGTACATACATTAATGCTCTCTTACACATATTCAAATAAAGAGTAGGTATCTGTTGTCAAGATATTCATATTACATGATGAATGTGTGATTTGTAAATATATTTTAATTTCTAACAGTTTATCGACCTCTCGGTTGTTGTCACACACACCTCTGTGATGGCAACCAATTCCAGCTCTGATAGGTCTGAATATATATATATATATATATATATATATATATATATATATATATATATATATATATATATATATATATATATATATATACAGTGGGGAAAATAAGTATTTGAACACCCTGCTATTTTGCTATTTCTCCCACTTAGAAATCATGGAGGGGTCTGAAAGTGTCATCGTAGGTGCATGTCCACTGTGAGAGAGATAAACTAAAAAGAAAAATCCAGAAATCACAATGCATGATTTTTTAACGATTTATTTGTGTGATATAGCGGCAAATAAGTATTAGAACACCTGTGTGTCATCTAGAATTCTGACCCTGAAGGACCTGTTAGTCCGCCCATTAGAAGTCCACCTGCACTCCATGTATCATCCTTAATCAGATGCACCTGTTTGAAGTCGTTAGCTGCATAAAGACACCTGTCCACCCCATACAATCAGCAAGACTTTAACTTGTAACATGGCGAAGACCAAAGAGCTGTCCAACGACACAAGAGAGAAAATTGTACACCTGCACAAAGCTGGAAATGGCTACGGAGCAATTGCCAAGCAGCTTGGTGAAAAACGGTATACTGTTGGAGCAATCATTAGAAAATGGAAGAAGCTAAACATGACGGTCAATCTCAATCGGAGTGGAGCCCCATGCAAGATATCACCTCGTGGGGTCTCAATGATTCTAAGAACGGTGAGGAATCAGCCCGGAACTACACAACAGGAGTTGGTCAATGACCTGAAAAGAACTGGGACCAACGTTTCCAAGGTTACTGTAGGTAATACACTAAGACGTCATGATTTGAAATCATGGATGGCACGAAAGGTTCCCCTGCTTAAATCAGCACATGTCAAGGCCCGTCTTAAGTTTGCATATGACCATTTGGATGATACAGAGGAGTCATGGGAGAAAGTTTTGTGGTCAGATGAGACCAAAATAGAACTTTTTGGTCATAATCCTACTAAGCGTGTTTGGAGGAAGAAGAATAAAGAGTAAAATCCGAAGAACACCATCCCTACTGTGAAGCATGGGGGTGGTAGCATCATGCTTTGGGGGTGTTTTTCTGCACATGGGACAGGACGAATGCACTGCATTAAAGAGAGGATGACTGGGGCCGTGTATTGTGAGAACAACCTCCTTCCCTCAGTCAGAGCATTGAAGATGGGTCGTGGCTGGGTCTTCCAACACAACAACGACCCAAAGCACACAGCCAGGAAAACCAAGGACTGGCTCCGTAAGAAGCATATCAAGGTTCTAGCATGGCCCAGCCAGTCTCCAGACCTGAACCCAATCGAAAATCTTTGGGGGGAGCTCAAACTCCGTGTTTCTCAGCGACAGCCCAGAAACCTGACTGATCTAGAGAAGATCTGTGTGGAGGAGTGGGCCAGGATCCCTCCTGCAGTATGTGCAAACCTGGTGAAAAACTACAGGAAACGTTTGACCTCTGTAATAGCAAACAAAGGCTACTGTACCAAATATTAACATTCATTTTCTCAGGTGTTCAAATACTTATTTGCCGCTATATCACACAAATAAATCATTAAAAAATCATGCATTGTGATTTCTGGATTTTTCTTTTTAGTTTATCTCTCTCACAGTGGACATGCTCCTACGATGAAAATTTCAGACCCCTCCATGATTTCTAAGTGGGAGAAATAGCAAAATAGCAGGGTGTTCAAATACTTATTTTCCCCACTGTATATATATACATATATATATATGTATATATATGTATATATATATATATATATATATATATATATATATATATATATATATATATATATATAGGCACATATGGGCACAAATTACATCATGTCCAGGCTTTAAAAATGAGCTTGAGTCATCAGTGAATCAAACTGCAGCTTGTAAATCTCAGAGTGAAACCTGTAGCATCAAAATTTACTTTATTGAGTGTCAGTAAAGTTAGACCCTGTTTTCGCAACATTACTATTGGAATATGATTTAAATGAATGCAGTAATGCAATACACTGGACCTATAAAATAACACGTGGACATTATGTTATTTAACTAAAGTGTTTTTTTGCTGCATTGTCAAAACACAAAAGCAGCACAGATGGGTGATGTGAGATAGTAATAATAATAATAATAATGCCTCTGGATACAGATTACATCACTGCAATACTACAGTTTCCATAAGAAATGTTACCAGGCCTCCCCAGACACACACTATTACTGTCTTTGCATTTTGCTTTGTTTTTGTGTTGGATTAAAACAGCAAAGCAGCTCTGTAGTAGTGTCAAATCTGAAACCGTAAACTCAGATTAGTTACTTAATTTCCTCTTCAGTTATTTTTACAAATTCTTCTAATCAAAACAAACGTAAGTTGAAACTGTGACCGGGCTTCGTTAACATTGAAATATCCATAACAACCTAGTTTTGTATTACATGGCAACAGAGTGACGGAGACACAGATAGATAGTAAGATAGATATAGAGAGAGACCGAGACAAAGACACAGACAGTGACAAAGAGAGAGAGAGAGAGAGACACAGAGAGAAAGAAAGAGAGAAAAGGAGTGAGGGTGATGAGGGAGGAGGATTCCTGGCTCAGCAGTATTAGCTGAGCTGTTCCTGAAGCAGAGTTACTGCAATGCAGCAGACACAACACAATCCAAACTGCAGCCTGATACAGGTCTAACACAGCAGGTCCAACATTACTCTTTGCCAACACTAACTGACACTTACAAACTGACAATAACTAACTAATTGACAGGCAATAACTAACTAAAACTAACTGGTAAGGATTGACACTAAGTGACACTAATTTGACACTCTCCGGTAATGACTGACACTAACTGACACACATTGACACAATAATTGGTAACGACAGGCACTAACTGATAATAACTAACACACTGGTAATGACTGACACTAACTGACACTAATTGACACTCTCCGGTAATGACTGACACTAACTGACACACATTGACACAATAATTGGTAACGACAGGCACTAACTGATAATAACTAACACACTGGTAATGACTGACACTAACTGACACTAATTGACACTCTCTGGTAATGACTGACACTAACTGAAAATAACTGACACACTGGTAATGACTGACACTAGCTGACACTCATTCTCACACTAACTGGTAATGACTGACACTAACTGACACTCATTCTCACTCTAACTGGTAATGACTGACACTAACTGACACTCATTCTCACACTAACTGGTAATGACTGACAATGACTAACACACTGGTAATGACTGACACTAACTGACACTCTTTGACACATTAATTGGTAATGACAGGCACTAACTGACTAACTGACAACTGACACACCTGTAATGACTGACACTAACTGACACTCATTCTCACTCTAACTGGTAATGACTGACACTAACTGACACTCATTCTCACTCTAACTGGTAATGACTGACACTGATTGACACTCTCTGGTAATGGCTGACACTAGCTGACACTCATTCACACACTAACTGGTAATGACTGACACTAACTGACACTCATTCTCACTCTAACTGGTAATGACTGACACTAACTGACACTCATTCTCACTCTAACTGGTAATGACTGACACTAACTGACACTCATTCTCACACTAACTGGTAATGACTGACAATGACTAACACACTGGTAATGACTGACACTAACTGACACTCTTTGACACATTAATTGGTAATGACAGGCACTAACTGACTAACTGACAACTGACACACCTGTAATGACTGACACTCACTGACACTCATTAACACACTAACTGGTAATGGGTGACACTGACACTCATTGACACACTAACTGGTAATAGGTGAAAGTAACTGACAATAACGGACACACTAAATGGTAACGACTGACACCAACTGACAATAACTGACACTTAGCTGATAGACAGTGAAATGCTTATTGACACTTCCTGCCCACCAGTCTATAGGTGGTAATTGCAACTTTACCCAGGTAAAATGGCGTAATGTTTCTCCCATCATTTCTGACGTTAGGTTGTATTATTGTCCTGTATCTCTGGTCTCTGCAGCTACAATGACTGAGCTTGGTCTGTGTTAGGGCAGCGACTGTCTGTCACCTGCTGGTGGTGTCTGAGATAATGTATTTAATATATAAGCTTTTCTTACAATACATGTGTAGTTGTCTCATCAGACAGATCTACTTTCTGCTGGAAAAAGCCAGAAAGTTATTTATTTTGATTGAGGCCTTGTCTGTTTTCACCTGATGCAGCACCCAAATCTCACTCATGCTACTCTAAGAACCATGTTACACAAGTAACCTAAAATTTGGAGTCACTGAATCCTCCTGAATCGATCTTGACAAAGTCAAATGAGCTGTAGCTACTAACCTGGGCTTGGTAGAGTCCACCTGGGTCTCGAGGGGTGACTCCAACGAAGGAGGAGCGATTGGCAGGGGGGGTCCCGGGGGCTGAGTACGCTGAGGGTGTTTTTAACAACGTCAGTCTCATAAAGTTGCATGAGGCACTAATTTTAACAATATCTGTAAGTATCTGCCAATAACAGGAGTTATAGCAGAGAACTGAGACTCTAAACATCTCTGATCTAACGTCAGTCTGTGGGTGTTTGTGTTGTATTCACAGAGACCAGATACTACACCACCGGGACAACAGATAATGAGTTCTGTTCACCTCTTTCCTGTCTATTCATTGCAAGTAGGAGGACAAATTCCACCCAGCTACGGTAACATCTGACCTGAGAGGTATTCCAGATTTTGGAATTGTCAAAATTGCCAGACAATTTACTCACAAAGAGCCAATATCTGCTATTCATCTATTTCCACTAAAGCAACTACAGTAAACAAAATGTAAAAGTCACATGTGGCCACTGTCACAGATTCTGCTGCTGCTGCTTCCTCTGAAACTCTGGACACCTGCTCAGGAGCTGAAACTACATTTGACAGTTACAGGTAATGAACCTTTGGTGCTGTGGATTGTGAATGGACATGATGTCACATCACAATAAAGAGGACAACAAGAAACATCAAAACCACCATTTTACATTCTACCAACACAACACAAACTAACAGAAACTAACATTAACTAACACTAACTGACTCTCTAATTTCTGAAATCTGGAGGCAACAATTATAAACCAAAGAGTTTACTTAGCAATATAATACACAGTCTTTTCAGTTGCTATCAGATGCTTAACTTATCAAACAAATCAGGAAAAAAGACAAATCACAGTGTAGAGAAGTAACTGTTTGACTCCCTGAAAACAGTTTAGGGTAAACAGCTGGTTTGTGCTGCAGAGAGATGGACTGTTGCAGCTTCACTCTACTAGTCACTACAAAAATGGTTTCGCTGCTTTTTCACCTGCTGTCATTGGCAAGTTGACAGTTTTAAATGCTGCAAAAACTTGTTTTCGAAAAAAAAAAAGTGGAAACAAAAAAAGAATATATAAAAACCACAGAGTGGAAAACGGGCAATGATAGGAGATGGATAATCATACAGTTCATTGAAATTCAATTGTATCTGTTCTGTTATATCTGTTTCTTGGTTATAAAGTGAGTCCCTCACCCCCTTCATGACTAAACACATGGTGAGATAAGTTGTAATGGTTGTTGATATTTGAATGTGATTAAAACCCGGGTTCAGTTTCAACTTATTGGAAACATCTCTTTTAAAGATTAGTTTGACTTCTACACTGACTACTACATTAACACAAATGCTTATTTTCTTCTTGATATTACATTAACACAAGTGGTCATTTACTTCTTGAACTCTATACAGTGGCTTGCGAAACTATTTGGCTTGAACTTTGTGACCTTTTGCCAGATTTCAGGCCTTGAACATAAAGATATAAAACTGTAATTTCTTGTGAAGAATCAACAACAAGTGCGACACAATCATGAAGTGGAACACACTTTATTGGATATTTTAAACTTTTTTAACAAATAAAAAACGAAAAATTGGGCGTGCAAAATCATTCAGCCCCTTTACTTTCAGTGCAATAAACTCTGCACTCGCTGAATGATTCAATGTTGACCTAAATGACTAACGATGATAAATGGAATCCACCTGTGTGTAATCGAGTCTCTGTATAAATGCACCTGCACTGTGATAGTCTCAGAGGTCTGTTTAAAGTGCAGAGAGCATCATGAAGAACAAGGAACACACCAGGCAGGTCCGAGATACTGTTGTGGAGAAGTTTAAAGCTGGATTTGGATACAAAAAGATTTCCCAAGCTTTAAACATCCCAAGGAGCACTGTGCAAGCAATAATATTGAAATGGAAGGAGTATCAGACCACTGTAAATCTACCAAGATCTGGCCGTCCCCCTAAACTTTCAGCTCATACAAGGAGAAGACCGATCAGAGATGCAGCCAAGAGGCCCATGATCACTCTGGATGAACTGTAGAGGTCTACAGCTGAGGTGGGAGAATCTGTCCATAGGATAACTATCAGTCGTATACTGCACAAATCTGGCCTTTATGGAAGAGTGGCAAGAAGGAAGCCATTTCTTAAAGATATCCATAAAAAGTGTCGTTTAAAGTTTGCCACAAGCCACCTGGGAGACACACCAAACAAGTGGAAGAAGGTGCTCTGGTCAGATGAGACCAAAATCAAACTTTTTGGCAACAATGCAAGACGTTATGTTTGGCGTAAAAGCAGCACAGCTCATCACCCTCAACACACCATCCCCACTGTCAAACATGGTGGTGGCAGCATCATGGTTTGGGCCTGCTTTTCTTTAGCAGGGACAGGGAAGATGGTTAAAATTGATGGGAAGATGGATGGAGCCAAATACAGGACCATTCTGGAAGAAAACCTGATGGAGTCTGCAAAAGATCTGAGACTGGGACGGAGATTTGTCTTCCAACAAGACAATGATCCAAAACATAAAGCAAAAGCTACAATGGCATGGTTCACCAAAAATCATATCAAGGTGTTAGAATGGCCAAGTCAAAGTCCAGACCTCAATCCAATTGAGAATCTGTGGAAAGAACTGAAAACTGCTGTTCACAAACGCTCTCCATCCAACCTCACTGAGCGCAAGCTGTTTTGCAAGGAGGAATGGGCAAAAATATCAGTTTCTCGATGTGCAAAACTGATAGAGACATACCCCAAGCGACTTGCAGCTGTAATCACAGCAAAAGGTGACGCTACAAAGTATTAACTCAATGGGGCTGAATGATTTTGCATGCAAAATTTTTCGTTTTTTATTTGTTAAAAAATTTTAAAATATCCAATAAAGTGTGTTCCACTTCATGATTGTGTCCCACTTGTTGTTGATTCTTCACAAGAAATTACAGTTTTATATCTTTATGTTTGAAGCCGGGGCGGCACGGTGGAGCAGTGGGTAGTGCTGTTGCCTCACAGCAAGAAGGTCGCAGGTTCAAGACCTCCTTGGGCCTGGGTCTGGGACCTTTCTGTGTGGAGTTTGCATGTTCTCCCCGTGTCTGCGTGGGTTTTCACCGGGTACTCCGGCTTCCTCCCACAGTCCAAAAACATGCTCAGGTTAATTGGCAACTCAAAATTGCCCGTAGGTGTGAGTGTGTGAGTGAATGGTGTGTGTGCCCCACGATTGGCTGGCGACCATCTGGGGTGTATCCCTGCCTCTCGCCGTAACGCGCTGGCATAGGCTCCAGCAGACCCCTGCGACCCTAATGAGGAATAAGCAGGTATAGAAAATGGATGGATGGATGTTTGAAGCCTGAAATGTGGCAAAAGGTCACAAAGTTCAAGCCAAATAGTTTCGCAAGCCACTGTATGTAAGGATTATATATGTAAATGAATTACATTTGCGAACTAAATTGGGGGCTCAGATTACATAGTGAAAAACACCCAGCAGCTGCAATTTAGATGTTTGCAAATAGACGTTACTACAACATATAGGATGTAGTTTGTATTTAATGAGCTGGTTGTCTGGGTCAGTGTGGAACCTTCAGTGCCCTGATTAGAAAAAAAAACAAGTTTATAGTTGTATAAATTGGTTTATAAGGCACAGACTGCTACTGAGCTGCTGTTGTTTTTGTTTATTTAAATGTGCAGAGTTCATCAAACTCAGTCAGTTGACTTGTACGGGATATGCTGCACATACTATAATAAATAAATAATCAATCAAATGATCAGTCTGGAATACCCCCCAGGACTATAAACAGGAATATAAACAGTAACACAGATGATTTTTTAATGATTTATTTGTGTGATATAGCGGCAATTAAGTATTTGAACACCTGAGAAAATGAATGTTAATATTTGGTACAGTAGCCTTTGTTTGCTATTACAGAGGTCAAACGTTTCCTGTAGTTTTTCACCAGGTTTGCACATACTGCAGGAGGGATCCTGGCCCACTCCTCCACACAGATCTTCTCTAGATCAGTCAGGTTTCTGGGCTGTCGCTGAGAAACACGGAGTTTGAGCTCCCTCCAAAGATTTTCGATTGGGTTCAGGTCTGGAGACTGGCTGGGCCATGCTAGAACCTTGATATGCTTCTTACGGAGCCAGTCCTTGGTTTTCCTGGCTGTGTGCTTTGGGTCGTTGTCGTGTTGGAAGACCCAGCCACGACCCATCTTCAATGCTCTGACTGAGGGAAGGAGGTTGTTCCCCAAAATCTCACAATACACGGCCCCAGGCATCCTCTCTTTAATGCAGTGCACTCGTCCTGTCCCATGTGCAGAAAAACACCCCCAAAGCATGATGCTACCACCCCCATGCTTCACAGTAGGGATGGTGTTCTTCGGATTGTACTCTTCATTCTTCTTCCTCCAAACACGCTTAGTGGAATTATGACCAAAAAGTTCTATTTTGGTCTCATCTGACCACAAAACTTTCTCCCATGACTCCTCTGTATCATCCAAATGGTCATATGCAAACTTAAGACGGGCCTTGACATGTGCTGATTTAAGCAGGGGAACCTTTCGTGCCATGCATGATTTCAAATCATGACGTCTTAGTGTATTACCTACAATAACCTTGGAAACGCTGGTCCCAGTTCTTTTCAGGTCATTGACCAACTCCTGTTATGTAGTTCCGGGCTGATTCCTCACCTTATTCAGAATCATTGAGACCCCACGAGGTGATATCTTGCATGGGGCTCCACTCCGATTGAGATTGATTGCATGTTTAGCTTCTTCCATTTTCTAATGATTGCTCCAACAGTGGACCTTTTTTCACCAAGCTGCTTGGCAATTGCTCTGTAGCCATTTCCAGCCTTGTGGAGGTGTACAATTTTCTCCCTTGTGTCGTTGGACAGCTCTTTGGTCTTCGCCATGTTACAAGTTAAAGTCTTGCTGATTGTATGGGGTGGACAGGTGTCTTTATGCAGCTAACGACTTCAAACAGGTGCATCTGATTAAGGATGATACATGGAGTGCAGGTGGACTAATAATGGGTGGACTAACAGGTCCTTCAGGGTCAGAATTCTAGATGACACACAGGTGTTCAAATACTAATTTGCCGCTATATCACACAAATAAATCGTTAAAAAATCATGCATTGTGATTTCTGGATTTTTCTTTTTAGTTTATCTCTCTCACAGTGGACATGCACCTACGATGAAAATTTCAGACCCCTCCATGATTTCTAAGTGGGAGAAATAGCAAAATAGCAGGGTGTTCAAATACTTATTTTCCCCACTGTATATATATATATATAACTTCCACTAATGCAATGGGTTGTTTCTCATTGCTTAGTACACAAGACTTCACAAACTGTGGCCATGGAAAAGATGTGCTTCTGTGAGTCAGATTATCAGCACCAAGCTAAGAAAACATCTGAGGGGAAGCAGAAACTACTAAAACTGGATTATGCACTGTCCTAGCATTAATAAAAAATGAAGGGCAATAAGGATCCAGAATGATGGTGAACCAGGGTCAGAGAGAAACAGATGAGGTGATGCTCCTAACAGGCCTGGAGCTGCTGCACCAGCCTGTAGGGTCAGTCTAAAATCTGGAAATATTATACAAGCCTGTCAGTCAGTCTGTGATCAGGGGCTGCTGCAGTTATCAGGTCCTAGTTCAGCTTTATTATGCCCAGAGAATGAGGTCAGCCCTGACTCCCTGAATGAAGTAAAGTGAGTCACAGGGCATATTCAAGATGACAACACTAGGATTCATCGGTTCAGACTGTAATAACCTGAATCAGGGAGCATGAGACAGATTGCAGACTTTAATTACATTGAGAATATTTTTGCATTGTTTAGTGGTCCACTCTCCACCATCAATACAAGATCTTGGTGAAAGATGCATGCAATACTGACGGAACTAAATCTTATGACACTGCAGAAGCCTAGCTGAAAAGACACAACAATTGTTCCAATAATCAAAGAGAAAGGCTACAGATCAACATTCAAGTGTGTAACCTATATATTTTAGGTAGCACCTTTTTTTGGCCGAGCACTGTATATACAGTATATATCCAGTATATTTCTATACAAAGTATGTGTGTGTGTGTTAGTGTTTGAAACTTACTGGGTGATGTAGGGGAGTTCGCTCCCCCATCAGAGGAGGTGGTGGTGGCCTTGGTCTCTACGGAGAGCGTGGGCCTTGGGAGGGAGGATGGGGGTGGAGCCAATGAGGCTGCTGGTCCGGGAGGAACCAACATCTGAGAGGAGATGTAGTGACTGGGCACTTTAACCTGATTGCTGCCATTCAGCTGGAGATAGAAAACTACAATTAATGGTCTGTAACAGGGTGTAATTCTGCAGGTTTAAAATCATAAATTAAAATCTCGATGCTACTGTGTCAAATTATCTGCAACTTCAGCATCTCTTTACATTTTTTATGTGGACGATACACAAACCTTTTTGTGGTGATTTTTGTAACAACAAATGCAAGCAAACAAGTAGTTTAATAGCTCATAAAATAAATACTATCAATAATAGTTATAATAAAATAAAAAAGGAAAAGAAAAAAACAGCAGGTAATAACAATGTTTGCCCACTGCTGTGAACCATGGAAAATCCCTTCTCTTGTTTGTCATCATGAAGACATACTGGGATATATATCGTCATGACTGCTTGTCCTGATTGGGCTGTGGGGGCAGTAGCCTCAGCATGTTGTCCATAAAACACATGTAGACCAAATGGGCGAACTCGAATGCACCTTCCAATGGAGCCTGAGGAGTGTGAGTCCCTCTTTTTGCTATGAAAGAGGGATAAAACGCCACCCTGGTCTGTCAGTCCCTATATTCATGCAATGTTGCAGAATCATGTTGTCATGTTCATGGAAGTCAAAGCATATCTTATCTTCTGGGCCTTCTCACAGAGGAGTTTTTTGACTACCTTTGCAATCGGAGCCCCAGATATAGGTGAGCCTACCACTGAGTCCCCATACCTTACTTCCTCAGTGAAAGACGTGGTGGTGAGATTGAGGAGGTATTTGAAATATTCCCCCCACAACCCAGAACATCTCGAGTCTAGGTCAACAGCACCTTATGTAAACCGAACACAGTGTTGACTGGATGCTGGTCCAGAACCTCCCCAAAGCAGTTTGAAAGTCTTTCTTGATGTCCTCAACACACACTCCTCCCATGCAAAGGTTTTGATTCTACAACTGCTAAAGGCACGCTCTGCTTTCCATGTCAATGCCCATCAGTTGCAATAAGAATCCTATAGGCCAAAAAGGTCTTATAGGGGTCCTTCTTGACAGCATCCCTTAATGCTGGTGTCCACCAAGGAGTTCTGGGGTTGCTGCACAATAGGCACCAATGACCTTACGGCTGCAGATCTGGTCAGCTGCCTCAACAATGGAGGCACAAAACAAGGCCCACTGGATTCCATGTCGTCTAGGCACATGGCTAAAGCTCTCTTAAAGGTGAGAGTTGAAGCTTTTTCTGAACAAAGATTCAGCCACATGTTCCCTGCAAACCCCCCACAAGAACATTAGGGTCTGACCATCATCATCCTTCACCAACAGAGCAAACTCACCACCAGGTAGTGATCAGGGGACAGCGTCGACTCTCTCTTTACCTAAGTGTCCAAGACAATGGTTGCAAGTCTGACGACACTACCACAAATTCAATCATTGAACTGAGGCATCTTGGAGTCAAGTGGACACCCTTAAGCCTGAGAATGGTGTTTATTATGGACAATCCATGATGAGCGCAGAAACACTACTCCGCTTTAGATCAGGGGGCTGTTCTTCCCAATCACACCCTTCCAGTTCTTACTGTCATTGTCTATGTGAACTTGGAAGTTGCCCAACATAACAAAGAAATCCCAAGAAGAAGAAGTCTTCAGCACCCCCCACCAAGGATGGGTACACTGAACTGTCATTCATTGCATATGCACAGATGACAGTCAGAACTGGTTCCCTCACCCAAAGGCAAAGAAAGGCTACTCTCTCTCGTCCACCAGAGTGAATCCAAAAGTACAGGCACATATATATCCACCTGTGGGGATATACATTTTAAAATAAATAACATGGAGTATTATGAGTCAATAGTAACATGAGTTGTTAATGTGATACGTTAAGCTCATGAGGCGGTTTTCATTTTACAGTAATTTGTTTCTTTGCTACTGGCAATAATAATTACATTTTTGACATTGAAACATCAACATGATCATGGAAAGATACTTTAAGATAAAAAAAATAACAGGGTATGATGATACACAAATATATTTATCCATGAATCCACAAAACCTAACTTACTTACAGATTCAGGTGTAAGCTCTGAATGTCTAATAAAGCTCTGTTTCTTACTGCTGAATATCAAGAGAACTGAAGTGATGGTATTTAGGCCTGAAGCACACAGGGATTCTTCTGTAAACCAGACTCTGGTTTCTCTGAGTTTACAGTGCAGTAATGAGGCCAGAAATCTGGAAGTAATCTGTGATTCTAAGCTTTTCTAAACATTTGAGCAAAGTCACAAAATCAGAGTATTGCCAAGATAAGATCATTTCTTACATTCAAACATTCAATCTTTTGTCTTTAGCTTCCTTGAGCACTGTAACTTATTATTTTACAGTTTCAAAAATACATGAACTGCCTCTAACGGTAAAACTACAACCAGAGTTTTTTTACAGGAACTCAAAAACACAAGCACATTTCCTATATCCTGGCTTCACTGCACTGGTTACTCATTGTGCTCAGAAATGATTTGAATTTTTTCTAAATCACTGGTCTGCCTCCACCCGGCAGTGTTTTCTTCTTTACTTTTTCACAGACCTGCTCTTTCTCTCAGATCTACAGCTGCTGCTGCTCTCAGTTCCCTGGAGGCTGGAGACCTTGCCTATTGTTATATCTTGGATTTTTTTCTTATCCCTTTTTCTGACGAATACCTACAGCTTTAAAAAGGTCCCAACTGAATTACTGTGTATATATCAAAATGTGTGTTTTGATTCGGAATGATTTGTAATTACTTTTACTTTACTTTACTATGTCTTGTGATAAAAATCTATAATTTTCTCTCTCTCCTTCTGGGCATATTTACATTGTACACACATGATTTTTTTCCATCTTTGTGGAGAAATTTGTTCTGATTCTCACAATGTGCTCAAGATATCTGAGCAATTTACTGTGTGGCCACGTCCATCACTGTTCCACAATGACTCTAATACAAAGATTTGCCAGTGTCTCCTAAATATTTACCGTAGAGACACCAAATCACACCAAAACTTTAGTGAAGTCCCGACGGCGGTGATGGACCAAGTTATTTTCTGATAGCAGCTACTATTTCGTGAATTTCCCCACTGTGGGACAATAAAGAAGCTATCTAATCTAATCTAATCTATTTTGTCAGTCAAAGCTCAAATAGGAGACCAGCGCAGAGGGTGAAAAATGCAGTTTTTCTCCAAATTTCTGTCTGCCTCTACCTGCAGTGCAGCTGTCATCA